>OZ005742.1:12273477-12843292 GCA_963930735.1 Dioctria linearis | reverse complement strand
AGGCACAGTTAAGAGAGGCTGAGGAAACTACAGCGGGGTTAGAGGAAGAGTTGGGGCTCGAGCGATCTTCACAGAGAAAACCGATTCAAGAGGGTAATAAGGTGAGTACGAGTAAAGGGTTCAGGCCGAGGAAATTGTTATTTTGGGAACAGCATAAAGAACCAGAAGAAAATTTAGAAAGAGAGCTAATCAGGAGAAATAAGCAGGAAGTAGCGCCGAGTGGAAAAGTAAGAACAGAGCAGAACCAGATAAGGCCAGAGGAAAGAAACATCACAGGGCAAGACAACATGGCAGACGTGCATGAAAAAGTGATGGATCTAGTATCCAAGTATGTACCTATACTATCTGGCGAAAGGTCGTCCAAACTGGCGAAGGAAGTGTATCGCTTTCTAAGCTGCAGTAAGGATCTACACGATAGACTGACAGAGGAGGAGCAGAAGATTTTTATCAGGTGCATAAAGTATCGCCTAACGGACGATGCGTACTACTTGGTAAGCTCACAGGAACCAAAAGATTTTGATGCTTTACAGCAAGTAATCAATTCGGCCTACATACCAAAAAAATCGTTTAGCGAATTGCGAACGGAAATGCTGGCATGCAGGCAGAGGCCTGGTGAGGATATCAGGGAGTTCGCAGACCGGATGAAGGAATTGCTCGACCAAATAAAAGCGGCGGTCTCAGCGAAATACCCAGGAGGTGATACAGGATTGATAGCAGAATTAGAGGCAGATGCAGTAGCGACATTTAAAGCTGGCGTTAGGAGTAAACCTACTCAAGTATACCTCACTGGACGGAAATTCGATTCGCTAGAAGGAGTACAAGAGGAAGCTACATACTATGAAAAAGATGCACAAAGGCTCCAAGTAAGAGACCCAGAAGTGGTACAGGCAGGTTGGAGGTCTAACTCATTAGGTACGCAAAACAGTTGGGGAGCAGGCGAGGCCGGCCCCAATCGAGTTCAGCGACCGCAAAGACCAATTTATTCCACTGCTAGGCCAGTATCACCCATAAGATACCAAGGGCCGGCAGCCAGGGTAACCCCACCGAGAACCATTCATTGCTTTAAATGTGGACAACGGGGTCACATTGCGAAAGAATGTAGGACACAGCCCCCTTACTGCACCAAGTGCAACAGCTATGGTCATGAGGTAGCGGGCTGTAGGAAACAGCAGGTACGTTTCGCAAATACTGCGGTAGGTAGCCCAGGTGAATGTATTCAGCCCGTATCGGGAGTTCTCTATTGTCAATTCTGTAGGACATGTGATCACTATACAGAAAACTGCCTCAGAAAGTACCTAGCAGAACGCGCTGACCATCTGGAGGGAAACGGGGAGCGGCAGCTGGGGAATTCGTCCACAGCTGCTTTCCATTAACAAACTCCAGAGACACATCGCCGAGGGGGGATGATATTTCAGTAGACTTAAGTTTATTGAATAATTGTAGCATCACAGTTGAAGCAGACATAGGGTTAACAGGTAAGTTAAATCTTTTGGTTGATACCGGGTCCACATGTAATTTAAAATGCGCCCTTGGCTGCTGGAAGAATCTTCCGTATATTGGGCCATCACAGATCTACAGCAGCAGCAGTTTTTTGAAGATGCACTTTCGAGATAATCACGTTTAAAGTTTCAATACGTTTAGTGGCTTATCGATCAATCAGCGATTCTAGGCGCATACAATTAGCCTTCAACTTCCTCTAAAAGCTGATTATCTTCCATCTGCTCATTTGGGACAATCCTAATGGGACAATAGAATTGTACAAAGGTATTGTGAAAGAAAGGTTGCTCTAACCCCAAGCGCTCCGGCTACCTGACTCGCTAGTATACGGTATGAATAGGGCTGCCATCCGTCCGGGTTTCCCCGGATTTTCCTAGTTTAGAGGGGCGTCTGGGGAGAGTCCGTCCGGGGTTTTCTATACTGTCCGGGTTTTAAAATTTTGGAAATCAATTAAATAAAAATTTAATTTTTGGTGTACGGCATTATCAACTGACAGTCAGACCGACTCGACTCTCACTCAAGTTCTCCCTTCTGATCCCAGCCAGTCTTAGCTCAGTAACGAAGCTAGCAGTACGACACTTGCATGTGTAACTTGCCTGGGGTACCTGTGTTTGTTTTATGTACCACCCCCCCCCCCTCCCCAACCCAACCAATGTAAAATTTCAATACTACAGTGCGTCAGTTCACGTATGTAAAATAATTGTAAATGCCACCGTACAAATACGGGAAATAACCCAAGTTGGCGACACTTCACGAGAGAAAAAAAAGATATAAAAATTTACAAAAACAACAAGAAAAACAAAAAGTATGTAGGATAAAGGATATGTATAACTTAATAAATAGTGAAACTCATTTTTAAAAGGAGGAAACATCAGAACTTTTACCGAAAAGGGGAAGTGTAGGCATATGTGCATTGTACTAAGTCATGCTGTTCCTCGGCATAGTGCAAGTGTATAATTTTTACAAATACTTAATCAGTTTTACTGGATGTTTTTGCACTCCATGGACTGCAATTAAAAATCAGTTTTTTTTTTTTACAAAACGTAAACGTGGAAATTGATCACACAAAATTGATAGATGAGTAGATGAATTTACAAAATTTCAGTCAAAATCTAAGCGATAAGACAAGCTTTTATCGGCAAATCAACATTGTCTTAATTTTTTTAAACATCATATGCTCATTTGTGCATCGAGGATGGAAGATTACACAGTATGTTTTTTTGTACCAGCTCATAATGCCAACGAAGAGAGAGTCTTTTAACAATTTTTCAACAGTGGAAGAAAGAAACTCACTGAACATGTAAACGGCTTCGTCACTAATCAAAATAAAATTTAATTTTAAAGACTTTAATTGTTTTGATTTTTATATATTGTTAAAAAACATTATACACGATCTCTGATTTATAGAATCTAGAATCTCCAAAATGTTTACATAGCAGGAGACTCTTGTCTCAGATGAAAAAATTAGGTGCTGAAGACCAGAAATCTCCAGAAATCTGTGTTAATTGTCAAGTAAAACATTGTTAGAAAGAAAGTGAAAAAGCTTTAAAAAAATGTATGCAAAAATTTTACGGGATAAAAGAATAATAACCAGACGAAAAAATGTCTCTTCTTTAAAGCCATTACCATCCCGGGCTTTAAAAAAAAAGTAATTTTAAGTTCGAAAATGGAACAAATCGGGTAACACTTTCCTAGGGTTGCCATACACAAATGTAGTTTTTTATGCTATATATTTGCACACTGCCTGATAGCGCGTCAAGGTAGAGAACCGAAATTTTGTACAGTATTTTCATGAAAATAGTAAATATAATTTCAAAAATAGACTGAATTGGGCAACGAATTCTTGGTGTTGCCATATAAAAATTTAAGATTTGTACGTATACTGTGAAAACGATCAGTCCTAGACGTTTTAATTCCACTGAAAAGTTCTTCAGAAGATGAAATCCTACGAAATTGGGCATCATCATTTATACATTCCAACGAACCGTTCTAGAAATATGCGAAAAACCACTTCAAAAATCAAACTTGTGCAGATAGGTGACCATACGAAATTACGTACGGGTATTCATCTACAGCATCATAAGAATTGGTTTTATACAAATTCTAGCTTTTTTACTTGTTTTTCTTATAAAAGGCATTCTTTATATAACTTTCTCTGAAAAAATGTATAGACCGTGCCTCTGTGATAGGTATTTGGATTCAAAGTTATCATTTCTTTAATATAACTTTCAGGTATGTGTAGTAATTACACATACAACATATTGGAAAATTTTAAGGGTTTCAAAGTTAGTTTAAATTCATCGCACCACAAAAAAACTTAACTTTCAGCAAAAGAAATTCGTTGGGAAACTGTAAATTTTGTTCGATTTTCGATGGAATTAGCCTATGAAAAATTAAATAAAAATTAACAAAAAATTTTGATAAACTCACTCCACAGTTAACTTAACAGCAAAACACACAATAGTCTCCGGAAATCTAGAGACGACAAATTAGCAAACTTCGAAGACTAGAGACCGAGCATGGAAACCCGATTGATTTGAAACACACGACGGGAGACCGGAGCCGGAGAACAAATAAATTTCTTGTAATTTGGTATCTTTAGAGATTTTTTGCATCTCCAAATTGTATGTGTGGGTCTCTGGGTGTTCAGAGATCGAGAGAGTGGTCTCTTGAAGTTAAAGTCTCTCGCCATGTATCTTCAACTTGCCCGAGAAATAAAGCTATTTTGAAAGCTATATGGTACACTAAATGTAAAATTGTAATCCTAATTTTTAGAAGATTTATTTATGTTCCTAAATGTAAGAGTGATTTAATTTAGTTCATTCACACAGTTTTATTTTACTGTTTTTTTGTAAACTGACTAATTTTATAATAAATAAATAAAAAAAGACACTATGCATAACAATTTCAACCTATTTCATTAGTAAGTAAAATAGAAAATTATTTGGCAACAATGTCCGGGTTTCAAGCTAAAATGTCCGGGGCTTTCGAACTTGTTGTCATGGTTTAATGATTGTACAGATGGCAGCCCTAGGTATGAATAACATCAATAACTCCGTAAATATTTAATATTATAATTTTTCCTCTTTCCAGTATACTTTCAAAATATGAGGAAATTCGATTTTTTGAAAGGGTTTACTCCCCTTAATTTCACAAAACACTAAACTGCAGAAAACTATACACTTCAAGCTACCGAAGCAACACAATTTTAACTATGTATATCATTAAATTTTATAAAGTTTCACTGAACTCCCGGTACTCTGAAATGTTTTTTTTTTTCAGAATCGTCAAAGTAAGTTCAACCAAATTCAATCCGACTGTCAGTAAGTATCTTATTCAAGTAGACTGTATTGGAACGATATCCTGCTTCTTTATTATTAATTTATTCAATGATTGAAACGGAGTGTATAATATACAAGGAAATTGCGACCTGATTATGACTGTTTCTTTAAAACTTTTATTTTAATTTGAAAGCAGGTCGCAAAAACACTGCAATTCATGCCTACTCTCACATACTCGATCGTGGGTACTTAAGCTTAAGGTTAAGGGTGACTAGGCCACTAAGACCCTGCAGACACCGCGACCAGAGATGTTTTTTTTTATGTACTAACCTAGAGTGGTTCAGCTAAATCTATCTTTTTACGAGCTTTTAGGAGTTAGCTTGCAAATCTTATTTGGAAAAATAAATGCTTCTCCATATTATATGCTTCGAGGTCTTATCGTCTTCTTCGCACAGTCGACACAGTTCACTGTTGCAGTTGCCTATTCTTCAAAAAGTAAATCCTGTATGAACGCATGGTTATTTAACGCTTTTGTAAAATTACAATCTTATTGCTTCCCCTCGCACCAAGTCCACGCCACGCCACTGATTTCGATTGATTCGTATGCTCAGGTAAGTAAAAATTGTTCTCAAACCAGATTGAATAAAATTCCTGCCGAAACATTTTCTGTAAATTTCTAAGAGGAAATGAATTCTTATTGCTCATCTACGCGTCTATGCTCATAAAAAAATTTAGTAGCCCAGCACTCGTTGTACGCCTCCAATAATGTTGCATAAAAATGTCCAGTCAATTTCCAAGAAAAAATAAGACTGTCCCTAAATAAGTCTAAGGTAATAATATAGAAAAACTAATAACACATAGAGATTGGGCAAATAGAACAAAAATATCTAACGCCTCGGTCGAATATAAAATCGATTATGCCTGGACGATACCGCGACCTTAGAATATATAGGACCTGTCCGGATCCAAGTCTTCGTCTTCATCTTCATCTTGTTATTACAACTAGTGACGTAACATCGAGTCAAGCTCTATCCGAACCCGTGTCTATGCCACCGAGCTTTGCTACTTTGTATAACAATTTAGACATCTGGTTAGCTTGATCACCGAGTCAAGGTTCGAGTTGACTTATTTAAATAATGGACAACGTATTGTGAGGTTATGTTTGTTTGCTGTCTGCGAAATTAAGTTGAGCAAACGAACGAATTCGGACAGATTAGCTTCGTCTTCGTCTAACTATTATAATAGCTGAGCTTGTTGTGTTACGTCACTAGCTGTAATAACAAGACGAAGACGAAGACTTCCGGACAGGCCCATAGAAATGGGATTGCGATAAGCAAGATTTCGCGTATCATATTCTTATTGAATTGGTGCTCCATGTTTTTTCGGTTCAAAGATCAGTACAGGTTTACATAAAAGATAAATCCGGAGAGGACAAAAAGCAATTTTTAAACGATTAAAAAAAGTTTTTAGTTTGGAGGATTAGTTTTAATTAATTCATTTTTATTTTCGTGATTTTTTAAAAACCAATAAATATCTGACGTCATACGTAATGCTATTCATCTAAGCAACTAACCAACAACACAAAATCCAGTAGAAGTCAGGAAGACTGGGACCAATATAGCGACAGCCTCACAGAATACAAACGCTCAATTTAAAAGGTTGAGAGTAACTGGACCGAGACTGACTAAGAAACTTTAGAGCTGCTTATGACTACCCAATTTTTTCCTAGGAACTTTGAAGACAACCATACTAACATCCAAAATAAGTACACAGATACTTATTACTTAGAGGCTATACGGGATATACATAGTAACCAAGGAGAAAAAGGAGCGCACAATTCAATACTTTGCACCTACAAATCATCAGGATTTGATGACATTATTCTCATCATGCTGAAAAAGATATATAAGATTGTAATTCCGGGGCTCATGGTGATCTATAAAAGCTGCCTATATCACTCCTATCTCCTCTGCACCTGGAAGCAAATCAAACTGATATACATTCTCAAGGTAGGCCGAAGTGGACACATTACTTCTAAGGAATTTAGGCCCATCATATTGTTTATTTTGAGGACTTTTGAAAGGCTCATAGAAACGACTATGAAAACCCTGCTTAAGGGAAATAAAATTTCTCGAGCACGCATATTTAAAAGGTAAATCGGCTGCGCTACTTGACTTTGTATGAACCTATTGAAAAGCAATATCGAGATGAAATACAATATAGATGTAGTTCTTGATATCAAGCCAGCCATTAACAATATTAAAATAGAAGCCATTCAGGACGTCTAGGAGTCAAATTCTATGCAGATTGCAGAGATTGGCAACAATAAAGTTAACCAAGAAGGTGCCTTTATGTACTCTAAAAGAAATGTCCCTCTCTTTGCGAATTCTATTAACCACTAATAACCACAACACGAAAGTACTTCCACCTAGACTGTGGTTAGTAGTGGGTAATGAAATTTAGATTTTTCTACAAAGTGAAGGAATAAAAATGGTAGCATATGCTGATTATTTAGCCATCCTTGCTTTGCTAAAGTTCTTATTACCGATCGGTTGACTAGCCAAACGAACATTGCAAAAGCATTTTAACAATCCTATAATTTGTAGTCTAGAGCTTAACCGCAAAAAGACTGAACTAGTTTTCTTCGGTTATACGTAGAAGAGGTATCTCGATATTTTCTTCCCCAAAACTGGGCAACATTCGACTTAACTTTAAAACTGAAGCCAAAAACACCTCGGAGTGATATTAGACTCCAAATCAAATTTAAGTACAAAGTACAAAATGGAAATAGGCACTTCAAAAATCCGGCCATTACGCATTAATCCTGAATATGCACCGCCATTGTAAGACCTATCCTCACCTATGGAATTTTGGTATGATGGGAGGCCCTGGAAAATGAGACTCATCTAAAACGTTTTACTAAAATACAGAGAACTGCCTGTCTATGTAGGTATTTCAGGAGCTCTTCGAACAGAACCAATTGCAGCAACGGAGACTATGTTCCGGTTTGTGTCTCTTGACATCAATAAAAAATGTATAGATGCAAAAAGTACATTGAGACTAAAGGCACATGTTTGACAAATATTTTACGAACATTTGTCAAACATTTGTCAAACATTTGTCAAACATTTTGTCAAACGTTTGTCAAACATTTGTCAAACATTTGTAGAACGTTTTATGTGTATGAATGCAAATTTTTCATGAATGTTTAAAAATGTTCCAATTTAATCCAAATGAATTGTAAAACACTAAATTTTTTTTCAAATTTATACAGTCAGTTTTCAACAGCTGTAGATAGTGAAAATTCATTTTCGAATGTTTTAATAAGAAGGTCGTAAACATAAGTGAGAAATATGACAAGATAAATATTGTTACGTGCCACAAAGTGACACAAGCGACATCTGTTGGAAATGGAAACAACCTTAGGTTAGTGACATCCTTGTAAACTGGGTTTGGAGAATGGAATATTCAGGAAGGTTCTAGGATAATTCGTAGAGTATAAATACGGCGCTGCTCACAACCAGGAGGCGAGTATTATTTCAGACAGCGAAGTGAACGAAGTAAACTATTTGGATTGCGATAATTAGAAGTACAGTACTAGCGATAAATAAAGAGTTGATTTGATAATTATTTGTGAATTTGTGAGAGTAAACAGTAAAGTTAAATAAAGAAAGAACTTTTGAATTATATCTGAAATATTGTGTTTTAAATAACGAACTAAGGCCACGCTCGTAACAATATGATAAAATTAATAGAATTATTAGATTCTTACGATATTTCGAAATTCGGAAAGATCATCAATTCATCATTCAATAAACCACAACCATTGTTCTGTAATCTTCTATCTAAAAATTGTCTGTTCCACCATATCCTTTTCCGAAAAAACGTTGAAGCAAATACGACGACAGATGCAGGTTTCTTCACTCGGAGAATACTTGATTAAAACTGAACATTTGGAAAATATTTAGTTTCACAAACACTTCACAAATATTTGTCAAACATTTGTCAAACATTTATCAACTGCCTATAAATTGTTTGTCAAATGATGAAAAAATGTTTTTTTTCAATGTCTGTTATATGCGTATGCACCTTAAGAGAGTCAGCCTGCTGAATAACCGGAGACCTTGGTCACAGTAGTTTATTAAGAATTTCTCTTGAGACTGCATACAGGGAGCTACAGGTTACACTGCGGCACGGCTAGATTTTGAGAAAGGCTTTTCAACTACCTTCCTAGCAGGCAGAAGTGGGATGATATTTCTTAACACATGATAAGACAATAAATGTGGGAGTGGAAGCCAGGGTATACTCAGCATTCCTTGAAATACAAGCATCGTACAATCTACTAAACTGCTGTAATGTATTATAAAGCTACCAGTAACGCAGTATGGCTATTGGAAAAATCTGTAATGCACCTGGCGATTGAAATATTTTTAGGAATTGTATCGAAAACAAAACTGCAATCAAATCTCTACGCTCAACACTGTCGCATTGAGCTCGAAAAACTTTGTGTTAACCAAGGAGTCCAGCTATGAATGTATCTTAGCAGAAGAATTCATAAGGAAGAGGCCTTCTTATGAATTCTTCTGCTAAGATACATTCATAGCCTCATCAATTATGGAGTATGATTTCACAAATTGCTCGATCAAGAATCTGAACTGAAATGGTATTATAGTAGGATCAAATTTCAGCTAAGTATATAACTCCATTGGAAGACGAACATTTCGATCATGGATCCCATTCTACAGCCTTCTTAAGTTTGCCGCCAGGTGCCAGTGAACCCGGATCACACCCCAACAACCCACCACCCACCTTTATATGCGGCTTGAAAATTCCCTTGGTCCTTTGACCTTTTTATTAATTTACTAAATCCCAATAGCCCAAAAATATGTGCCTTTAATGGTATAGCATGAAATTCCAATTTGTTGCACAATTGTGTACCTACATACAAACTGTTCGAACCAGATTGTATTTAGTAGAAATTTTCTAACCAGCATTAGCGCCTGCATTTTGGTCAATTTCCCCGGGGCATATACATTTATGTAATTTATGTACGTAAGGTACCTACATAATTACGTGTAACTTTTCAGCGCCGAACGTAAATTCTATAAATTAATGCCAGCATGAATGTCACGTCTAATTTTAGCAAATTACTGAGTGCGAAATAATTAATTATTTCCAAAAATTTTACTCTGCAGCAATTTAATTTCTCCTTCCGCCCCGGTCGGTCGGTCTGGTATACTGGACGCATGGATTCACCCACAAAATTATTTTGTATTGTTTATAGCATGAAATCTGAATCAACTCCATCCATCCACACAACCAACTACCACCCACCTCTCCCTACTTGGTCCACAGTCACTTTCATTCACTTTCGTAATTCCGAAATTTTTAGATAAACAATTATTAGAGTTGACCAAACTTTTATAATTCCATGCTGTGATTGAATAAATTAAAATCGGAAAATTCCTCTCCACTTGCAAATATTTGTGGTGAAATTACTAATTCTGCGTGGGGGAGTGCTTTTCTTGTTGTTGTTTTTGTTATTCTACACCCTCGCCTCCAAAACCGGGTCCATGTAAAACTAAAGTGAATGATTTTTACGGTCACGTTGTACTAAAAACTTTTCTATTTACTTTTAGGGTTTGTTAAGCAAAACGTAAAATTTAAATAAAACTTTTTTTTTTTGTTTTTTGGGGGGTAACATAGATAAGGGGACAAGCAACGTAAACGACAGAGACTAACTCTGTTTTACTTATACCATCCAGCAGAAAATCTGGAAAACTTCCTGACCACCTAATTCAACAAAACTCGCAGACAATGTTGTATGGCGGAATATCTCTGGAAGACTTGACATTGTTTCATAAAGTGTCCCGTCTGTCTGGATATACCGGATACCGGGTCGAGTCAGGCCGGACGGAATTACATACGCCGCAGAATCTAATTGCCGCTCAGGGTACATAAATTATGCTGTGGATCAGTAGCAGTTTATCAACATTAAAAACTTACAATTAGAAAATACTTTTATCCTTGCAGCAACAGCAGGAGTAGGAGCAGTAGCTTCAGTTCTACATCAGGAGTATACTAGCATACTGCTGAAGGAGTTAGTCGAGTTTGTATATACAGAGAAGCAGGAACAGGAGCATACAAAAAGTGACAAAAACTTTTGTGTCGAATAAAAGTGAACAAAGTTTTATTGAGTTCTGGAGCGCTAAAAACAGCACACAACCAACCCACACTAAGCCCACTATATAGATATAAATACATATATACATGCTACTATGCTAGGGATGGTCTAGTTGCACACGTAAAAGCAAAGGAATTTGTTGACTTTAAACAAACATGAAATGGCTGGGGATAGAAAGTGTCGAAAACTTATTCGAAAGATTTGAAAGTTTTCGCTGAATGAGTTGCCAACCAAATCCGATCGGCTTCGTCTTACGGTTGAATGCCTTAAATATAAAATCTATTTTATTTTCACTTAAGATTTTTTCTTTTCTTTTGTTTTACAGACAGCAAATCTCTGTGATGGATACTTTAGATAATCTTCCACTCATCAGATATAATGGAAACATTTTTGGAATATCGAAACGAAAGAAGTTTGTATTTCTATAAATTTTGTACCTCAAAATACTGTTTTTAAGGGAATGGAAAATATCATTCTTAAAAACTAAATAATTATCAAGTTCGATTCGAGATTGGAGATTGAAAATGTAATTTTTAATGAATATGTGAAAGATGTAGCAGATGTAAAGAAAGGAGGAGGAGAAAAAACAACTGACATTAAGCCTTGGTCTCTCGGCACGTTACTGCGCATCACCTGCTACATAGATTTCTTTCAACTTTTATATAGCTTTAATAGCGTCTCCTAAGCCAGTTAACACAACCTTGCCCCCCCCCGCACATATATTATTTCGTAGCTATATTTTGAAACCAGTCGTCGTGCTTTGCTTCCCGACGTCCAGGAAGAAGCGAATGGAGAGGAAGTCCTTTTCTATCTCAAAATAAATAAGAATTGAAACACTACTCTGCCTGCATTTTTCATGAATTTCCTTTTTATTGTTCTTAAATCTTACAAATGACCTTCGTTTTTTCAGAATATTTTACCTTTTATTTTCGAAGTTCTCACAAACACTATGCCTTCAATTATTCTTTTATAGATACGTGAGAAAATACGAAAAAGTTTTGATGAAGAACAGCTGCATCAAAAAACTGAAATTTGATATGCCTGCTATTGGCATCTTAAAATATAAATTTTAAGACGACAAGAATAATTGTGTGTATGTACCATGAGAGTGGAATTTGTATCATGATAATAAATTGCACCTTAAATATTGCGATATATGTTTGGAAGTTATTTAATTTTTTTATTTATATTTTTTTTACTATTTATTTTTTTCGAAATATTCACTTTTATTTTCTACGTGTACTTTTTTTTTCATACGCTTAAAAAATTTTTCGTGTGATTCACTCTTGTGCCAGTTGAGAGCTGCAAATGTTAACCCACACAACTTACCTTGTAAAAGGAGATTACCTTGTCAAAGGATATTGCAAGGTGTGAAGTCTGGACTGCAGTGCAAATGAAATATCAATTCCACTGTTAAATCGATCAGGAATTCGATAGACGCAGATAGACCGCATATGCGGTGTGTTTTCAGATTAAAAGATTCGTTGATATGACTGTCCAGAATGTCCAACACTGCTTTTTAATAACTTTCTATCAAATTGCAGATCCCTGATTCGGAAAGTTTGTGTCTGAGAGCCTGAGAGTGTCGTTCGTGACGAAAGAAAGAGTTTTACGGTAGTAAACGTGGATGGATTTACATGGTTTTTTGATTGAGTGAATATGGAGCTTTACGAACGAATAAAATTATCTTACATTTTGGGGGATTTGGGGTGGGGGTGGTAACTACCACCTTTCCAATTTGGGCCGTGTGTAATATGACTCGAGAGTCGATTTTCGAGAGTAGATTTTCGACTGTCGAATAACGAGAGTCGATTTTTGAGAGTCACGTTTCGAGAGTCTGATTTTGAGAGTCGAGTTTTGAGAGTCCGTTTTTGTGAGTAGAGTTTCGAGAGTCGATTTTCGAGAGTCGATTTTTGAGAGTAGAGTTTCGAGAGTCGACTTTCGAAAGTCAAGTTTGAGAGTCGATTTTCGAGAATCGAGTTTCGAGAGTTGATTTTTGCGAGTAGAGTTTCCAGAGTCGATTTTCGAAAGCCGAGTTTTGAGAGATGAATTTCGAGAGCCAAGTATCGAGAGTGGATATAAAATATTTTAAAAAAGCTTCTATAATAAATAACTTTTGCAAATAAAATGCACTAAAATGTTAAAAAATAATTTTTTCTTTCTCAGTGATATTAACAAAAAGTTTAGTGTAAAATAAAAAATGCAAAAACTCATTTTAAATCTTGAACGTTTGATTTGCAGTTAGGTTATTGTGATTATAATTATGGATGCCCAAACTTTTAAGATTTAATCTGATTTCTAACATTTCTTATTTTGCATTACATTTTTTTCATTTTTTTTATATCACTAAGAAAGAAAAAAATGACTTTTTAGTTCCATTGTCAATTATTTCGAACTGTGCGTATGTGGAACAGTCTATATCTTCTCCTGCATGCAATCTGCGAAAGTTTAAGGATGACATGCATTAGGACCTCTACAACTCTCCCTACTATCCTTAACTCCTTTCCATATCTGCTCCCTGCCATGCTGTGCTTTGCATCATAGGGTGCCACCTCCTGAGCTTGACTTAATAATGTAAAAAAACCAAAGCAATGACCCAGATATGATTAATAGTCCCTGAGTATATGCTGACGACAGAAACTTTTGTTTTTTTAATTTTAAATTGATAAAAAAACACTTGTTTTATTTCACAAAAGATCTTGTTTATTCAATTAATCCTAACGCGTTTCGACCGCTTAGGTCATCTTCAGAGGACTGACTCAACTGCCAAATTACAAACAAAAACTGCCAAACAGTCTACCACTACCGTCCACTATTACATACATATATACCATGAACTGGGAGATTATATTACAAGAGACGGATTTAATAGAGGGCTTTTGTTGGCGAAATCCAACTGATCATTGATCAAGAAAATTCCTTTACTTTTTGCTGTTCGTATTTCTTTAATTTCATATTTACTAAGAAGTCTCCCTCCCGGCAAGTTATGCAACAGTTTTATATTGTTTTCATCTATTGTGTGATTCTTATCGCGAATATGTTGTCCTACATTTTATTGTTTTGATTTTAGGTGTTCATTAAATCTCGTTTTTATTTTTCATTTAGTCTGTTCTATATAGGTAGCATTACAATGCTGACAAGAGATCTGGTAAACTCCACTTTTTTCTAAATCGTTAATTTTGGAAATAAGTTTTTTATTTACTAATAAATTTTTTATCAATTTAAAATGTCAATGACCTAGAGACAGGCGACGGAGCTTGGATTTATTTCTATGAGCCAGATATTAAGCAAATGATAAACACAGCAGTTAATCTTCTCTCAGGTAACGATATAAGCCAACCAAGTAAAAAGTTACATCATTCTTCGGACATAGGTAATGTAGCCACAATTCAATTTCAAGTCAATTTCAATTTATTTTTATAGTATTGTACAATTAAGACAAAACCCCTCTAAGCTTGCATAATTCAAAGGTATCAAAAAAAATTATAACAATATTTTAAGTGTATAGAAGGAAACAAATTAAAGACCTAATTAAACAAAAGACTTAATAATGTACTTACTACTTGTAACAACCCGCTTGAAACGACCGAACGATGTGATGCTTTTCATATGATTGCGTAGAAAATTCCAAGCTTGAGCTCCGTGAACTAGCAGTGACGTTTTACTTTGGAAGATAATATATGAACTGGTATATTGAGGCTATTGCTACAGGTTGACGAACTGAATTCTAGTGTCAGATATAGGATAAAAAAGATAGCATCGAACTAAGCAAGTCAAGTAGGAGGAGAGTTAGCTTAACAGTAAATAATATCAGAAAAATAAAATAAAAATAATACAAGTGTTTTGATGAGCCGCAGTCTAGTTTCAGTGGATGAAGCTCAGGTGATAACCATAATCAGCGCAAAATACAATTTATCCTATCCCAGGTAAGTGTTTGATTAAAGTCAGACCTATGTTCCTAGCATTACTACCGTAAGATATCGCTACGGAGTCAAGAAAAATGGGTGGAAAATAGGATGTATGTCTGAGTGCCTATATGACGTTCATGCCTGTATATTACAATACAATTCGATTTCCGGGGGCTTAAGAGAACCAATTATTTACTGCCCAGTCACTCGTATTGCAAAAGTTGTCATTAATTTTGCATGCAAAATTTTGAATTAACGCAAGGAAAGCCTCGAGATAGACCTGGACATGGACATCATCAACATAGAGGTGTACGTTCCTGAAAGTGAGTTACTACAGAGGGCAGCTCGTTTATGAAGCAACTTAAAAGAAGTAGACCTAGGACAGAGCCCTGAGGAACCCCTGATAATATCAAGAGAGAGTCCGATAAGATATTATTTACAAACACTATTTTCGTTCGTCCATATAGATAACTATAAATTGGTTTAGCCAAAGAGTGAAAGGCAACTGAGTCGAAAGAGAGTCAGATTATTAAGATCGTGGACAATTTTAACAAGAGCTGTGGTGCAGCTATGTCATAAAACCAGATTGAAATATGGAAAGCAGGTTCTTGAAAGTGATATAATTCTTAATTTGCGAAAACATTAAGCGTTCTAGACTTTTCGACATTGGAGAGAATATATGAATTCATCTGTAGTCATTAGGTGAGGAAGATTGAGATGGTTCAGGGATAGGATTAACCTTAAAGGGCTTCCAGCTTTCGTAAAACACACACTGATCTAGACAATTATTTTAAATGGCAGTAAGAGCCTCAATGACAAATGGCAATAAGAGCTTGATAAACCTTACCGTAATTTCTTCCATGCTGATAGTGTTGATTTAAGACACTATGTTCAGTCCACCAACTGAACATTTTTCCCTCGACGCATCCAGGTACCTACATCCTGCAAATAAACAAACAAATCCACAAAGAATCACTCAACAGGAACAAAAACTCAAATGCTTATCTGATAATTAAAAGTCCTCTAATTCTTTCATGAACAAACATTGACAAAATATTATTAAAAAATTAATTAAATTCAACAAAACAATATGCAACTAACCTGAAATTATATGATCTACATGTACAAGCACAAATTGGCATGTCAGTCAACTGACATTACGTCAACCAGATGTTCTCGTAGCAGCAACTGGTATAAACGTCACTATGGCAACACCATGAGGAGTACATCACATGACCATCTTCAGCAGCTACAAAAAGACGGCGAACGATAGCAAAATGACCCATTTCCAAATCAGAGGTTGATCTGATCAAGTCCTAAGCCTTGGAGTCTGTTCTGAGCAAAATCCTTATCCAAAGAAGTTAATGCTGAAATCCCATAGAAGTTAGAACTTAATTCTGGCCGTTACAAATAATTGAGGTTGACTCAATCCTAAAACAGAAGTTAATTCTGGCCGTCACATATTTTTGAGGTTAACTCAATCCTAAACAGAAGTTAATTCTGGCCAAACAAATATTTGAGGTTAACTCAATAATCATATAGGAGTTGATCCTAAAATAAATACATTACTTGAGGTTGACTCAAAAGTACGTCGGCTAGGAGTTAATTCTAAAGATTGCAAAGTTAGGTTAGCTCAAGCAATCTCACAAAGGAGTTAATCCGAAACTCTAGACGGCTTTATACAAAAGTGAGAATAGATCTATTTTCAGAGGTTAACTCTGCAATAAATACGTTCAGAAGTTTATTCTGATCAAAGTGGAAGGAACTTCCATCCCACACGTAGCAGTATTCAGATCGCTGCACTCATAAAAGCGCACAAGACTAAACGTCACAAGTGCCATCATTACGATCCTAGATGCAGCAATATTCCAGCTTGCTGCAATTAAAAAGGTACGCATGCGATTACCGTCATCAGTGCTGCCTTCATACCCTCACGTACCAGCACGACAAAAAAACTGCACAATTGAAGCAGAATAGTTGGTTACGCTTATCAACATTACTTATAGCAGCCGTACAAGTTGTTATAATCGTGAATCAATACATTCCGTATTACACCTCGACTGCCCTCACGTAGCAGCTCGAGCAAAGAACTTCCCGAACTGCCCTCACATAGCAGTTCAAGTGAAACAGTCTATATTTCGAGATCAGACAAAATTTATTTGTTCTCACAGTTCAACTGTCTCGTGCCTACTCATTCACCAAACTCTTCTTCTTCATTACCGGAGTAAAAAAAGAGCAGCGCAGCAAGGACCACTGGTACACCGACATTTATATTGAATTTGTTTGAATTGTTGTTTTTATTGACATTTTTATTAGGTATTAAGTTTTAATGAACTTGTGAATTTTAACTTAGTAATAAGTCTGAATGAATTGTGATATAGCTGTAAGAAACTTGAATTAGCACTGATAAGAAAATAAAATTTTATACTTCGAAATATAAAACTGAGTTATCTATCAAAACCGGCACCCCGTCAAACACATATATAATACAGTCCACTACAGAGATTTTTCACACTGCTAGGACTACTCCATGCCAAGTTACAGGATGGAATAAAATAAAACTGAGGCCTCGTGCAAATAATTATCAGCATGTAAATTTGCGGAACGAGAGTTTAAGATCAACGCGACTTATAAGGTAGGAATTCATGTTATCATCTCACAGGTTGCATAAATTTGGCTAATCCCAGTAGCAAAACGAAACTCTTTCATTAACCAGGTCAAGCTGAATAACATAGAAAAGAAATTCTAAACCGTGTTCAGAAAAATACCAGGAAGGATGAACTGATCATAAAATATAACTTTGAAAGCATCGCTGGAAATAAGCAGATCAAGTAAGGAACTACTATTTTCCCCAAATCTGGTAGAGAGGGTATTTACAAATTACAGGTCAGTACTGGACAGATTGTCCCCCAGAATGGTAAATTGTTTGTTGACGAGAAGAAAATTTTTATTAAAATCGCCATTGGAAGATTATGATACGGTCAACAGTGAATGGAGTCGCGTCACATTTAGTGCGATAACCAATTAAAACAGTGTTAATTACAATATTCTTTTATAAGTCGATAGTAAATATATATCGATCTATATGTTTGCACTTAGTATACCCACGTGTTCGTACATATTTATATATATTCCTTATATCGTCAATCCATTGAACAGATAAGCAGGAAGTGAAGCCCACAATATATTCCCACAAAAAGTTACGAGAATTAGAAATTGTTAAGATTCGATTTGACTACAAATTCTTTTCTATTCACTTTTTTCTGATAAAAAATTGTTCCATCGAAACTCTGTTCAGGTATTTATTGTATGCGTGGTTCATGGTATGTTATCCGAGGAATTTTGTTCATTTTCTTTTTTTTTCGTTCCATTTTTTTTTTTTTTTTTTTTTGTTCTTGCCACTCCTCCGTCAGCAACCTATCCAAAAATATTTATACAATATATACCTTGAAAATTGACAAGAAAACGAACAGTGGCTAAATTTCTCTTGTTGGTGAAAAACGTGAATAAATTTTTATTAGGTTATGTATAAATAATGCATCACCATCAATCAAGTTGCTAGCAGCGACGGTAGTGGGGACAGCAACAGTTTTATAATCTAAACAATAAATTACGGTAGCCCACGGCCGATATAGTCTCCCATCTGAATTCAAATTGAGGTCAACGCACCGTCATAAATCAATATTAACCCTTCCAGCAACACCCTTCAACTTGTGGCATAGAATCACCATGTAGAATCGAACCTTTTGCTGGATGCCTCCCGGTAGGATGTATAGGGAATGTGGTCATGCATATCAGATGAACGACGTCAGAGTCCATTGAGCACAAAACCAGATCGTTCGCCTTATATCAAAAACATAGCGGACAAAGGTCTGGAGTGGTCTGGAGGCGGTAGGAATAGGTCTATGTAGATATTGGGTATAAATAGGTATGTATATGCATACCAAACCATATATTTACATACATATGTATCTATAATGAAAGGAGTAAATGTAGAGCTCGATAAAAGTATTCTCCCCCTATTCCACCTTCCTAAATAGATTCAACTAATCTGGTTATTGTGGAGATTTTAAAATCTGTAGAGCATTCCATGACGTGCGGCACGACTACAATATAGGGAGAATTGGTGGAAAGGGTTGGGAACACAACCAGATTTGGTGAGACCAACACCAAGGTTTGGTTGCATGCAACCCAACTCTTGAGCAAACGAGCTCACTCGAGGATTTTGTCTAATCTAATTCAATTTGCATCACAGCACGCGACAGGATGAGTGGCTGCATGCCAACAACAACAACAACAACAACAACACCAATAGCGGCGGCACCAAAACTGATAAGAATTAATTTGAGTCGGTGAATAGTTTTCCCCGAATTAATCGATCAATCAGTAAACGGTGGTGGTGGTGGTAGCAGTTCCGCCTCTCCAACTTGGGACTATTTTAGTGTATAGAGAATTGTAGACGGACGTAATCAGCACGTCAATTTGTCTATGAATTAATCTCCTTCAATATCAGAAATTTACACCGGTAGATGGGGTATACTGCGTTTAATTTCGAACTGTAGTTACTTCCAATCTCGATGAACGGTGCAATTTCAATGAAGCAATTGTCTATCCGTCAATAGCATTCCAGCTATCGTCGGAAAACAGTATTTCAGAGGGTGAGAGGGAGAAAGACCTGAAATTGCCTCGAATCTCATTATTTCCGGACAGCATATCATCTGCATATAACAACAACAACAACAGTATCAGCAGCAACATCACCAACAACACTCATAGTAGAGCATCAAGGCGAATCCTTTTATGAAGAACTGTTCGCGAACCAATTAGCGATAAAGTAAATTTCAGGATGGATAAATTCCTCGGAAGGTTATTTCAGGATTTACGAACACTGAAAACAGCATCCGCACCAGAACAGTTTGCGTCTTGTCTGCAGATTTCTGAAAGTGGTTGCTCATCATCACCATATCACGCCATCCCAGTAGTATCCTTCTTGATGTTGCACAATATGAGAGTTTCCTCGTTTGCAGTCTGTATGGATGCTGCTTGGGCATATAAAGTCCTAAGCCCTAAGCCCTCGGTAGAAGAGAGTTTCTCATGCATATTTTTTGCTTAGCTTTATAAAATATGCGCACGTAATATTGTTAATTTTTTTTTCACGTTTCGGATGTAGTTTCTCACTGCTGAAGTAATTTAGTCTCTCTAAAAAATATCAAATTCTTCTACTAGTTTTTGCTGTTACAGAGGAGTTGATAACTGAATGACAGTGAAAGAGGAGTAATCAGATTTAGTTTTATTCTAAGATCAGTGCTTGGATTTTGTAAAGGTGACTTGCTAAAATTGAATTCAAAACTATTTCAATCCATACAAATAGACTTACTAAAAACGGAAGCTAACCCTCCTGCCATATCATTCAGCTTCAATTGTAGTTTCACAATTTTGATAACCGAAGAGTGCAGAACATAAGCAAAGTCCACTTCAATGGTGACACTGAATGCATATTAATGAAGTATCTAGAAACTATACCCTCAACGATCGGCAATATGATTTTTCTTTTTCTGACTGTTCTTATGGAACATTGAAGCCGTAATCTTCACAATTTTGGTGAGTCCAAAATCGTTGCCCTAGATATTTCAAAGGCCTTTCATAGTGTCTGGAATTCAGTTTTTTAGCCAAACGTAAAGCACTTGGCATCTCCCGTCCTTTTAATACCGATTATATTAGATGGCGTTACATCTGTATCTCAGTCAATAAATTCCGGGGTGCCTCAGGGCTCGGTTATTTCTCCACTTCTCTTCTCAATTTTTATTAATTATCTGCTTTCTCTTACTTTCAATCAATATATTTGCAGTAAGTCAAGCTGAACAGATGACATCTTCTCTGTTGCCAAAGGTGCATCGAAATATCTAGGATTTCTGAAAAGGAGTAAGAAATATTTCAGCCCATCGATTCTAGCGCGCCTCTACAAGTCCTACATCAGAACTAGAATGGAAGATAATTTCCATTTGTAGGCAGGTGCTGGTCGCAGTGCCTTAGCTTTATTGGATATTGTCCAAAAGAGTGCCTTTAGCTCATTAGCGATGTGGCAAAGACTTGTAATTTGAACTCATTCGACCACCGCCTTAATGCTGGTTGCCTTTTGCTCCTATATTGCTGCTACATGTATGGTCAATGTTCTTATGAAATGTCTAGTATGATTCCTGATTCCTGCATATAAAGCTCGCACTGCAAGCCACGCACATCGTCTTACCATTCAAAATACTTTCGGCCGTAGAATAAAATTCCGTGATGACTTTTTATCCCGAACTGTGTGATCGTGGAACAGTCTACCATCTTCTGTCTTTCCTCTGGCATGCAATCTGCGAAAGCTTAAGGGTGACATACATCAGAACTTTCGTCACTCTCCTCACGTTTCCTAATTCCTTTCCTTATCAGCTGGCTAGTACAGATACCATAGTGCATGCATAACTACGTGTGTGTCGTTGAATTCCAGTATAATACCAAGTGAGTAACCTGGTACCAGGTTTTTTCCATGGTGTAGGGAACTTTTTAATAGTTTCAGCGTCACTATAAGGTAGTAACAATATTATCTAGTTTATGACTTTTTGTTCAAGTAGACTACTTTTTTTATTACTAAGCCGAACTCAGGAGATACCCTACGATGCAAAGCCCAGCATGGCAGAAAGGAGATAGGGAAAGGATTAGGCGATATGCCGAGAGTGGCGGAAGTGCCGATGTATGTCGTCCTTAATCTTCCGCAGATTGTATACAGGAGGAAAAACATAAGATAGTGAACTGCTCGAAATTCGCACTGTTCGGAATTCTACTGTACGGTCGAAAGTAATTTGAAGAGTAAAAGGATGTGGGCGGAATATTGACAATGCATGTAGCGATAAAGGAGCGAAAGGCATCCAACATTGCGGCGGTGTTCGAGTGAGTCGATATGACAAGTTATCGCCAATGAGCTTGAAGGCTCTCTTTTGGACAATATCTAATGAAGCTAAGGCTATACGGTCAGCCCCAGCCCAGATGTGAGAATAGTATTCCATTCTGGGTCTAATGTAAAACTTGTACATTTGACGGGCTGAAATATTTCTTACACCTTTTCAGACATTTCGAAGCTTCTTTGGCAACAGAGAAGTTTAACTTACTGGAATAATTAATGCCAAGAATGTTTAGTGACGGTGAATCAGAAATTATTACTCCATCAAAAGAAATGGGAGTGGATAAGTAATGGTATTGATTTAATGAAATGAGACGGCTTTGGGTCTTAGATGCATTGAATTCGATGCGATTAACTTTGCCACAAGCGAAGATATTGGTATGATCGTTATTCAATGAGCTTAAAGAGTGTCAAGGGAGTAAGCCAAATCAAAGGAACTGTCATCAGCGAAAGGAATGCAGATCATTAATGAAAATTAAGAAGAGAGTTGGAGAGATAACAGAGCCTTGAGACACACCGGTATTTATGGGATGAGGTTCAGATGTGACGCCATCTAATACAACACGTATTTGGCGACTAGATAGGAAACTGTGAATCCATAATAGAAGAGGATGGAAGAGACCAAGTGCTTTGAGTTTAGCTAAAAGGGCTGGATGCCAGACTCTATCAAATGCCTTTGAAATATCTAGGGCAATGATTTTGGACTCACCAAAACTGTGAAGACTACGGTTCCAACGTTCCGTAAGAACAGTCAGCAAGTCTCCAGATGAGCGTCCAGCTCGGAAAGCATATTGACGATCGCTGATGAGATGATTAGCTTGTAGATACTTCATTATATTAGAGTTAATGATAGATTCGAAAACCTTTGAAAGAATCGAAGTGATTGCAACTGGTCGATAATTTGAGGGATCGCTACCCTCTCCTTTTTTGGGAATAGGCTGAACGTTAACTAGCTTCCCAACAGTTGGAAATTTTCCTGTCGAATAAGATAAGTAGAATAGTTTACGCAGAGGTTTAGCCACGGATGAAGCTCAGGTTTGAATTAATAGGGACGAAAAATCGTCAGGGTCTGTGGCTTTGGAGACGTAAATCCCTTTAAGGACCTTAAACACATCTCTCGTACGGATGTGTTTTGGCTCTTGTACAGACTCACACGGGAGATGCAACACAGGTGTTTATGAAGTGGGTGAAAGACGAGAATTTGAAGCGAATCTAGCAGCTAAAATATTAGCTCTATCCCGGGAGTTAACAATCACTTCACCATTATTAAGTAGGGAAGGTATAGAGGAACTGGTGAAGTTGTTCCTGATGGTTTTGATCAGGGACCACAAACCTTTGCTACCTTTGCGGCTTGCCAAGATTCGTTGTATAATATTCTGTTTAAAAAGAAATTTTTCTCTCTGGATAATGGACTTGCATGTGCTCCGCGCAATCTTGTAGACTCTTGTTTCAGTTTCGAACATGGACAATTGATAGGCCCGAAAAGCAGACCACGCTAATTCTCAATTAATGTTCTGTGGGTACTTCAGTCAGGTTCCCGAAAATAAAAAGTTATGCTTGTTGTTTAATACTATTTTCATTACATATTATTACATTCCATGAAAAACAATGCAGAAATAAATTAATTTTTTCCTTCTTCCTGTAAAGTGGGAAAGTACTTCACTCATTACAATTTTAAAATTTCGATGAACGATTTTATTGACGGGATAAAGAAAGCAATTTTAAATTATTAATAAAAAAAAAACTTTTCGTTTTTTAGGGCATTTTAGATTTAACTATGTAAAGACCTAAAATGCCCTAAAAATTAAACTAATAATTTAAGCCATTTAAATAAAACAATGGGGCGCTCATGGAAAATATTAGTTATCATGTTATAATTAGTTACCACAAAACAAATTAGTCTAAAGGCGGATTTACATTATGATGGCATGCATTTCTTTCAGATAGTCTGAGGGAGATAGCTTATTGAAATTTCAATTCTACCAAAGCAATCACTGCAATACCTCAAACATACACTCCCCACAACTTTTTAAGGAAAAAATTGCACACTGTCAAACAATCAAATTGTCAAAATTAGAATACCTATTTCCAAATCATCTGAAATATGTAGTTTTCGAAAAAGACCACTGCAACGAATCTGTGGATGCTATGCTTCCTATTTCTAGTCCAAGGACTACCTCCGAAATAGTTTGAATCCTTTCGATAAAAAAATATTTAAAAACGTATTTTTTTTTATTTTTTTTTTTGACAGATAATATGAAAAAAATTGCTATAAAATTATAGTAAAACGTGTTGCCAGTAGTCAAAATTGACAGACTAGTGTTTGTCAAAAACAAAGTTTTAGTTCCAGCACCCTAAAAAACCTTTATAAGCTTGAGAACTTTTTATGGGAATAAATTTTTCCGGACACGAACACATTGACAAATCGAAGTGTGGAAAAAATTCAGAAGGCGTTTGCTTCTTTCTACACTCATAAATAAGTTTTCATATACGATGTACCATCTCCCTCCTAATATCTGGAAAAATGCATGCCATCATAATCTAAATCCTCATTTAGATTTAATGTTTCGTTTAAAATGTAAATAAAATTAAAAAAAACACTACGATTAAGGTACGGTGTATCAAAACAAGCTACCATCTACTGACGTATTTTATATATATATGTTCTATACTCGTTCGTGTTCTTTCTCTATTTTGCATACCTTTTTCCTAAATTTGCTTTCCCTAAAGAAAAATATTAAATGACAAAACCAATTGTTGTGAGCCGCTACATATAAAGAATTTTGGGCAAAAATTTGACTTATCAGATTAACAAAGGGGGTTTGAACCGATCAAACCCACCCCATAAATACGGCCTTGCCTATGCGAATCTATACAACTACCTACTGGTGATCATTTCTTAAAAATAATTTTCATTGTCGGTGTTTTAGTTTTCAATGTGTCGTATCACACCCTTAAATGCCACTGTTAATCCCATCTCAGATATAGAAGTTTGCCGTATAGACCTTTGGCGTATATTGTGATGGGAAGGATCAAACCTTTTATCTATCGCAAATGAGTAGTGTGAAATTGGCGGATCATCTGAAGGGTCTATGGCATCCGTAAATACAGCCAACCATATAATTTGTATGATCATTCAACGTTAGGGTCTTATTGAAGATGACATCGAGATTAAAAATGGAATAGAAGTGGAATTCAGAGAGTTTTTGGGTAGCACGGCCTATTTAATTTTCTACTAACCATTGAGATATAGCTTCGTGGTCCACATTAATCAAAGAAATATGTTCATCCAACCAATTGAGATCAAGAGCAGTTGAAACATCCATATCGTCAGCATAGAGGTCGATCTTGACGTGCAAAGCAACTGAGTATCAATAGTGAAAACACTGAAGAGGACAGATGCAAGCATATAGCCGGAGCTTATGGGTAATATATAGACTCATAAGAGAGAAAGCCAAAAATGTTCTTTGCTGCTCTATGGCTAAAAAAACTGCACTCAGTTGGGATCTTTCTACCGGTTAAGATATGGTTTACCGAATCATTGGCCTTTGAAAGGTCTAATAATGTGAGAACAGTGAATATATCAGAATCGCGTCATACGCAACTTTAATATTTAATTTTTAAATAAAACGAATATCTAAACTTATTACCTTACTTGTAATAGTCTCAAGTACCGCCGAACTATGGATGAATTTCATCTGCTTGCTGCACTTCCTCCGATTCAAGGTCTCCTGGAAATAAACAGCTCGTGAACAAACAGGTTCAGTGAGATTGTTCCTTAGAGGTACCTAAATACCTTAACCTATACATCCCTAGCCGCAGCACAAATAATTCCAAGAAAACATTCTCTCTTGTAGTGGTTAATATCACTCGAAGGGTAGCGGGGATCATGCCATGATAATTGAATTTTAGCAGAACTGGATCACTCAGCTATCCTACACCATGCCACCGTGACAAATCAATGATTGTACACCTACAACATACCACCATGACAATGAAACGATGCATCCCTTCGGCCACAATCATCACTAAAATAACCTATGCAGATGCCAATCAGTCCTCCAAACACAAAATCCTCTCAAAACAATTACTCAGCATTATCCATTAGTTCTGAATCTTGAACACTGTACCTACGCGCATTACATATTACGAGCACTCACTACACTCAACTGACCAAGGATACTCAACTAGCTTCATTCCTCCTAAGAAATTATTTTCGACCTGTACTAATTCAAACGAATATGCAAAAGGTTCACACTTTTGATACTTTCTCTTATATTATCGGTAGTCCTTAGAACAGGAGTCATTCAACCATGCTATGCACGAAAGCCAGAGTGCCATTAACTCCAAAATCTCCAAGATTTATTCCAGCATAAAATTAATGTGAATTATGATCCTCTCACTCTTTCATTTAATACTCATTAAAAAATAAATAAATCCTTTAAAAGCTAAACTATGTTATCTCATAATAGCTCAGATAAACTTTTCATTTCCCCTCATACATAATACCCAATCAATCAACTCAATTTATCTTAAGTATTTCTCTCAACGTCAATCCTCATTGAGATGAATTCTGCTCGAGCATAATCCCTTTACCCAAATATGACCGCATCCATTTGTGATATACAAACGAAAGTGCATTTCCCACGGAGATTCATGCTGAAATTCCTCTGTGGATTATTGTTGAACAGGACATAGGCGTCAAGAGGTAATCATTTAGTGCCAACTGGTCGTGTGACTATTAAGTGGCAAAATCAGTCAATCATCACTTCTAGGCTCTTTCTCTCTGGACTCTGGGGAATCAATATCGACTATTACGAAATAATAATCTGAAACAGGAAATACCTGAAAAGGATGATTTCAATTCAACTCTACGTTCGAACGAACTGGACAACATGACTTGAGTGAATTGTGTGGATATTGGAGAATTTTTAATTTGGAGTGATTTACAAAAATTTGTGAAATGAAATGATTTGCAAAAACATAAATGATATTTTTTAGTAAAATTCGCGCTCTTCCGTTACCTACACTGAATAAATACGAATATACGAATTCCTTGAATATTAAAGATAAAGTTAATAGTCGGGGCGACTAAACACCCCGACCAGATTTGATCTATTGTTTGCTACCCTTAAATGGTTAGGCTAAGTATATATATATATAAATGGTAATTTTAGCTCTCCTTAACTTTCATTTAAAGCCTATGAGACACCCCAAGAAATCTCGTTAACTGCGGTGCGGTATAGTTGAGACCTACATTTTTTTGTACTGGAAAAGACTACTATTTTTCATTATTTTTTCTTTGTCAAGCTAGTCGTATATCTAACGAGCCGATAAAGATAGGATACTACTATAAGATCCATCATATTGGTCCTTAAAAGTTACCATATAAAAGCTGACGAAGCTAAACTCTTTTTTTTTTATATAAGTATAAAGAACAGTCAAAGCAACCTTAACCAACTAAACGGACGTTTTTTTTTAATACATGTTTGTAAAAACTAACGTAATAGCATAATGCCATCCCATGAAGCTAAAATTAAAATTACTTAATATACTCAGCAAAAGACAAATAAAAGGGAAAGAAAATATAGAGAAAAGGTCAAATTAAAAAGTCAATGTATCTCCAGCCGGAAGCCAAAAAATAAAAATTTCTCCAGGAAATTACGTAACAGTCTTTTGAATGCCTCAAATGTCATCGCCCACTGTATATCACAAGGTAAGGCGTTCCACTGTCGTATTGTATTATTGTCGTATTATATCAGCATAGGAAGCCTCCAAAACAGATGAAGGAAGTCTTGACATACCGACCTTAAGTCCCCTAACAAAGTTGAGTGAGATAAACATGATCCTTAGGTAAGGTCACAGCAAACATACATAAATGCGGTGAAAATAATGCCTCTGATGTAAAGTTAGGGATTCATTCCCGCCTGTTTTTTTACAAGATCCACTACACTTGAAACAAATCTTTACTTGAATAAATACTATGACTTAGTTATTATAAGATATGTAAGTATTTAAATATATCAAAATTCAGTAAATTTAAAATGCAATTTAAATAATAAAATATGATAATATTGGTGCAATTGACTTTGGTAGGCGATTTACTTAATATTCTATTTTATTGAAATATGGGATTGGGTATTCTTTACTCCAATCGATTCCCAGAATAAAGTGAGGTTAGTAATACGTACTGCAGTCGATACCCATCGAAAGAATCTTATTACAGTACAAAAAAGTGTTTTATGTTAGTAAGTTTCTCATTACAGTCGATATCCGCAATAAAAATTACCTACCATTACAGTCAATACCCGCAATAAAGTAGTTCGTGTTAATAAATTTAGTACTACAGTCGATATCCGCGATAAGAATTTTTATTGCAGTCGATAACCGCAATAAAGTGGTTGATATTAGTAAATTTCTTATTACCGTCGATACCCAAAATAAGAATTTTTATTGCAGTCGATATCAGCAATAAAATTCTGTATTACAGTCAATACCCGTAATAAAGTGGTTCGTGTTAGTAAACTTCTTACTATAGTCGATACCCGTAACGACAATCTTTATTACAGTCGATACCCGCAATAAAGTGTTTTGCGTTAGAAAGTTTCTTATTACAGTCAATATCCGCAACAAAAATCTTTATTGCAGTCGATACCCGCAATAAAGTGGTTTGTGTTCGTAAATTTCTTATTACAGTCGATATCCGCAACAAGAATCTTTATTAAAGTTGATACCCGCAATAAAGTTGTTCGTTTTAGTAAATTTCGTATTACAGTCGATATCCGCAATAATAATTTATTACAGTCGATACCCGCAATGAAGTGGTTTGTGTTAGTACGCTTCTTATTTTAGTCGATACCCGCAATAAGAATTTTTATTGCAGTCGATACCCTCAATTAAGTGGTTTGTGTTCGTAAATTTCTTATTACAGTCGATACCCGCAATAAAAATTTTGATTGCAGTCGATACCCGCAATAAAGTGGTTCATGTTAGTAAATTTCTTATTACAGTCAATATCTGCAATAATAATTTATTACAGTCGATACCCGCAATAAAATGTTTAATGTTAGTAAACATCTAATTACAGTCGGCACCCGCAACGAGAATCTTTATTACAGTCAATACCCACAATAAACTGTTTAGTGTTAGTAAACTTCTTATTTTATTATACTCGATACCCGCAAACGAGAATCTTTATTATAGTCGATACCCGAAATAAGAATCTTTATTTTAATCGCCCTCAAAATAAATCCCATAATCCAGTCGGTACCCAAAATAAAGATATTTATTCCAATTGTCAACCATTATCGGATTTGTTAATAAGAATTAGGAAAAAATACAAGGAAATAAATCACTGAACTGCTAAATTACAAAAGAGATCGAATCAAGTCAAATTGCGGTTTATGTAGCCATAGTTTGTGCGCGGCACCAAAGGACGGCATTCAAAGGCACGTGGCAACAATAATTGGCATAGCAACAATAACTCAGTATAGCAACTGCGCCTCATCATGTGCTTTAAAATGTTACCGTTCCATATAAAAGTGTTTCTAAATTAATTTTGCCTAATTACAAATTTCTTTCTTACACAGTTTTTCGTTTTTCGTTTTCGTTTTTTTTAAGCATAATATTAATAGTTTTCCAACTCAAATGTAATTATTATTTGCGAATGTAGTGCACTGCCCATGTACACTTGTTGGCTGGCTCATCTCACGAAGGCTCATTTCATGAAGGCGGATAAAGATAGTTTACATAGAGTACCATACACTTTGCCAAGAAGAATAAGGTATGACGGTATGATGAAGCATCACGTTTGCAAAGGCAGGCATATCTAATTCAGTTCTATAGATAATAAAGTTTAGTTTTGGATGCGTTTAAGAGGGGGCCATTAAAATGAGCCCATTTAGATATGAGACCAAGATCTTCATTCATCCGGCAGACATCATCTTCAATAAGTCCGAGGGGTCTAGAAATATAACGTTGTACGTCATGTGCATATAGATGATAGTTACAATTTCACAGAACTAATGGAAGATCATTTATGAATACCGCAAAAAGCAATGGGCCGAGAATGGATCCTTGTGGAACTCCACTGTGCACAGGAATAAAATCGGATGCAGTTTGATTACAAACAACCCTCTGAAAGCGACTACTCAGGTACAACTAGATTAATCTACATACAGAAATAGAAAATGAAAAAAAGGAACGAAGTTTTTGGATTAATAAGCTGTGGTTGACTCGATCGAAAACCTTTGAAAAGTCCAAAAGGGTTGATGCTGTAAAACTATCATTATCTAGGGAGATTTTAATGCAGTCTGTTATTTTCAATAGTGCAGTAATGCTTAGAATTGAAGCTTGACTGTAAATTTGATAACAGATTATTATATTCTAAGTAATTAATAATTTGCTTATGCAAAATTTTTTCAACAGCTTTAGCATAAAATGGAAGAATAGATATTGGGCGATATTCTGCTACACCGAGATTTTTTTATGAATGGATAAAACCTTAGAAAACGTCCATGACACAGGAAAAGTTGATCTCATAATGATAGTATTAAAGACATGTGTAAGATAGGGAAGTAATATCGGCAGTAGCAGTTTTATTATTCTGGAATGCAAACCATCAACACCAACAGCATTAGAGCCGATGGACATTAATGCGGAAAACACTTCCATTTCAGTAGCCGAAGTAAAGGGAACCCGTCAAAAATGGTATGGTCACTTAAAATATTAAAATTCGATCCTTCATTAGGAATCCCACTGTGGGACATAAAAACACGATTTAAGTCATTCGCATCAGCTTCTATAATGTTATTTTTGGACTTACCAATTTCCGAAAGGTTCCGCCACAATTTTTTTTTAGGCAAGGAAGTGTTAAATTTAGAATTATGATATTGAAGCTTTGATCGAGTTATTTCAATATTTACGGTATTGCGTAGGATCCGAACATTGAGGAGTACAGAAACGCTTCCATCTACGGTACACGATATCACGCCATAAAATGAGTTCTTTAATTCTATATGTAAACTAAGGACATTGGGTCTTAACACCCAATACATCGCCTATTTAATGGTAGATACATATTTTCCATGAAGATAGGATATTAAGCTCGTTAGATACAGGAGCTGATCATCAACAGATGTCAAGGAAAAAACCAAATTCCAATTCATGCCCTCCGCTTCATCGACCAAACTCTGAGAATTTACGTTATTGTAGTCACGATACATGAACATTTGTTCAGCATTAGACTGAGGACGTAAATCATAAATCCCTATAATTATTTATTTATTTATTATTCTTAGTCTAGAGATTACAAATCAATAGACCATGGATATACTAAAACTAAAATTATGTTTTTGTAAGCACATCAACTAAAACTAACCTACTATGTAATATAAAAATATGAACATATCTAATATTATAATCATAGCAAGCTTTCTAGAAAGTCTGAAACAGAGGCTTTAAAAGAAACTCTATCTTGACTAAAGTCAATTATGCTGCTACACAAATTAAACTGCCGAATACAACGACTTAATGGACTACCGAGGCCATAATTTGTTGTATGGAAAGATTCAAAAAGAATGGGGTGCAGTCTTATCTGCTTAGATGGCACATATACATAAATGCATAAGCTTTAAAATATCAGGAGAAATAATCCTGTTTTCAATAACATCTCTAATAAACATAGTATTATAAACTTTTCGTCTAAGAGACAATTTCTGTAAGCCAATCAACTGGCATCTGGCAGCATAAGCAGGTAAATCACCGGTCCAGTTAAGTCTCCTAAGAGCAAACTTAGTAAATCTCATTTGCACATTTTCAATTCTGATAGAATGCGTCACATGGGATCCGTACTATCCCATACAACTGTGCAATATTCCAAAATAGGTCTAACGAAAGCTGAAAATAATGCCTTAAGCGTGTATGGATCAGAGAATTCACTAGCCCGACGTTTAACAAAACCAAGCCGAGAATTAGCTTGACTTACTACATAATCAATGTTAAGAGAAAGTAAATTTACTATCTAGAATAAAACCAAGGTCCGAAACTATACTACATTTAGGAATATTAATCCCATCGATAGACACTTCAAAATTAATTGTTAATACTTTTTTAGTAGCCATAAAGTGTTTACATTTAGAAGAATTTATCAACAAGTGATTAAGATGACACCATTTATCGACTTCTGCTTTGAAATTGGATACTTGAGACATACATATCAATAGTTTCCATGAAAATTTTTAGATCATCAGCAAAACTTAGAACAGAGGAAAATTCAAAGATGTTAAAGACATCGTTGGTAAATTTAATAAAAAGAAGGGGCATTAGATGGCTCCCCTGAGGCACACCAACATGTACCAAAATCGGCCGAGAGTACACCTCATTAATTTTGATAATTTGTATGCGATTACTCAAGTAAGAAGCGAACCATGCAAAAAGAGCAGAATGGAATGCAAACGCCTCAAGTTTGTGTAAAAGCAGGCGAATATTGACCTTATCAAATGCTTTTGCGAAATCAGTATATTGTGTTACAACCTGACCACCTTGTTCTAGGACATTTAAGCAAAAGTTGACATAGGAAACTAAATTGGTTGCTGTAGAGCGTCCTTTTACAAACCCATGTTGGTGAATAGAAATGTACTCCCTAATTAGAAAAGAAATTTTTTCAGAGATAATACTTTCAAATAGCTTCGGAATTGCAGAGAATTTATAAATAGGACGGTAATTACTAGCACTATTTTTAGCACCCGCTTCATGTATAGGACGAACGAATGAAATATCCCACTCATTGAGGAACAGTTCCGAAAGATAACAACAAATTAAAAATATATGAAAGAGGCATCGAAATAGGATCACGGCATTGACTTAGAAATATCGCTGGAATGTTGTCAGGACCATGAGAATGGCTGCACTTAGCATTGGCCAATGCTAAGTTAACATCCTCCGTAGACACATACATTGAACCCAAGTTGACCCGTGAGAAGATATGTGTGGTAATCTCAGCGTCAATAGGAAAGCCTAAGTCCTCCACATATACAGACTCAAAGTATTCTGCAAAAAGGTTACATGAATCTGACATGTTATCCGCAGTTTTATTCTTAAAGCCAATAGAAGAAGGAATTCCATACGAATTACACTTACTGTCTAGAAATGACCAAAAAGCTTTTGGATTTATCTTTATACTAGCCTCCATCGATGCCAAATATTGACTACACAGAAACTTATTTAAGAAATCATATTCTTTTCGCAATCTTTTAAAAAGCATGTGATCCTCAATCATACCAGACAGTTTGAATCTCTTATGAGCCTTGTTCCGTGAATTCCTCAGTCTCTTCAACCTATAGTTCATCCACGGAAAACCAGAATTATTTCTCCTTCTAGTGAGAGGAACATACAAAACAAACAAGCTGTAAAGAACTTCCAGAAAATATGAATAAGCTGCACTAACAGTATTCAGGGAAAATAAATATTCCCAATTATGCGCACTTAATGCTTCATTGATAGCATAATTGGCTTTCGTAAAATCATAAATTTAAGACAATTTGTTTTGGTCAATAGCGTTAGAGGAAGAGCTCGAAAATTCAACAAAGTTAAAATTTAAATCGATCGCAGTATAATTAACAGTATTTTTTGATAATAAATAACATGCCTCAACTACAGTATAATTCAAATTATCACCAATAAAAACTAAATCAAGAAGCCTACCTATGGAGTTTGTAACATTATTAACTTGGACTAGATTCAAAGAAAAGAGACCATAAATTAGGCAAAATTCAAAATCCTTTTTTGCGTTCACCGGAATCAGGACCTTATCATCTTCATTCCAAGACCACTGTAAGTTTCCAGCATTAAAATCACCAAAGACGCAGACCTGATCATTCTCCAGCAGCATAGATTCAGTCAACCAGTTGATATTATCAATATGTTTTTCATATATTTCTACTGACGAATTAGGAGGTATATAGGAGACAAGGCAATAAAGAACCCTTTTTCCCATAGAAATATCATGCTTGATCATGCTTGGAAAATAAGGGCAATGAAATCTGATTAAAGAAGGGTACCTACATGATCAGGATTGGCTACAAGTAGCAGGTCCAATAGAGTAGCGGTAGTTGAAGTAAAATGTGTTGGGATGAAGTTAAATACATAGATAGACTATATACATATGGCACCTAATGATTTCTTGTTGCTCCCATCGGTAAAAAACAAACTCCAAGGACAATGATTTTCAAAGCCAGAAGAAGCGGTTGAAGCGTTCAAAAACAATGTTTTTGAGATACCTCAATCGGAGTGAAAAAAATGCTCTGAAAATCGGTATAAGCGTATGCAAAAGTGTGTAGATCATCATGACAAATACATTGAAAAACTATAAAGTCACTTGCAAACCTCTACTATTCTTATTATTACTCTATTGCAAAACTTATGGTACAACTCGTATTATATTACACATCAATTATGTATGTATATGTAATGAACTGAACATAATGGTCTAACTGAAATAATCAGAGCTTCGCAAATATTAAAGGAGGTTAGAGCCAAACTTTTAAAACTATTATCATATTACTATGGGTGTTCATTAATAATCTCTCTTCCAACTCTTCGCACATGCATCATTTTGCTAATTCCAACATCCCTTATCATCCGTGGAAGTAGAATATCAACCAAACTCTGTAACTATATTTAGATACCGTACTCGTACTTGTACATGCTCTCAAGGATGTGCTATTTCAAATTAGATTTACAAAATCTAAAAAGAAAATTTAACAACCCTGAAATCGATATACAGGTACTTCCTTTCCTTAAAAAAAACAAAAACAACAAAAAAAAAGCACAAAGAAAATCCCTACTTCCATCTTAAAATGCATACCTGGCACATACAGAATGCATCCATCCATATAGGATAGGTGCATGCCATCGTCAAGGCAATCATGCCAATTATGAATCCATAAATGAGAGAAACGTATCGATTTCTACTTACCATTTATAATTGTCAACGTAGAGCGTATTACCGTTAACAAATATACATGACCTCACATACCACAGAATCTACGTCTTGTATTCCATAAATTTGCCAACTACTATACTCAGGATTATAAGAACAGAACCTCCACCACCACCCCCACTACCATACCTAGTGGAAGGACGAGGAGTCAACTTAGTGGTGCAGTTTTACGAGCATTTGCCTTCGAATGTTGAGGAAGTTTATCACCGTTTCGCTGCTCATTTAGAAGGTGAAGGTGGAGGTGGTGCTCTGATGGTGCGGATGCCTGTGAATGAATCTTCCACTTCCTTAACGGTGTGAGCCAGAGTTTAAATCGGTACGCTAACGTATGCCCAGATGCACAATCCTTGCATATGTGTTATGCGGAAATGCTAGAAAACTTTATAGTCGCGGAAGGCTCATAAACTTCCCCGAGCATATTGTTTGCTAAGACAAAAGTTTTGTATGACATGAAACTGGGGTGTAAGTCAAGAGATAGCAAGACGCCCATTAAAGCTTCTCTCCACTTACGTACATACAAACAAAAGAGAGGAACGAAACGATTGCTGCTTAGGTGAGGGTGGTAAATATATGATATTGTGGCAGAGTGCGGTTACACAAGCAACCAATCCTTCATATTCCTGTGCGGGGGTGGCTTTCTTGGGTGCACGAGATGTGGAAATTATGTTTGCATTAGCCATAACCACAAGATACCCCCGGTAGAATACTGAACCTGACCACATTAAAACCACACTTCTGATATGAATGCTTCTAGATTTGTGGTGTTTTCGAAATGGACATGTTTTCTCTTTTTGTTTCCTTGTTTGTTTTTTTTTTCTCCTGCACCTACCTTAAGTTCGAAGTCTTCTAACGCCTTCGTGTAAAACTTCCTCTCCTGATGGAAAATAACGTTCAAGGTCCCCTGTGAATATCGATCTGAAATATTTCCATGATAAGATTTATATAACTGGGAATTGGCAATATAACACAACATGATTAATCCATTCCGCGTTTTTCATATGAATTAGTTCATTAGGCCTGCTGTGGATGCTAGCATCCCCTCCACCTTCCCTTCAGTCACATGAAAAGACAAACGAGACCACTCATTCCACCTGTGTTCTGGGACGTGGATCTCATTCAGCTATACAGCCCAAAGTATGTGTGCGTGTGTATGTGTGTCTGTACATCATAATGAAAATACTGGAAAAATTCTCTTGACGCTTCCATCTATAGAGACTTCCAGCAGCAGCAGCACCTAAAATAGATTTATTAGCACTCAGTGAATTTTGGCACCATATTTTTCGCTGGTTTTTACATGATTTTGTATGAGGAAATTCATTCATATTTTCCGCCGGTAAAATTGTGTGAAAAATGTGGTTTTCAATGCACCTCGGAAAAACTGGGGTGTTTTTTTGCTTTTTTTTTTCTTTTAATTTTTTCTAAAAACTACAAAACCAAGGGGACACGGTAGCTATAACATCGTCTCTGGAAATGGAATTTGTTTTTTTCCTTTTTTTTATTTTTTTTATTTTAGACGACGACGCGGTGTTCCATGCAACTGCAATCATTTTAATTCCAAGCGAAATGCAGCTATGCATTGAAAACGAGGACTTAATCATTTCATTGTGAAAAAAGTCGAGCGGAAATAAAGGTATAAAGGTGTATAGGAGGAACAGGGTATCTAGTTAATTATTTAGTTAGTTAGTGCCTCTAATATATTATACGCCAGTTAATTTCCTTTGATGGAATTCTTTCGAATTGGGGACGCGATTTTTCGTGCAAAGGGGTCTGAATTTTTTTAATATGATTTTTTGTTTTAATTCGTAGTTTTTGAGTTTTTGTTCAGTGTGGAAGACAATTCAAATTTGATATAGCATCCGACATGGAATAAGGTTTTTCAAGATCGAAGGCAACTAGGCCACTTCTGAAAATGAAGAAATTTTTAAAGGTTTAAGAACGTTTTTCTAGAAGGGTTAATCGTAGATGTAAATATTGATTTTAAGAAAGCTGAGAACTAACTTCTGTGGACTTTGTCCTCAGGGACAAGTACAGCAAGTACAACAGTGGCACAAAGGCAAAAATCTTCCATTTATTTATTAAGAACTTCATCAAAGATCTGATTACTGAGTTTACAAAAGTATAAAGGTATACATAACAATGTAATGACAGAAAGTATACATAACAAAATAATAAAAAGAAAATTAACTCTAACTAAGCTGATCTTTTATTTGACTTTTTGAAAGATGAAAGTCAATGCAATCAAACTGACGGTTAAAAAGACGAGACATTGATGAAATCGGCTCGTGCATAGTGCCATAGTTTGTGCTATGCTGGGGACATCGAAGAAGTCGTAGTTCCTCAAGGAGCGCACAGGAACTGATATATTAAGAGTATTTAAAAGCTCAGGCGAATTTATCGCTCCCTGTATACACTGAAATGCAAAATCAACTCTGGAAGTTTTTCGTCTATTCTCGAGAGAATCCAAAGGAAAGAGTTTAAGCCTGTCGACATATGGAGGTAGAACAATAGGGTTATCCCAGTGAAGCCCCCAGTTGTCCAGTTACAAGCGGATAGCCATTCATTCATTTTATTAAAATCAGCTTTTTTAAAGTTATAACAATACTAGTAGTTACTAGAAGCATTATATGATGAATTAACAGGATCAAAAAACAAAACTATATGTAGTGCTGGCTGATGACATGTTTCAGGAACCAAAGGAGTTAAACAACGCTTGACGAGAGTTCCATTTGGATCAAAAGAAAATACCAGATCAAGAGAACTTCCAGAGTCATTAGTCATGCCGCTAGACTGCAATAGGCCTGCAGAAATAATGTTGTTAATAAAAGAAATGGCATGTTGAGTAGTTGCCGAAAAAGAAGGCAGCAAGCCCTCATCATCCTGAGAGTGTAGCCAGTCAGCAGTAAGCAAATTAAAATCACCAAAAAGCAGGAATTCATCTGCAGGTAGCAAAACTACAGTAAACCTATCGATACAAGAAGCCAGCAAGTCAAATATCTCAGCTGATGTGCATGGAGGGATATAAACTGTAGCAATATATACGCTTTTGTGTGGAAGCCTGAGAGCCACACATATAAACTCCAGATCGCCGGACTCAAAAAAGTCGATTAACATGCATGGAAGGTTGCAACGAACGGCGCAAAGCTCTCCAACTCCAACAGGAGCATCCCCAGACAGACGATGGCGGTCACGGCGAAACACCAAGAGCTCGGGACCAAAAAGCTCTCCAACTGCAATCTTCCCACAGAGCCAAGTCTCGGTCAAGCAGACCACGTCGAAACAGGAATTAGTCGAACTTGTAAAAAGCCGAGTCGTCTTGGAGCGAAGACCACTTACATTGGCGTAGTAGACGGAGATTTAGCTAACAAGTGTTTTGCCACAATAGAAGATCCTGAACGTCTCTTTGGAATAAATTCGCGCACGATGGACTTGCAGGGCCATATATCCGGAGAGAGGAGCGCCTTAAATAGATTTTCCGGAACTAAGATCCTGAAGAACGCAGAAAATGAGCGTTTCTCATGCTCATGTCGAGCAGATATTTTCTTACAGGCAATCAAAGAGCTCTGAGTGCCGACACGTGAAGAAACGCGTTTAACAATCTCCTCTTCGGTGGTGTCTGGATGTACTCTAGATACGAAAACACATTTAGGAAGCCTGGCTGGCCGCAACGTAACAACATCTCAAACTACAGGCGAAGTATCATTGGCGGAGGTACAATGCGCCATCTAAGTAGACTGCAAAGCACTGACATCTGAAACAGAAGCCTTCGTCTCCACGTCAAACACCCTGTCCACATTCGGAGATACCACAGTATACACGCCCGAAGATTCAATTCCGTCAATGGAGGCCCCATCAGTATCCAGAGAAATTCCCTGTCGAGCCCCAGTTAAACTCGAGGCAGTAGTAATGTTGTTTGGACGGTTTCTATGGTTCCTTTGTCTCTGGCGATAACCTAATTTCGCTGAGGAAATATTCTCGGAGGAGGGAGGAGTTGAAACATGCGAATCTTGCTGAATTAGAGAAGACTGTTGAGGCTCAGGCTGTAGAGTTTCAGAACTGCGAGACTCCCTTAAAGCTAAATTCCCAATGTCATGACCCAGACACCCAAAAGCACAGAATTCTTTAGTAAGTTCGATGAACAAGACCCAATATCGGCCTTGACCTGGTTAATAGCGCATCTGATATCATCTATGATAGGTAAAGCTAGCCCGTTGTTACCGCTGGACGTTAAAGGAGTATCACATGATATTACCATAGAGTAAAGATCGTCTAAGGTGCTCGATACAAGTGAAATTTTTGATGAGATGTCATGATTCTTTTCCAGTATCGCAACCGAATTGGAATTCAGCGTGTCAGTCAAGCTGAGAAGACTCTCCGTCTTACAGTTCAAGAGCTGAACGTCATCATAAAATTGTTGGAAGTTAGACAAATTAGCTGAAAACTGACTGATTTTATCAAGAATAAGAGACTGCTCCCCAGAGATTGTTTCCGAAAATATTTTCATGGGTCGTAGGACGTGTCAAGGCTTGATCTCAGTGCATTCACTACAGGTAATGTGTCCAGAAGATGAAGATGAAATGTTTCGCTTTAAACATGTAGCATGGGAAATATTGCCGCAAACTCCGTCATATGCTATCTCTCTGCCACTGATTTGAGTGGAGCAGATCTTGCAAAATTCCATTACAAACGAATTAATTAATTTTATCCAACTTGCAGTACAATTTGACGACATTAATGTAAAACATGGTTGGTGAAATTGATAATCCACAACTAGTCTCAAAAATTTACCGGTTTTCGTATGTGAAAAATTTCTCTTATCGTAAATCTCTGTTATCGACAACGAAAGTTCAGCTCAAGTAATGGTTCGAGTATGCGATGAAATGGGATCCGCGTCTTCAGTTAATTGAGGTTTATGGCATCAAATAAAAGCTTAAAGATATCGAATAAAAAGGCGCAAAGAAAAATAACCTCGAAATCCAGAAAATATTTTAAAAAATTTGTTGAATTTAACTTAGTATATACTTATTAGCTGGTCCAGTCAGTCACAATAAAATGATCGGGTCAGTTGATAATTAATCCACATGCAAAACCAAGGTCCCACGAAACTCCAACGAAGAAGCAGTGTCATCAGATTATAGTCACAAATTTACTTCTGATCACTGCAAAAATTTCAAATTAAACCTCCACTTGTATGTAAAAAGAACACCATTCGTGGAAAAACTAAATAAATTTACACATTAAAAAGAAACAATAAACGACGTTTTTTACAAAAAATAATAATTGAAACAAAGAACCGACTACTGTCATTCAATTCTTCTTCTTCTCTACGATGCTGTCTTCGAAGCCGGACGCCGGCCAGTACATTAACAATTTGGCTCATAAGACGAATCTTTTTCTTTTTACAGAGTATTTATTTTGTAACTATTTTCGATATGTAGCTGTCTTCGGAAGACGATAAGTCTTTCAGATTGGTAACGTATTGGCTTCAAAAGTGTAATGTAACGGATTGTGATGATTCATATTATTAAGTTTGACACTCCTTTCATCGGCGTTTTTTTTTTTAACCATTTACTTATGGCTCTGTCTCCTACTTTGCATGGAAAAATGTGTCTTATTGGCTGCTTATTGGTGCGACCTGTCGTAGGATTTGATTAACCTTTTTTATTTCCTTATGACCGCTTCTTAGGCACTTTCACGTGTGACCTTTTAGGTTAAACTCAAATTATAATTAAATATCTTGCCTCATATGGCAATCGAACTCAAAATTTTTTTAGAATAAGTCATAGGTGGAATAGAAGAGATTTGGATTTTTACGATTCTAAAGATTACAAGAGAAAAAATAAGTAAAAAACGAGTTTTCAAACAAAACTGAGGCCAAGCCGCATGAAAAAGTCGAAAATAAACTTTTCTTCACACACAGAAGTGGACTCAGATTTTTTGATTGGGACATTTCTCTTGAATATTCTTTCTCTTCATGAATCAAATCACTTATTACCTCTGATTGATCATACTGAAATATATCGGTGATTGTCAGCGAATAAAATCTGAGTCCACCTCTGTGTGTGAAGAAAAGTTTATTTTCTACTTTTTCATGCGGCTTGGCCTCAGTTTTGTTTGAAAACTAATTTTTTACTTATTTTATTTTCTGTCTTTTTCACGTTAACTAAATTGTTATTACGTGCTTCATGGAGATATTTTAAAACAATTTTTAAGTCATGTTTCATGCCGATCCGAAAACAAAAATTTTTCGAGTATCAAATCGTTGAAGTACTGCAACGGTTTTCTGAAATTCAAATTATGTTTTAAACAGCGCTTTTTAGCTGTATTCCAACTTGATCCCATATTACATGAATTTTCCCGATTTTCCATGTTTTCGACAGACTTTCCCATTACTATGAAATTTTTATACAAATTTACATGAATTTTCCTCGATTTTTCATGCAAGTTTTCATAATTGTTGAAGAGAAAGTATTGATGCCAGTAGGACGGAAAAAAATGATTCCGCATAGCTTATAAAACTTTTTTGTCGGATAATTTTCCGGAAAAGTCGGAAAATTCCGGAAATTCCAGAAAAATTGGAAAATACTGCACTTTTCCTGAAACAGACTTATCACTAATCATATCGATGAAAATTTTTCCGATGATATTTCCGCTTTTTCGGGTTTTCCATGGATTTTGCCACAAAAACAACTTAATGCAGCTCATTTCGCTCTACAACTTTGTCTTAGGTTGCAAAGCGCTCAAATGCTTCCTTGGACGGAAAAACTCCGGAAAAGCGTTTTAAATGAATTTTCCTCGATTTTTTTCTGCAAGTTTTAACAATTGTCGGAGAGAAAGTAATGATAGCAGATGATAGGGAACTTGATCCTGCATAATTTAGAAAATTCCGAAAAAAATTTTCGGAAAAATCGGAATCCATGGAAATTTCCGGTTCAAATTTTGATAGATTCAATTGTCACGTGACATGAACCTGTGTGCCAAATTTCAGCTCGCTGTGATGTCGAAAAGTGGGTCAACGAGAGTGTCGAAAATAGTAAAAAGGAAATATACAGACAGACAAATTCGTGTACTAGTTAAAGGGACGGGCTGGCCTCAAAAAATTAACAGGACCGGTAATTGCAAGATTGAATAAAAAATAATTTTCGAGGGGACCTCAGAACTGCAGAGTGATATTTTTCTTTTTGAATGTTATCTGGAAGTCATTACTTTTCATCGCTTACCGTTTTTCTTTTGACTATAATAAGCAATCTGATGTGGAAGAAGCGGATTCTGCCCGCAGTACTAGCATCGTACCTATTGTTCTTACGATCATCAAGTCGACATGAGACAAGACTCCAGACGTCATTCCGGAATAGCATTCGTTCAGGTTGTAATAGGGACAGTCTGGACTAAAGAGATAGACTCATCCAACAGATCGATGTTGTCGAACAATTAATCGACCAGTAGCCAGGAATCTGCGATTGCTCCTTTACCTATGTGTAGCAGACATTCAAGACGTTGCAGTTAATATTCAAGCCATCAAGCCAGCAGGCGATCAACGCATCGACGACACACAATTGTGGACACATCTCCCCAATAAGACTTGGAAACATCCAAAGGTGCTCGGAAACGTTAATTGTTTTTTACATATTTTAGTAATTTATAATTGAGACTTTCATGTAAAATGTGGGCCATCTCCAATCCAACTATGCCTATTATGTAGTATAACCTCACTGTTGTAACGTATTCGATTAGGTATTGACTCCTGTTGCAAAGTCCACTAAGAATTGAAGCTGAAGGTAACATTATTGTGGTGACTATGAAAAGTATACTATTTCCAGAGTTTTCTTTAAATAAAGTAAGTTATTGATCTTGATGTCTGGACCTGACAAGTAACGCTCATTTCATTGATGTCATCAAACCTTTAATAGTTTGCTTAAAATGAAGCTACCAATCATTCCAACAAGTCCATAGATCAGACGGCAGCAGATTCCACTTACGTAGGATTTGAACAAAATAAGAACATTCGTCATAATGTGAGTTACATTGAGGAAGCAGAAAACTAATAATTCTGGGTTCTGAATGCAAAATTCGCAACTTCTTGCAGAGATATTGGGGACACTTATTAAACAGTAATTTATGCAAAAGGAATAAATCACGATGTTCACGGTGAGTATCTGGTGAGTGACCAAGAAGAACAGAACTTGAATGCAATGAGATATGGGAACTGCGCGGTAGTTTATAAAGAAATCGAATAGAGTCGGCTACTGGACTTCTACGACAGACTGAGTCAAACTTTGAAAATACTATTATACCGTATATGAAATGAGGTACAATTAGCATTCTAACTAATTTCATGCCTGAAGGAGTTTAGTAATTGCTCTGCATGATCTGCTAAGTACCTGATTGGTTTTATTCGTGGCATAGACAGGCCACGCTTAGCTCTGAATATGTGATTCAAACTTAAGTTTTTCCTTCTGAAGCTAATTTTGGATAATTAACGTCTGAAAATTTCTCTCTTACGGAAGTATAAATATGTTCCATATGAGAAATGAATTTGGAAGAGACCCGGCTAGCAAGTTCATCAGACAATTTATTCTCTTTAATATTGCTACGACCTGCAACTTAAGGAAGAGTAAGTTTATCTTGAATTTCTAGTAAGGTGAACTCATCGCAACGTTGTCCTACTCTAACTCGAGTCTCAAGTGCCTTATTGGCCTACTTGACTGTAAATTAAAATTTGCAATAGACATGTCTTCAGGATCTTCAGCTTATATGGCAATCTACAGAATTTTGATGTGCGCAGCAGTTCAGAGTAGACACATAGACCTCTATTGTGTTCAAAATGTCACTAAATACTGAATCTATCGAAATCTTTAGACAGCTGATTATTCTTCTACTTAAACCTGGTAGCGATTTAAAACCAAAAGTTCTGGATGGTAGTAGATGAGTGAGTTGTGTGTTGTAGTTTGCCCCTTGTCAAAAGATTAGGTTAGATTGATTAGGTTACAGCGATACTGCCTAGCTTTCATGATTTACCATTTATCATTTTACTACGGACAGGGTGCTCCATAGATTCATAGGAATTTTTTCCCTAAGGAATCTCAGCATACGTCTAGCCTGTATACCTTGCAGGTCTCCTAGGTCCAAAAAAAAAAAAAAGTGGAAAATTCCTCCTTTTTTGATCGCAGATCACATGTCGAACTATTTCGATTTCTTCACCAACATTACAGTTTCGACAGAAATTGTTAGACTTGTGGATATAGATATCACCCGCATTAATTATTTTTTATATGCTCTTCCGATTCTTCTGCCAGTAGTCTACAAAATAAATTATTTCATTACAATTGCGAATTTTCAAGTTTAGGATTATCGAAAACGTTCTAAGTAAAAACTTCAAGATTCCCTTGATTATTGAAAACACGTGAATCGAATCCTGATACTTGATTGCGGCAGTTTCGCCGGCGGATTGAAAAATCTCATCGTGAAACGGAAGTGAATCTCAATTGCGGCGGGAATAATTAATCCGTCGGATTGAGCAATACGGGCCTGTGTTAAAAGATAAATAATAATAATAAACAGATTCAAATTCAAATTTAAATCCAATCCAATCTTTTGATTATGCATTTATCCTTGTTCCCTTGTATTATTTGCTGGAAGTGTTTGTACCAATTTCTTTTTTGGGTTTATTTATACAAAATGTCGAACAGAACTCCTTGCTGGGAGCATTATCACACTGAATACACGCACCCTTACTGCAAGCTTTACGATATTTAGAGATGCAATAGCCTGAACAGAATTCTTTAGTTCTATTATAAATCGCTGGAAGAACATGAAGAGCAATCTTTCCTTCGCCACACCAAGTGCAGATTTTTTTAGGCCATTTTCTCGATTTTAATTGTTTCTGACGTCTGACTAATTTTTGCAATTGACAATTTGATAAAATGTCACAAGTGACATTTCGCTACAAAAGAGTGGGAAATAATGATTTGACAGTCGATCACCTCTTCCTTTTTTTCTAATAGTGCAAATAATAAGACCCTCTCACTCACTTTGTCAGTAAAATCGCATGTTCGAGTAATGTAAATCATCGATAAAACAGGGTTTCTCTATGAAAACAGTACACGAAACACCAACAATTTTACTTATGAAGGAAGTGAGGAAGTGAATCATTATTTTTTGTCTCTTACTGTTTGTTTTTTTAATAATTTTTGTAATAAAATTACTTGATTTAAACAAAATTTAAGAACAGTTTTTGCATATTTATTGGTTTTTCAATTTGCATAAAGTTGCTTTAGTGGAAAGTTCCGTGGAAAATCCGGAAAAGCGGGGAAATCAACGGACAAATTTTCATCGATATGATTACCGATAAATCTGTTTCAGGAAAATTGCAGAATTTTCCAATTTTTCTGGAATTTCCGGAATTTTCCGACTTTTCCGGAAAATTTTCCGACTTTTCCGGAAAATTTTCCGACTTTTCCGGAAAATTTTCCGACAAAAAAGTTTTATAAGCTATGCGGCATCATTTTTTCCCGTCCTACTGGCATCAAAACTTTCTCTTCAACAATCATGAAAACTTGCAAGAAAAATATAGGAAAATTCATGTAAATTTTTAAAAAAAATTCATAGTAATAGGAAAAGTCTGTAGAAAACATGGAAAATCGGGAAAATTCATGTTATATGGGATCAAGTTGGAATACAGATAAAAAGCGATGTTTAAAACATAATTTGAATTTCAGAAAACCGTTGAAGTACTTCAACGATTTGATACTCGAAAAATTTTTGTTTTCGGATCGGCACCTTAGATCATAAAACGAAAGGATAGGCTATGAGGAAGAAAAACTTAAGCATTTTTCTTCAAGTAGTAGAATCGCATCGATGTGTTTGTTTAGTCATGGACGTCGTAAACTACGATATTTTCTGAGCGGGCACATAATTTAGTGGTTGAAAGTTAATCAAATATTGAACAAGTTTTATAATTTCCTGTCACCGCGATTCGTATCATTTTTTCAGTGTATAATTCTTTTATAACTTATTACATTTTTAAGAGTTTTCCTAGTGCCCCATTTATTTGCTGATAATATTTCTTGTCGTTGCCTTTGCTTGACTGACATTAAACAAAAGCCCCAATGACAATTCAATTGTAAGATCTAAGAAATGACAAATGAGAAATGTCAGAAATATCGAACTGACAAAAACTAAAAGCCCAGCCCTCTTGTCATTTCCCCCCCCCCCCCGTGTCCACAAAAAAATTGCTTATCACACGTACACGAATTTTATACAAGGTAGCCTATCCTTACGTTTTATGATCTAAGATCGGCACCAAACATGACTTAAAAATTGTTTTAAAATATCTCCATGCAGCACGTAATAACAGTTTAGTTAACGTGAAAAAGGCAGAAAATAAAATAAGTAAAAAACGAGTTTTCAAACAAAACTGAGGCCAAGCCGCATGGAAAAGTAGAAAATAAACTTTTCTTCACACACAGAGGTGGACTCAGATTTTATTCGCTGACAATCACCGATATATTTCAGTATGATCAATCAGAGGTAATAAGTGATTTGATTCATGAAGAGAAAGAATATTCAAGAGAAATGTCCCAATCGAAAAATCTGAGTCCACCTCTGTGTGTGAAGAAAAGTTTATTTTCTGCTTTTTCAAACCTTTTTGAAAACTCGCTTTTTACTAATTTTATTAATGTGTAAGCTTTCTTTGCAGTGTTGTTACCGTTCGACACCAGATTTTTTCTTTTTTTTCGATTTAAGCAAAATCAAAGCCTACTTAGCTAATCTTTTCTAGGTTCAGTAAAGTATTACTAGACGCGAATTTCGAAATTAATGTTACTAGGGGTCTGTTCAGGTCGGCGACTGCAGTCGACTTTAGCCAATTTGACTCAGAAAATGTCGTTCTGGTCGTACTCAGAGCGTACATGGACACGGGTCTTTTAATTGTGTGCGTAGGCCGATGGGACATTTTAGGGAGTGTTCATATACACCAAATTGCGTTCACGTCGTCAAGTCATTTTGACTGCGGTCGACTGAGTTACTTAACTTCGTGCTCCTTAGGTGGAAGGAAGTTAACTCGCGCGAGAAAGAGGAAAGTTTTTAAAAATTGGAAATGGGTAATAAAAATTTTATGGTGATTGATGAATCAGATAAGAACTAAAAATGTAACAAATGTCACAAAAGATTTTAATTGTGGCGTTTTTCTATTTGTAGATTACGAGGAAGCTTAAACGAGTAATAATCGTAGCACAAGTTTCCGGTCTGGCGTCCATTTTCCTTATTTACCCTTTTGACGTTTACTCACAGATTCTCCAGGCCGAGTTAATTTGACTGCAGTCATTTTGACTAAAGCCGACTGAAGTCGCCGACGAGAACAGACCCTAGGCTTACAAAGTGATTGGACAAGTGTTCGGAGAATTACGACACGACATAGACGCGTTGCTATATACCGTTAGCATCCCTTAGACATAAAAAAAATCAATTGTTTCTTTTAACGTCATTACTCTGACACCGTCCTACCTTAAATTTCGAAAAGAACAATTATGTGAATTTTGAGATTTCTTTGGATTAAACATTTAACGTTTTCTTTCCGTGAAAGGATCATCAAAATTTCCCTACACAAAAACAAAAACCAGTACCAACGAACATTAACACGTTCAAAAGGGATGACATTGAAAATTTTCCGATAACCTTCAACTTAAAAGCCGAAAACAACAATAATTGAGCTGTATATACCGAAAAGGTCAATTTCCCATTTAAAAGAAGCCAAATGTCTTCGCCATCTATAATTCAAGTGTTTTCGTTTGTTCCTACCAAGTAAGAGTCTTTACGGCCCCATCCGATGAATAAAAGATTCCAGTCCGGAACTAATTCCCTAAGCCAACACACAAATACAGACAAACAGATTTATTTCAATTTGCCATCATCAAACGTTGGCTCTCCTATCCGAACTGCGGAGAAAGCACAGGATACCGGTGATAGAAGGGCAAAAAGAAAAAAAAATGAAAAAAGAAAACAAAAAAAAAACAAAAAAAAGTGGGAGGGGGAAAGGACAAACTTTCAGGCCCCGTTAAATTTATGGAGGAATTGAATTTCACAGGGCGTGAATCAAAGTGAAACTTTTGCTTGAATGAAAGTGCATTCGTCCAGGAATGTGCTCTTACTGCACCAAAGGAACTGGAGGAATGGGTTTTGAGTAGACTGGGATCGGGATGTGGTATACTACAAACATAGTGTGTCTGCTGCTGACTCATCTCTGGACTAGTCTTACACTTGATGGTGAGAGACACTCCCTTCTGCCTTACCCTTGGGTTGTGCTTTTGGCAGGTGACTAAAAATTAATTTTTATATAAAACTGTAAGTTTGCCCAGATTTCCGGTGAGAACTTTGCGGTAAATTGTTTTTCTCGTAAAACTTTTCAGTTTTCACTTCATGGTCCATTTTACAGATCCACATTAGTATAGAAGGAGTGGAAGTGTGGATATAGGACGACTTCTTTCCATCGCCCCAAAGTCTTTCCGACCTTCAGTGCAGAGTGCATGTAGATGTGCATATGCATGTATATATTTAGAATAATCTCTGCAGGATGTTGACCGCAACAGGAACATCTCTTTTCTCGAGTCTCGTGTAAAATGCTTTCATGATTTAAGTGTATTCTTTAAGGCCCTTTTCGGCTCTCACATCACCACAGTACCGCAAGCATATACGGAAGTGCGAAAAGCTAAGAGAAGAATGAGGCGCTTCAAGGAGGTAGCCAAGCAGCTAGAAGCACGAGAGCTCAACGTGTATATTCATCACGATAAAGAATCATCCGACAGAGATTTACTTCCTTTATTTAACGATATAACAATGACAAGGCGAAGTGCAAGAAAACCTAGACACCATACCGGTAGTCGTGGTGGGGTATAGTCAGTGGTTGTACGGTCTTATGCGAGGAAAGGAAATTCTGTGCAGAGCCAGCTGCGGTTACTGTAAAACGTGCACATCACAGCAGTTCTTATCATAAGATGGAGGTCGATTTGGCCTTGCTCTCGTATAATTCATTTTATATTACATGAGCTTGCCCCCTACCTGTCTCCCTTTCAATATCGTTCCCTAATTCCAACTGAACGGATTAATGCAGGGAAGAATGTTACATACATATAGCTACCACCAAATCCATACATACATATGTACGTTTGGATATTACCTATACATACATATATAGAGATTTTGTGAATCACGACGGCAAGGAAGATCCTTTCCTTTCGGCTTGTATGTGGGCAGGAAGTGAAGGAGTAGGAGATTTAGGTATATAACGATGGTGTGAAAAGGCCCTAGCAGGTTATATAGGATATTGAGCGTTAAATTAGGTTTTTCTAAGAAATGAAATTTTACATTCTTTGAAAAGAAAACGATTTTCAAGAAACCTTTTGTACATTAGCATTTGAAAGAGAAGATATCCTGATGGCAATAATTACGAGGGAAAGGCATAAAGAGATTTTTGGAAAATCCATTGCCATTGGTAGGATAAAGATATTATAAAGCTGTGGATGCCACAGATATTTTAGGAGTTTTTATCATGCATGGGGGTTTATAATAGTAATAATATTCAGGAGCAAATAAAAAATTTTTTGTCAGTCTTGTATTGAGCTGAGACCGGAAAAAAGCAGGCAGTTCATATAAAGAATAAAGAAAAATTTATCATTCTTTCTTAATTCAATGAGAAAATTTATACAATTTCTAGACTCAAATCAAAAGTAGCAACGGTCATTCATTACTTAATTTTCTAATCTATTGAAATCTGCCTACCATTGCAGATTAAGAAGCAATAGAAAAACAAAAACGGCCTCAGATAACACCTCTCAAAGCTCTACCGTATTCCAAGCTAGCCATAGAAAAATGCGCAAATACCTATCTATTAGGGCTGGTAGCTTTTAAGACTTTCAAAGTAAAAGTCACAAGTAACCGAAATGAAATATGGATGAAGTATAGTGCAAAAAATGTAATATCTGAAAATTAAATTCGTATTGTTTCGTCCTTGAAAATGTCCCAATCAAAAAATCAAACGCAGTAAAACGCTAATAAAATAAGTAAAAATCGAGTTTTCAAACAAAACTGAGGCCAAGCCGCATGAAAAAGTAGAAAATAAACTTTTCTTCACACACAGAGGTGGACTTAGATTTTTTGATTGGGACATTTCTCTTGAATATTCTTTCTCTTCATGAATCAATTCACTTATTACCTCTGATTGATCATACTGAAATATATCGGTGATTGTCAGCGAATAAAATCTGAGTCCACCTCTGTGTGTGAAGAAAAGTTTATTTTCTACTTTTTCATGCGGCTTGGCCTCAGTTTTGTTTGAAAACTCGCTTTTTACTTATATCATTTTCTGCCTTTTTCACGTTAACTAAATTCTTATTACGTGCTGCATGGAGATATTTTAAAACAATTTTATGACGGCTGAAACTGATTGACTTACCGATTTTCCATGTTTTCCACAGACTTTTCCTATTACTATGAAATTTTTTTTAAAAATTTGCATGAATTTTCCTCGATTTTTCCTGCAAGTTTTCATGATTGTTGAAGAGAAAGTATTGATGCAGTAGGACGGAAAAAAATGATTCCGCATAGCTTATAAAACTATTTTGTCGGAAAATTTTCCGGAAAAGTCGGAAAATTCCGGAAATTTTCGGAAAATTTTCCAGAAAAATTGGAAAATTCTGCATTTTTCCTGAAACAGATTTATCATTAATCATATCGATGAAAATTTGTCCGATGTTTTTCTTGCTTTTCCGGGTTTTCCATGCAGTTTTCCACAAAAGCAACTTTATGCAACTCATTTCGCTCTACAACTTTGTCTTAGGTTGCAAAACGCTCAAACGCTTCCTTGGTCTGAAAAACTCCGGAAAAGCGTTTCACTTTCCTCGAGTTTTTCTGCAAGTTTTCACCCTTGTCGGAGAGAAAGTAATGATGCCTGTTGATAGGGAACTTGATCCTGCATAATTTAGAAAACTTTTTTACCTGAAAAGCCGGAAAATTCCGGAAAAAATTTTCGGAAAACTCTGCATTTTCCCTGAAACGGATTTATCACTAATCAAATTTGTACCAACTTTTCAATTTTCCCGATTTTCCGGGTTTTCCATGGAAATTTCCGGTTCAAATTTTTATAGATTCAATTGTCACGCGACATGAACCTGTGTGCCAAATTTCAGCTCGCTGTGATGACGAAAAGTGGGTCTACGAGAGTGTCGAAAATAGTAAAAAGGAAATAAATAGACAAACAAATTCGTGTACGAGTTAGAGGGAATGGCCTCAAAATCTTTACTTTAAAAAGTTTTTTTTTTCAATTTAGAGGTTACATCTTGTCTTGTTTTTTCATACTTTACTTGAATTTTACTGAGAATTTTATTAAAAACATTTGCTCGACGAACCTGCAAGAAAAGGGGCAACATGTAGCTTGTTCAAAATAAAAAACACATAAAGCATAATATCTGCACCTGGTGTGTGCCACAGGTGCAAAGGTCCTTCGTTGACTTGAAAAGAAAAATGAAATTTATTAGAAATGGAAGTGAATAGTTATAAAACTTTGAAGTTAAAAGACACAAACAAATTAAAAAAAAAATAAAAAAACGAATTAATTATACAAGTAAGGTGTTTTTATTTACATGCAAATCACATGAAAACAAACAGCATAGAAGACAGGAATTTATGATTAATTTACCTGCCGTAACATAAAATTAACACAAAACTAATTAACCATATTTTCATTTAAATTAACGTTTTATATATCATTACTATTGTTTATCTTCCACCTTTCTTAGATCTAGGGGTGGATCTAGCTACGGGGTGCGGGGGCCCGCGCCAGGCGCGAATCTAGCATTGAAATTAGGGGGGGGGAGGTCATCTTACAAATTAAATCGAGCAAAAAACAAAAACATCCAACGCTGTAAGTCGGTTCGAATAGCCACCGCAGTACTGCAGTACTTGGAACTAGGAAATCCGCATTAAGGCCGAAACACAATGATGCCGACAGGGCAATTACGACTACACTGTCGTCGTAAATGTCGCCGAATTAACCCAATGACACCGACCGACATTCTTATGTTCGTATATCAAGATATGTGGGTGGTAAAATTTTTTGTTGAAATTTATTAACAATATGGGAAAGATATAAAAAAAAAGTTGTAAAAGTGTAATAAACTATGATTATCACTGAGTTTATGTGGTTACAAAATATCATCCTCCACTTATTTTCAACTTTTCTCCAATTTCTTTCCATTTTTTTTTCTTTTAAATATGTATTTCGGTATTGAGGATTTCTGTTGGCATAAAAATACTTCATTTCCTTCCATAAATTAATTAATTGCTCCTCGAATGACATTTTTTGGTCATTACTCTGAACTGTCAAAATCAAATTACGACGACAACGACGACAAAAAAGTTGAATTATTCCCAACTCTGGTTACGGCGACAAAATCGGTCGTGGCCATTGAGTACAGCAACATGGTATTGCCATTAGGTCGACATTTAATTTGTCGTCGTAAATGTCGTGTCGGCATCATTGTGTTTCTTTTTACAAAAACAAATTTTTTTAATAGAATAGGGTGCAGGAGTCATTCAAGCCAAACTTTTCTCAGTTTTACACACTGGCATATATAATATGGAATGCTCGATATGCTATTTCATTCGGGTACAATTTTTCGTGTCAAAAATAGTTCATACGTCGGTGCCAACATTGAAAAATCCATTGGCGGAAAGTTGAAAAGTTAAACCTCTTGAAGTTCTATTAACCCAAATAATTAATTTAAAAACATTTATTTCGACAAACCCACTTATTTATTTATTGTTTACACCCCTTTCTCAGTTCGCACGTTACATAGAAAAGTGACCCAACTCAAAAAATGCAACTTTTCAGGAGAGCGAAAAAACGAAAAGCTGTACATAACTAGTAGTAATTGTTTGCTAAAAATAGTCTGAACTCTTAAATTTGTTAGTAAATTTATTTCTGAAGATTTATATAAAAGAATTTTTATGTTTTTGTTACCGCAGTTGACTAAGTTAGCTGTTAATCCCGCATGCTCTTAAGTTGTGTCGCTTTTCTTTGTTGCGAAATAAATATTTTTACAAGTTTTTTTTTAAGTGGCACAACTCAAAATACGATTTTTAAGTATTAAATTCCGTACTTTGAATTTTGTAGAAAAATGTCATAACTCAAAATAAAATTTGTAAGAAATAAATGCTGTTTTGTGGAAAAGTGACACAATTTAAAATAATACTGTTAAAATGTCGAAAACATATTTACGTTTGTAATGAAGATCGTCACAACTCAAAAAGTGACACTAACACACTGTTCTATGATGAATATCTCTGTTCTTAAGTAACAGAAAAGTGACACTATCGCTATCTAGCGGCAAAAACAATCAGATAGAAATATGCCAATTTCATGGTGTAATTAACTCAAAAACGACAAATTTTGAGTTAGGTCACATTTCTATGTGACGTGCGAATTAGTAGTTAGTGCTTAGACCGAAAGAAAACGCTATATAGAAATGAGCCCACTTTCTGCAGTGTATTTCTATGGACGTAGTCAGTCCATATTTTAAATGTCAGTGGTTTTACATAAGAACGTTGCAAATATTTTAGAATGTTACAGGCCAAAATTACCTGAAAAGGGGCTTATCTCTCTTTAAGGCGAAGAAATTGCCATCAGGAATTCATTCAAATTCCTCAGTTAAAAAAAAAAGTATTTCCCATAGAACGACTTGGGACAAATAAAAATTTCATATTTCAAACCAAGTCGTTTCAATAGAAAAAAGCCCCACGACAAATTTTACTTTCAGTAAGATTTGTCGAAAATACGATATGTACATATGAACCCAGCTGAAAATCTGGTCAGGCCTTTCACGTGAAGGCTTGTGGAAGCAGTTAAACTAATAGTACAAATATATGAAAAAGCCGGAAAATTGTCGTTCCATTCCACATTATTCCCGTAAGAAGCTTGATGGAAGGTGCAATGCACTTTTCAAGCTCATTCTTGTTTTGCTAAAGCAGTAAAACCTTAGTGATTTGTTTGTGAAACCAAGTGCACGCAGATTTGTTTTCACTCGCAGAGAGTCCACTGAGGAGGCATGCATACCCAGTCCTTGCAATGATGCTAGGGGGAAGCACAAGAAAAAGCTTGAACTGCTTCCTCCCTAGGACATGCCTGTACAAAAGTCCTACAAGGTGTCCAATGAAGCGGCATGCATCACAACTTCCAAGGAAGGCATCCGGTTTGGGTGATAGTATGATTCCATTTCCCGCTGGGTACATATACACATACATATCGGGCGCATAAAATTTACTCGGTGAAGATTTAAACGATCAAGTCTTCACCGAAAAGCCTCGTTTCAGCAAATTGTCGCGAGCGGCATATATTGTGGGTGCAACAATGTATGCACGAGAGCAAGACGATGGTTTGATATTTATGAAAATATCAAATTTCCTTTCAACCATCGTCCACCGCGGTAGGCTGAACACTAATTGTAAACAGGTAAAGAAAATAGAAGTTGCGACAAGAAAAAAAAATAAACGTTTTATGAAAATAACCATAAGAGGAAGTTTGTGAAAGAAAAAGTTTGTGTACAAAGCAAAAGTATAAAAATATATATATAAATAAAATAAAAGTGTGCGAGTTGTCTTAATCATAGCTTCCTGAAACGGCGTAGAGTGATTGCCTTCGGCTTAGGTAAGCCCGGAATTATAACAGGAGTTAGGACTAAGTTAAGTTAGGGCTCTGATGTGGTAGTGAGGGAGTCTGTTTCGTGGCTTGGGAAGTGTTTTTCTTGGATCACCAAAAGCTGAGGTCCGAAACTCAAATTCCGAGAAAAAACTATATACATACATCATATGCATACAATAATATTCATTGAAATAAATTTTGATTTTTTAACTTTTGGAATAAAAAATTTGTTTGAAGTTGAATTATATATATAAAAAAAATATAAAATAAAAAATATGTTTTTTTCAAATAACTCAATTAATTAAATATTTTTTTCTTCTTCAAATTGGGGGGGGGGGTCATGCCCCCCCCCCCCCCCCCCCCCCCCCTGGAGCCGACACTGGCCCGCGCCCCCCTGAAAACATTTAAAAATAAAAGTACAGTTGATCTTCTGAAATTTTCCTAACAACATTCTTACTTAAATCCATGGAAAAAATCCTAGACCTACACATTTGAATTGAAATTTTGATTAAATCACGACTTCATTCTAAGCAGATCGCTTATCAAGCTGGTAAGTCTTTCGAGACTGCCATTCACACATTAGTCAAAGACCTCGAAAAAGCTCTTAAAGCAAAAGAGGTGGCCTTATGTGCATTTGTGAACAGAAAAGGAGCCTTTGATAACACCTCCTTCGATGCAATGAAATTAGCAGCCGAGGATAAAGACTTTGAGCCCTCCACGGAAAACTGGATAGACTCCATGCTTAGAAGCAGGAAGATAACCACAACTCTAGAGAACTGTTCAATCACGCTCAAAGCAGCAAAAGGCTGCCCACAAGGAGGAGTTGTCCCTCCACTACTGTGGTCGATCGTAATTGATGACCTGCTAGAGAAACTTACCAGTTCAAATTTTAATGTACAAAGCTACGCGGATGACCTACTAGTCACAATACCGGGCAGGTGTGATCAAACCATATCCGACCTCGTGCAAAATGCCCTCTCCAAAATCCGCACGTGGTGTTTAAACAAAAGCCTTATCATAAACACCAATAAGATAATTGTCGTTCCGTTTACAAGAAGATCGAAGCTTTCACTAACGACTCCTCTTATTGACAACCACGGCATTGATATTCTTATACGAAGTCAAATATCGGGGCGTAACTCTAGATAAGAAACTTACCTGATTGACGGATAGAACGGTGCGATCTCTCCACACGTGTCATCGTTTCATTGGCAGAACATAAAATATATCAAAAAACGGCTGAGGCTCTGCTTAAAAAAATCCAGCGGCTTGCCTGTCTAGGAATAACTGGAGCCATGAGAACCTTTTAACGAAGTTACATACATTTCAGCTAGACACGAGTGTCTAGCAGCCGCAACAAAGTAAGCCAGCCGCCGAGAGAAGAGCACACTACTGATCAGCAGCTCAGTAGTGTCCCGTGCTGGTGGCGTGATAGTAGAAGGGAGCATTCTTCACCCGACGCCATCAGCCAGCCTGCCTATAAATAGCCGACAGCCAGTAGTAAGATCACTCAGTCGATCATCTAGCATCGAAGTGAACACAACCGAAAACTACAAGTCACCGATCAGCAAAATATCCGACCGCGAGAGTACAACTCTAAAGTGAACAGAGTTGACCCTCACCAGTGGAATACCAGAAGGCTGGCTATAAAAGTCAGTCAAGATTAGTCAGTTGCCTCCCAGCAGCTCGACTGGACACATCTCTCGTCCAGTCCTATCCGCAAGTCGTGTTGACTAGTTCACCGGCAAGCGCACGTTAATCGTGCTGGCCTGAGAATAAGTACGCGCACGGAATTCCGTCCCCGTACCCCCGTGTAGGCTACTCTGCCGATAAGCGCACGTTAATCGTGTTGATCAGAAGAGTAGCGAGCGCACGAATACCAATCCCGTCCCCGTACCGTGTTGGCTACTCTAACGACGAAGCGCACGTTTATTGTGTTGGTTAGAGGAGTAGTAAGCGCGCACGTACATTCCGTCCCGTACCCCCGTGTTGGCTATTCTGACGACAAGCGCACGTCATCGTGTTGGTGAGAAGTATAGCGAGCGCACGCTCCGTCCCGTACCCCCGTGTTGGCTATTCTGACGACAAGCGAACGTCATCGTGTTAGTCAGAAGACTAGCGAGCGCACGCTCCGTCCCGCCTCCCCCGTGTTGGCTACTCCTAACGACAAGCGCACGTTAATCGTGTTGGTCTAAGGAATAGTAAGCGCACGCTCCTACCCCGCACCTACGCCGCGTAGTCCTAAGTTATTGTAAGTAAGTGAGTGAGTGTAGGTTAAGTAGTGTGTGTGTTACGTGTACCGCCCGAACCGCAGAGCTAGAACAGCGCTCTGAACCTAGCAACGTCGGAGAACGGCCCTGGACAATCTCCTGACTGCCCGCACACCAACTACCGCCGTTACAACCTGTCCTGCAGCAGCCATGGAAACCTTACTAAACCTCCCTCCCCTACATTTGCAGGTGAAAAAGGAAGCGATCTCCAGTGCTATTAGAGCGCAAAATCAGAAACATTTAAAGCCAGGCGATCTGGTTGGTCATTTAAGTATCTTAAAACAGATACGTTTTGAGTAAATGACAACAATATCTGATATAATCACACCCAGGGTGGATTTTGTAAGATCATTCCACGTGGTTCTGGGAGATCGACTGCAATGGCGTTCCACTAAATCATCCTTCCAACAAGAATCGATGGTGTGGTATACAGACAGTTCACAAACGAACAATGGAGCCGGACTGGTCGTATGTGGCCCCAAATGCTATATATCAAAGGCTCTGGGCTCTACTCCTACCGTATTCCAAGCCGACGTATTGGCCATAATAGAATGTTCCAATATCTGCATTAAATGAACCATAAATGATGGCTCAACTATAAATGTCCTCTTGGACAGTCAAGCTGCCCTCAGGGCCTTAAAGTCCTACACTGTCAAGTCAGGGATAGTCTGGGAATGTCTAAAAAATCCTCAAAAACCTATCAAGGAGAAACCTTGACATGAGGGTCAAAAAGCCAATGAAATTGCCGATGGCCTAGCCAAAAGAGGATGATCGGAAACTAAGTTTGTCGGACCGAAGCCATTTTTTGGCACTTCAAAGTGCCCTAACCAACTGGGAGAATATACAAAAATCCCTGTACTGAGAAAGGCTACACGGACTTCGTCAGGCAAAAAAGTTTATCGACACCTCTGGCAGAAAAACAAAAGAACTCCTATTGCTGAGAAGAACAGAGCTCAAAATTATTACTGAGCTCTTCTCAGGCCATTGCCCCTTAAGGTATCACCTAAACAAGCTGGCCTTGACTGAGAACTCATCTTGCCATTTCTGTCAGGTTGCTCACGAAACCTCGAAGCGCTTGCACTGCAATTGCGAAGCATTAGCTAGGCGGAAACTACTCCACCTCGAACATGCTTTTCCTCCATCAACCTACGTGTGGAACCTCAATTCCAGAATAGTTCTAAAGTTTATTAACAGTCTGAAACTAGATAGGGAGTAAATGCAACGAGGACTCAGAATAGACTTTCAGGTCGCAGTGATAGCGATGCTACCACCTATACAGCCCTTCACAAATCTAATCTAATCAATCTTAGCAGGAAATCCAGAGGGTCGATTTGGAATTAATTCACGCACAATAGCATTGTGGGGCAATATATTAGGAGAGAGGACTGCCTGAAACAGATTTTGCGGAACCAAAATCCTGAAGGACGCAGATAATGAGCGTTTCTCACGATCATGTCGAGTAGAAATTTTTGCAATTTTGTGCATTAATTTCTAAGAATTGTTAAATATTATAGCATTATATATATTAATATTTTGTTCCTCTATCGCTATCTCTTTTTGTATGAAACTATAATAATACCGAGAAACAGTAATTGGCGACGGCGGTTGTTACACTTTCTTGTATCATGGGGCGTGCACTACTGAAGATCGCTATTATGTGTGACATAATTGTAACACCAACTAATCATAATCATCAAGTTTTTTGCATAGCTTTGAAAAGTTATATTATTGTTTTCTTTGTCTTTCATTAAAGTTGAAGGATGTATTTTTAATAATCTAAGTTACACAGTCCTAAATTTTAAAGTTCCCATAGGCTGTAATTATCTTAAGGTTGAATTTTTTTTTATATGTATTTATTACCTTTGACCCCACCCTCCGTTACAATCATCCAAATACCAAAGACTGTTAAAGATTGGTGGACATCGCAGGTGAGAAAAGCACCAAACAAGCGCACCTACACAGGTGTCCAACAACATTAGAAAAGACAATAAACTTAAAGAAATTCAACAAATGTTATACAATGCCTGTGTAATATGGTCCCCAGAGATAAAATATCCACAAACCATTACACAAAACACGATTAATTAACAAAAAAACACTAAAAAATCACATCGCGCGCGGTTGACAGTTCGATTGTAAAAACATCGTGAAACTTCATTTTCCCGTGACAGTTGACAAATCGAATCCGGGCAAAATCATCGCGCGAATTTAATGATCGCGTTCGTTCCGCGATATTTTTCGCCGTTTTCACGTAAGTCGCGATTTTTATAATAATAATTCACACTAACGAGTATGAAAGAGAGGTTATGTGCGAGCAAGACGGAATAGCGGAAATCATGCGAGGAATTTATTGAAATGAACTAACAAATGGCGGGTCGATAATGTAGAGAAAAATTTGTAAAAAATCAATTAAAATTATTAAATTTAATAATAAATATTTATGGGAAACATGCCAAAAAATGCAAAATGCATTTTGGCATCTAATGACAATAATTAAAAAACCAACATCAGTCAGCAAGCGTCAATTTTTCCAAAATTATTCATTATGGATAATGAAATTGAAACATAAATTGGCTATAAAAGACGGGTCATTCCTTCAGTCGCTCTCTTTGCTTTTCGAGTTGTCATAAAATAAACATATGCCAAAGTGGTCATAAGTCATTTCACATGCAAGGTTTTTGTTCAGTAGTTCAACAAATAGATAAAAAGTGGTCAGTTTGGACTTGCAACATTGTGTTAAAAAATAGTATAGTGCTTCGAGTTTTTAATAATTCATTTCTTTTCTGGTTCAAGTGTCTTCGAAGAATTCGCCAATTTGGAAGTAAATTAAAGATTTTTGTGAAAAAATTTCAGCAAGGTATAGTGTTATTTGGATTACTCGATTTGAGGTTATGGGACGATCGTGATTACATGCCATACAGGTTATAATTGCATGTCACAGAATAACCTAATCAAATTGAACAGTAACTATTAATCAATTTTATTTTTCAGGAATTTAGTGTTTTTAATAATAGTGAATTTGTAATTTATTGTTTGTGACATAAAGTGAAAATTATGCCTATAGGGTCATTTTTCACAAAACATGCTCAGACAATAAAAGTGTAACATAAAATCATTTAATTGGAATAATTAATTAAGTCATGAACAATATAGTTGTAATTTAATCTAGAACGAATTAAAAAACGGAAATTTATGTCTAGAATGCATTAGAAACTATAAAGCAGGTTTATTTAATAAGTTAAAATTTGGTGCGATAGTTTGAGTAAGGAAAGTAATTAGATATAACAAGTTCTGGTTTTTAGTTGAATTAAAAAAAAATATATATATTAATTTGTAAACGTGTAAATTTGAAATCGAATAATTAAAAAGTGAATTACAACCAATGATACTCTTTCCATCGCTACACTACCCACCACCATTTTGAAATTTTCAGAACACCACAAATGTCCATGTCGATTATCGGAATTGACGAAAAATTTTGACTTATAAACACAGATCACTATATGTCAATAACAGGAATTGACATATCGTGAAATAAAGTCCTCTTTCAATAAATTCATAACATTTCGAACAGTTACATTTTACCTTTTACATTTTAATACCACTCTTGTGATGCTTAATCATAGTTTTGAGGAACATAAGTATTGCCATAATAAATACCATTTACCAAACATTAATCAGTTTTTATCTAGCTTTCATATCTAGGTTTTTACAAGCTGTTGAAGTTGAAATGTTACAACCATACCCAGTATACCCTACCTACCCAAAAAAAAAAAAAAAATCCTATCTTGAGAAAATCTACTGGAAACTAACAAAAATATACGAAATCATTTACAATATATAGCTACTCAGCTATTGTCGGGTACTGTCACCGACAAACCGACAATTTCCTTGCTTCATCATTCCAATAAGGGAGATAAAAATTCCTTAAGAAGACATACATAATTCCAATCCCTAACTCCTTTCTACACTATTAAATACATACACACATACATATGTACGTACGCGATTCCTGGCACACATGACACGTGATAAAATTTGGTAAGATTTTTATTCAAGAAGTATAAAAGCAAAAAAAAACGAAACACTTTCAAATTTATCATCAATAAAAACTCAACCGACACAGCATCTTTAATGTGTTTTTAGCTCCAACGAAAGAGTGAAAAAGTGCTCACAGTACGAAGACCAAAAATCTTGTGAAAGGTTTACAGTTTCCGGTTAGGAAATTAAAGAAAGAAAAAAAAACACGGTTGGGAAAAAAACCCACAGAAATAACAATGGAATCTTCGCACAACACAAACATCTCTTATGGTGGCAAATACCATTACAATATTTCCTTAACTGTCTAACATGGGATACTTAAGCACATACTCATTAAAGTTCCTTTTTCTGAGATTTTAAAGGGATCGACTCCATATAGCTAGTACCACTTAGCATAGACACAATGAGAGTTCAAGAAGACGAGATGCCGGCGTTTCGGTGGGGTACATCTTACTACATATATAGTAATATATATATATATATATATATTCACGACAACGGTGCAAGGAAGAGTCTGTGAAGTGGATGAGAATGCCGAAATTACATTGCAATTGCTCTCCTTGAAGACCTTCGCCAAACTCAAGTTTCTAAAGTTGTTTCTCCCACACAATTCTGTGGTCCTCCTTATGTTTTTCCAGATATATGTATTTGTATATGTGTAGTATATATTCGTCGCAAAAACATTGAAAATTGTTACTCTCCGAGGATTGCACTTCTAAAAACTTTTAAATGAGAGTTTCTAAAGGTGAACATAGTTCAACCCTTTATGGTACTTAACGTCATTCCCGAAAGGAAAGCATAAATATTTTCGGGTTCAGAGGACTGTCTTAATGAGGATTCTTGAGCATTTCAAATGGCTTTCCGTGAAGGAGGTGCCAGAAAATGTGAGACTCACTATGAATTAGAGCTCCTTATATAGAAGAGGAGGGTAGTAGGGGGAGGCGGAACCTATTGAAACTTTAGCGACCATTTATACAAATATTTTCACACATTCATTTTGGAGTTTATTTTTCTTTTGATCTGCATAAGTTTTTTATACTTTCTCGTTATTTGGATGAGTTCTCTAAATTTCATCATATATCCTTTGAGCAATCTAACTATAGGCTTAAGAAGGTTATTTGCATACTAGTCCTACCACAATCGCTTAACAATGTTCATCAAGACTAATCATAAAGCACCTTCGAAATGGTCTCCCAGAAAAAAAAAATCTCAGCTATCAATATCTCGGTGTAAAGTTGAAAATTCGTCACCCATAAGTCGGATAAATCCAGATGAACTTTTCCCATCTCTTTAATTACTACGAGCAACATCGTTGCGCCAAGTATAAATGACGGGGCACACAACAGTATCTACCTAACCTAACCTAACCTACCTACCTATACCTATGTATAGAACAGAATAAGGCTCCATCCGAGTTCGAGAGAGACTTCTACAAATTTTGCAGATTCCTGAAACTTATCTTAAGGGAGGCGGCCAGGATACACTCTAAACACTGAAACAGTGTGTTATCTAACAAGTACACTGACAAAGGTATTCTTCCCCTGTCCCTTAGGAGATCTATGAGCTCACTAGATGTATTGTTGCATGGTAAAGTGACTTTCTTGTTCAAAGATAAGACGAGTTGGAGAATCCTAGAAAGTTGGTTGACTTTTGAATGACTTCTTGGTTTACGTGATAAGTGGGTTGGAAAAGTTCCTCCTATTTCAGGCTGATTCTAAAGGCTCTTCTTGTTTGGTTCAGGTGGGTATGCCGTCGACTAAGCATTACCACAACTTTTGATACATTTTTGTTGTCTTTTAAGATTTTAATTTGCGCTTTTTATTGTTCTTCTTATCCCATTTGTAGTTTGCCGGCAAATTTCTTCTCATTTACTTTTAATTCCTTTGGTTCCGTTTAATGGCTCTGCTGTACTGTAAATTATGGTTGATAGTTAGTTTTTTGTTTAATTTGGTATTATACTTATATCTGTAGAATATGTTAAGAATGTAAAACATTTTAGAATTTTATTTCGAATATTTTTTTTCTCGAAGTTTCCCCCCACCTAATCATTATAGACAAATTACATACTTGAGAATCCACACATAGAAATCTGCCAAATCGCCATCAACAATACCAAATTGCAAAAAAGTGATTGAATTCAACTACAATTCATAGATACGGGGTTAATGTAAATCTAGAAGAAATTTCTAAATACTTGAGGCAGTTTCGTAAGTAATTCGCTAGCTTACAGCAGGCATAACATACAGATTTGTCCCTTGTGAGTTCAATCTAACTATGAAATCCAAACACATTGTTGTACATACCTAGGATGCTCCCGAAAAAATAACTAACGATTTTTTGAGAATTGTTATAACCAATATAAATAGTGAATTATTCGTACCAAGAATAGTAAAGAAAATAGTTAGGTCACACGCTCAGAAGAACTGGCCAAGATATCTACCCAAGTAACTTCTGCCCTCTTTTCAGGTCGAATTTACGTCTATTCGACGTTGCGTTGCTCATGTTGGATATTCTCATATATGGTGATGCGATAGTCTGAATTTGCATTGAACTCTAATTAACAGCAATATTTTTTGTATGTTGATCTTGTATTTTCAACTTGTGGTTCATGATGAATTTAAACTGCAAAAAATGCGAGAAAGGCTTCAGTAGAAATCATCTTAAATTCAACTGAAACGGTTTTTGTGGTTGTGCGGTACATATTAAGTGTGTGGGTTTGACGGTGTACTTAATAAACGCCATGAATTCTAACACGAATATTAAATTTATTTGTGATGACTGCAACAATGCGATGAAAATGGTAGCGGCTAAAATCGAATGCGTGTCGCATGGACTGTGTTGAACTCAATTCCTTTCCCGTGTGTCGCTCTTGAGACTTCGATTAGTTTTCTTTATATTTTTAGTGAGCCTTCAGCACGTAGAAGGTTGGTTTTGGACGTTTGATAAAAACAAAACTTGCTAACAACTGAATGACAAATTTATTTTCCTACCTCACAGCTTACTAGTCTACAAAGAAAATTAACAGAAGTAAAAGCACTTGTGATTACATGATTTCAGTTAACTAAAGTACAAATGGCCTATACATTCTTCCCGCCGTTAAGAAATTTGTTTCTTAACCGACTGGTAGCTTGCATACCCGGTTGATTGCTCTTTTAAAAATCCCATTCATTGTTTTGACGGACACGACGCGCACCAAGTTGTCTTTACCCGGATGAGTGTGAATTATTCTGCCCAGATGCCATTTTGTAGGTGGAATGTTGTCTTCGCGAAGTATGACTAAGTCGCCTTGTTTCAGAGACGCATTTTTTGTAGTCCACTTTTGACGCTCTTGAAGTGTAGATAGATAGTCGAGTCTCCATCTCTTCCAGAAACCTTGCACCATGGCTTGTATCAGCTGCCATCGACGTAGTTGAGAGATTGATTGTTCTGAATGCTCCCTTTGAGGTAGACTTGTCAGGGCCTGCCCAATTAAGAAATGCGCCGGAGTCAAGGCATTGAAATCATCAGGATCACTTGATGAAGCACAGAGCGGCCGTGAATTTAAAACAGCTTCAATTTGTGTGAGCATGGTTGTCAGCTCTTCAAATCCCAACAGCGTTTCCCCAACAACTCTTCTCAGATGACCTTTAACGGAACGAACGCCAGCTTCCCAAAGTCCACCAAAATTTGGAGCTCCAGGAGGTATGAAATGCCAGACTATATTTTGCTCTGAAATGAAGGAAGAGATTAGTGGATCTTTGTCTACTGATATCGCAAACTTATTTAAGTCGTTTAGATGTCGTTTGGCACCCACAAAATTTGTGCCATTGTCACTGTAAATATCTTTAGGCACACCACGACGAGATACAAATCGCTGAAGTGCTGCAATGAAGGCTTCACTACTGAGAGAAGTAACTGCTTCGAGGTGCAGAGCCTTGGTTGCGAAACATACAAACAGGGCGATATATCCCTTCATCGTCCTTGAACCTCGACCTGTTCTAGTGCTCAGTGTTAGTGGACCTGCATAATCTACACCGACTTGAGAAAAGGACGTGAAATTGTGACTCGAGGCCTGGGAAGGTTTCCCATCAACTGTGTTGGTGGTCTAGAAGCCTGTCTTCTAAAGCAGATAAGGCAGTCTCGACATATCCTTCTCACCATATTCTTTACTGATGGGATCCAATAACGTTGGCGAATGATGCTTATGAGTGAGGATGGTCCTGGATGCAGATATGTTCTGTGAAGATCTAATATAATAAGCTTTGTTAAGGGGTGATCCTTGGGTAGGATGATAGGATGCTGAGCGTCAAAGCAATAATCTGAATTTTGAAGTCTTCCGCCGACACGTAAGATTTCTTCTTTATCTAGAAATGGGCATAATTTGTTGAGCGTGCTCCTTCTTGGTATCAGTCGATTGGCCTTGAGCTCATTTACTTCCCTGGAGTATGCAGTTTCTTGCATCCATTTGGTGCAAGTGGTTTTTGCTCGATTTATTTCGTTTGTAGATAAGAAAAAAAGATCTCTGTCCGATGACAATTTTCTTGTGTTCGAAATGAAGCGGAGACAATATGCTAGCACACGTACTAACTTGCGATAGGAAGAATACTTGGACGATAGTTTTGTAAGAGTAACGTTTGACAGCTCTTGGAAATGTGAAAAAATTCCCACCTTGCGTTCTTCCTTTCGTACTTCGGTTGCGAAAACTGAGCTTGGCTTACAGGGCCATTTATCTTGTTGCAAGGTCAACCAGTGCGGTCTTTGCCACCATAATATATGTTCCACTAATTCTCCTGGCATGATTCCACGAGAAGCACAATCAGCCGGGTTGTCTCGAGATGGTACATGTTTCCAGCACGTATTAGGAAGAATTTCCAAGATTTCTGAAGTCCTGTTCGCTATATATGATTTCCATCTTCGTGGTACATCTGAAAGCCAAGCTAGTACAACAGAAGAGTCGGTCCATGCATAAAGTTTGACCTCATTAAGAGTAAGCGATTGTATGACCTTTCTAAACAAACGAGCGAGCAAAAGAGCAGCACATAACTCCAATCTTGGAATTGAGATTTGTTTTAAGGGTGCCACCCTTGTCTTGGCGGCAACTAGTCTAATGATGGATTTACCCTCCTTATTCTTGCTTCGACAATAAATAACTGCTGCGTATGCAAGCTCTGATGCGTCAGCAAAACCATGCAACTCCACCAAATGTATAGACGAGTAAATTTGTCGTGGTATTTTTATCTGAGTGATTGTTGATAAATTTTCGCTTAACCGTTCCCACTTTCGTGTTATGTCACTGGGTAAAACCTCATCCCATTCTCGTTTAAGTAGCCATAATTTTTGAAATAGAATTTTGAGGTTGATTGTTACTGGAGAAAGCCAGCCCATGGGATCGAATATCCTAGATGCTTCTGAAAGGATTTTTCGTTTTGTATCAGCTTTCGGAAAATCTGTAGATACGTTGAATAAGAAGACATCGTCTGCTGGGGCCCATTGAATGCCAAGCACCTTGGTTGTGCCAGAGTCATCATCAATCGGCAGCGAATCAATATTTGTTGTATCAGATGACATATTCGATCGCCATTTCACTAGGGGAAATCCACTCGCACTTAGAATTTCAGTTAACTGCCGTTGTAATAAGATTGCACTCTCAATGGTATCTGCTCCCGAGAGAAGATCGTCGACGTAAAAATCATTTTGAATTATAGTTGCTACATCAGGTGAAGTTTTCTTAGCTTCTTCGCCAATTTGATGCAATACTCGTGTTGCTAAAAATGGTGCAGATGAGGTACCGTAGGTAACTGTGTTTAGTCTGAAGTGACATATAGGTTTTGAAGGATCTTCTCGCCATAGAATTCGTTGGTAATTCCTACCTTCTTGATCTACTAGTACCTGGGGATACATTTTTTCTACATCAGCTGACAATGCTACCCTATGTTTACGAAAACTTATCAGGATAGATGTCAGATCCCGCTGGATTGTGGGGCCCACCATTAACGTTTGGTTAAGCGATATTCCAGAGCTAGTTTTGCAGGATCCATCGAAGACTACCCGCATTTTGTTATTCGTGATGGGGAAGGTAAAAGTATTTATCTGCTTCCCTTGACATTTCCTTAGTAGGTACATGCTCCATATGTCCCAGTTGTTCATATTCACGCATGAATGATATATACGCTTGTTTGTAGTCAGAATCTCTAGAAAAGCGTCGCTCTACTGATCGTAAACGAGCAATTGCATTTTGTAGAGAGTTACCAAGCTGCTGCTTGTTTTTCTTGAATGGAATTGACACTACATATCGGCCACTTTCTTCACGACAGAATGTTGATTTAAACTGAGTCTCAGCCAGTGCTTCTTCCTCACTAATGGTTACAGTTGAAGTGGGTAGCTCCTCTATGGTCCAAAACCGTTGCAAAGTTTTATCAAGGTTGGTGAAAACTGTCGTGTTCATGCTGTGCACTAAAGATTCCCTTGCAAGTGCACCAGTAATTATTCAGCCAAAAACTGTCTCTTGGGCAATAAGAACTCCCATGTCATTGTACAATTTTCCTGCTCTAAGTACTTCGAAGAATTTGTCAGCCCCTAGCAGTATGTCAATGGGTGAGGGCTGGTGAAAACTAGGATCTGCTAGATCTAATTCCTTAATATTGACGTATTCAATCGTTTCTATTGGTTTAGATGGAATGTTGGATGACAAATTGCTTATTATGAATGCCATTACTTCAATTAGTCGAGAGTTTTGGCAGCGTGGGAAGAGATTTAGATGAATCTTTCCCTTGGTAATTCCAACGTTGGTAGAAGATAGTCCATTAAGCGATAATCTTGCGCCTCCTTTTCTCAAGCCCAACCGATCTGTGCATGATTGGGAAATAAGAGAAATTTGGGAACCAGAATCTAATAGTAATCGACAGTTTTGATAATTCCCTTTAGCATCTCTAACGTAACAAACAGCTGTGGGCAAAAGAGCAATTGCCGATGTGTTATTACAATTACTTGAAAGCTTGTCTGCGTAAGTCGTAAAAGATGCCAGCTTAGAATCTTGCGGTGGTGACACAGAGGCAGTTAATGATTCCTTGAATGAACCGAGATTTCTTTTAAGGTTACAAGCTGGTGGTGTTGAGATGTTTTCTACGTTGATTGGAGAATTTGAGTTGATTGGAGAGATTGGGTTGATTGCAAAGTTGTTGATAGGAGTATCAATGTTGAGGGAAGAATTGAAGTTGCCAGAAGAATCATTCACAACTGTGGAATTGATTGACGTTGGTTTCTGGCACAATTTGAAACTTGAGCTGTGTAGCAACAAATGGTGGTTACCCTTACACTGCTGACAACGTATCTTTGACCAACAATTCTTGACTGAATGGTTACAACCCAAACATCGAAAGCAGAGCGATTTAGAAACAACAAATGATTTGCGGTCCTGCAAGGTAATAGCCTTAAACTCGGGGCATTGATAGATTAAATGATTTCTTGTGCACTTGGGACACGTTTCTTGCTTTGTTGACACTGAACTGTGGAGTGTTTTTACTGTTTGAGACGATTTTTTCCCACCGACCATTATTGCTTCTAAGATGACACATCTCTTGTTCAGAAACTTTAAAAATTCCTCAAATGAAGGAAAATTCTTTTCAGCTGTTTCCTGCGACCATAGTTCTCTGGTTTCCAAATCAAGTTTCGATAAGGCTATATGTATGAGCCAAGGATCACGTTTTTCAGCATTGACACCTAAAGCCTCAACCTAAACCTAAACCTCATCAAGCGTATCTGTAAGGTTTCGCAACGATTTTGCAGTGAAAGTAGCTGCCGTGGATTGATCCATAAATGTTTTGATAAAAGACGTGGATGGTTTATCAAATCGTTCCTTAAGTTTGTTCCATGCCTCAGTGTAAGCTGCGTCAGACACAGATAAATGGCGTATCAATGCTGCTGGAGTGTCCCTTAATAGTCCTTTCAAGTACTGAAACTTTTGAGATCCACTAAGTGAAACATTTGCGTTAATAGAAGAATCAAAAAGATCCTTAAATGAAGGCCATTCCTTATAGTCGCCAGCGAAGGACGGAATATTTAACTTGGGAAGTCGAGCGAATTGAGAGTTGCTCTGAGATCGATCCAGGCCTTGAAACATGGACTGTTGTGTTAGCAATAATTGGTTCACTGTCGAATTTAAATCGTTGTTAGGGGCAGCATGTTGTTGATGTGCATGTTCTCGATCATTTTGAGCGCTTAAAAGTAAAGATTTTATGTCGAAATATTTATGTTCCATGTCTTCTATTTCAGAAACTTCTGGGTCAATCAGAAGTAAAGAATCTTCAATTGAGCAAAATTCCTTCCAATTTTCTTCTAATTTTTGCAGTCGAACTGTAATCTCCTCTAAAGCATTTACAGAAGTAATATTATCTGCAAAGGTTTTTAAACGCGTAAGAGTACCCTTGACTCGACCACGTTTCTGAATTAACATGCTCTTATCTTCTTCCTTCATTTTATAAGAAATGTTGTTAACACCGTAAGACGCTGTAAATTCTCAGGCCTTGTAGAAAGTTTCACTTAAACCAATCGAAACGGAAAGTTTCAGATACAGAAGGTTAAATGAGTCTATGGTCTGTTTTCCCTCTAGTTTGTTTGATTTTTGCACTATTATACACGCGATATGAATGTATCTTTAATCTGTTGATTGAAGAGGAAATTTCCCGGGTTTCGGCACCAGAATGTTGAACTGAATTCCTTTCCCGTGTCTCGCTCTTGAGACTTCGATTAGTTTTCTTTATATTTTTAGTGAGCCTTCAGCACGTAGTAGGTTGGTTTTGGACGTTTGATAAAAACAAAACTTGCTAACAACTGAATGACAAATTTATTTTCCTACCTCACAGCTTACTAGTCTACAAAGAAAATTAACAGAAGTAAAAGCACTTGTGATTACATGATTTCAGTTAACTAAAGTACAAATGGCCTATACAGACTGAATGAATTTAAAAGGCACATGCTTGAACGGGAAAATGAAATGAAAACTATATTGCTTGAAGTTATGAAATTAGTTGTGGAAAATAATAGCTTAGTCAATGATATTAAGGAAACAGTGATTATCAACGATAATGGCAAGACCTATGCAGAGAAACTGAAAATGAGTGAGCATAAATCTGTTGAGGGCAATTCTGTTAACCCTAGTCATGATGCTGATATTACGATCCATATCCCAGATAGTCCTTTGATTGCTGTTGATGCTGTTCCTGTAAATTGTAGCAAGACTGTTTTGGACTCCATTGATTTAAACCTAGTTAGGCCCGGAGTGGATATTAATAGAAGGCGTCAGCTTAAAATAGTTGGGACTTCTTCCAGTCGAGAGATCTCTGCTGTCAACAAGCTCAGGTGGCTTCACTTGTCTCGTCTTGATACCAGCAATACTACGGAAGATAGGATTACAAATTTCATGTCTTCTAAATTCAATATTGACCCTAATATCATGGACTGTAAGCGTCTAACAAGAAAGGATACGGAATTGTCATCACTGAATTATATGACCTTCAAGCTGGGTATTCCTGACTACATATTTCCTACCCTCCTTAAGGACGATGTCTGACCGTGTGGGATAATTGTGCGGAAATTTGTGTACTTGCCAAAAAACCTGAATACTCAGAATCCTGTACTTCCGAACACCTAATTGGTTTCTCCAATTGTTTTGAATACGAAAATCCTTCGTCTGATATCCGCTCTTTATCTCAGGAAACTTCTTTAAAAACCTCATCAAAACCCTTATCAAGAACAAACACTTCAATATCTTTGCTATTTTCAAAATGTGAGTGGTCTCAGGACTAAGGCCAACGACATCTACATATATTAGCTCCACCCAGCACTTCTATGACGTTATCGTGATGGTTGAGACTTGGCTTAACCCATCGTTTCATTCGTCGGAAATTTTCAATAGAGCTTATTTGGTTTATCGCAAAGATCGTGCTGCTGAATCTGGATTTAGCCGTAGTGGAGGTGTCCTGCTGGCTATTAAATCAACCTTCCAGTCACGTGAAATCACATAGCCTCATTCGGCTTATGATATTGAGCAGATATGTGTCCGCGTATCTTCTCCAGATGCTGATGTTTTATTCTTTCGATCTTGGAGACTATTGTTAATGACAATGATCACGTCTGTGTTTTTGGCGATTTTAACGCCGGTAATGTCCAGTGGTAATGGAGTAATGATGACAAGATGGTTGTTCCTCTTAATATTCTGAAGGACTTTGAACGCTGTTTGGTTGATGGACTTCTGTCGATGGATCTTCTTCAGACTAACACGGTGACGAACTCGATAGGTAGGCTTCTTGACTTGGTATTCGTTAGTGATAACTTAGTTTGTACTGTCGATTCTGCATCCTTTAATTTCTCCAAAGATACTGTTAATCATTGTGGACTTGAGATTGTTATTGGTTTTATAGTTCATAATGTTACTATTAGTAATCCTCATCTATGTGATTCATTACATTTTTATAACTTCAAAAATGCCAATTATACAACTATTAATGATGAGCTGGAATTGATTGACTGGGGGAGTCTGTTTTTTGAATGCGACTTAATTCAAGCGAACTCTAAATTTGCTTCAGTTTTGAACGACATTATTTTTGCTCATGTGCCCTTAGCAGTAAGGAGGGGCAGTTTAGGCCATCCTTGGAGAAATCGTTGGTTGGCTAAATTGAAGAATGCTCGTAATGCGGCCCATATGAAATATCGTGTGACGCGTGCTGTAAATGATTATATCATATTTAAAAGACTTCGAAAGGGGTATGAATTTTTGAACAAATTTTTATATAGGCAGTATCTGAATGCTATTGAAACCGAAATTAAGTATAATGCCAAAACGTTTTGGTCCTTTCTCAATCGTAAAAGGAACTCGTATGGTATCCCTTCGTGCGTCCATTACAACGATATGATAGCAGACAATGCTATCGATGCTTGTTGTCTTTTTGCTGACTACTTTGAGTCTGTCTATGTCGAGGACATAGGTCAACCCTTTGATAATGACCGCTTGGCGAACATACCTTCACCTGTTGACCTGGGGTCATTACATATATCAGTAGATGATGTTAGCGATGCCCTTAATAAGTTTGGTACATCGTCTTCGTTCGGGACCTGATGGCATTCCAGCCAACCTTGTCTTTGGCTGCCGTTTGGCTGTATCTTATCCTCTGTGTCATATTTTCAATCTTTCTCTTTCCTCAGGAGATTTTTTTTCTTGACCAATGGAAGCTCTCTATGCTCCGTCCCGTTCATAAGTCGGGTGCTAAAAATGATGTCAGTAACTACCGTCCAATTTGTAAACTCTCTGTTATTCCTAAGTTGTTTGAGAGTATTGTGACTAATAAAATTTCCTTCCTTCTTAAAGAGTATATTTCCGCCCTTCAACACGGCTTTATTAAAGGTAGATCTACTGAGACCAATCTTGTATCCTTTGCTGATTTTTCTCTAAGGGTGATGGAGATCTCTGGCCAGGTTGATGTTCTCTATACAGACTTTAGTAAAGCATTTGATAGGGTTAGCATTCGCCTGCTACTTGCTAAACTTGTGCATTTGGCTTTCATTCATCATTGTTTAAATGGATTTCTTTTTATTTATCTGATCGTACGCTTTCAGGGGTGGATTTAATGATGTGACATCTCGCTTCATTCGTGTTCCCTCTGGCGTCCCACAGGGCAGCCATTTAGGCCCTATTCTTTTTATCATCTTCATCAATGATGTCTTTACGATAATCAGTTTTGATTCATGCCTTGGTTTTGCTGACTACTTGAAGATATTCATTAAGATTGATAATTATTAAGATGTAGCCAACTTTAAGCTTGATGTCGATAAATTCGCTCGTTGGTGTTGCATTAATAGTTTATCGTTGAATTTATCCAAATGTATGCATCTAACATTATCAAGAAGGGCTTCTCCCTTGCTATTCGACTTATCCGTTAGTGGGTCTCCTGTCTCTAAGTATGATTTTGCATCTGATCTTGGTGTTATTATAGATTCTAAGGTGTCCTTCTCCCAGCACATTGATTACATAGTGAGCACGGCAAATTCTCGTCTTGGATTTGTTAGGCGTCGTGCGGCAGAATTTTCTGATCCCTAAACTCTTAAAAGCCTTTATATATGGCCAGACCAATTCTTGAGTATTGTTCTGTTGTATGGGATCCTTACTATGCTATTCACAGTAAAAGGGTAGAAGGTGTACAGAGGAGATTCACCAGGTTCGCTTTGAGGAAGCTGAACTGGATTGCCGATCTACCCCCGTATCATGCAAGATGTCAACTCATTGACTTGCAGAAGTTATCCACTAGTCGTAAGACTCGGAACGTTATGTTTATTAAGGATCTGCTAGATTATAGACTTGTCTCTCCGTCCACTTTTACACTCCCTCTAGAAATTTGAGGTTCTTCTCCATTTTATATGAGTCGCTTCACACAACAAATTACTGCCTTAATGGTCCAATTACTCGCTCTGTTCGTCAGTTTAATCTTTGTGGTTGCATAATTGACTTGCATGAAAATAGGTCCTCAATCAGGAAGCAGTTTTATTTCCTCTCTTTCTTAATTTTATATTTTGTGCTTTTATAGCAGTGTTACACTTGTTTATATTTTGCTACTTTCATTTGTCTGATCATCTAATGCGTATATTGTTATTATCTTTATTCTCATCAGTTATTATTATTATATTGTAGTACTAGTTATTTGGAAATTGATGATTTACTAGGTATTATTGTCATGCTCATAATGTTATCTACATTAGTTACTACTGTCACAATTTCTACTACAATTGTTTTTGATTATGCTTTGCGTTATGCTAGTTGTATTGTATTTTTTAGTTATATAGTATTATCTATAGTTAGTGCATGTGAACACTTAAGGACTATCTTTTACTTTTTTTCTTTTTTTTTCCTGTCTGTGAGATTTATAATCGGTATACGAAATAAATAACAAATAAATAAATAAATTAGGGCAACAACTAATTGTGGTTAAGTTAAGATTACCTAATAGTTCCGTCCGATTTACGTAAGTGGAGTACGAGAGGACGTTGTATCGACGTAAATATAAGGGAAATTATGGAATATTTCCCTATAGGGCACAGGACTCATTTCCTTGATTTGGTAAATTTAACGTAAATTTCACGTCGCATTTACGTAAATTTTCCTTAATCTCGACCTATTTTCTACCTAGTTTAACTCATGTTAAGGTGTGTGTTAATATAGAAAGAATTATATTTTATAAGAATTGTATGTGTATATTTGCCCTAGTAGGTAATGTAAATATTATGAACAAGGCACATAACTCCAAAATTGAAAGATTATTAGAAGTATTGCATTAACAAAGTATATAGAAATTATGGCCTTATTCAAAATTAGTTCTCGCAGCTTCTAAGCGTTCAATTTTTAAAATGAGAAAAATTTTATTGATAAATATGGAAATAATTTATCGAAAAATAACAACGCGCTTTCAAAATATTGGAAAAAACATAATAATTTTAAATTTTTTAAAATTATTCTTTGATTACCGATTTAGAGCATTGAAATTAATTTAAATATTCTTTAATCGTTCCAAAATTAAGAAAAATTAATTTATTTGGGTTTTCTTTGCAGTAACTATGGAAAAAATTAAATTCCTTTAACATATGGCAGCCATTAAATAAATTTGGCACATATTACATCTCTCGATCTAAAACTTAGTTTGACTTAAAATATTTCCTTATATGACGAATTTCCTGGATGGCAAGACGAAATAACCAAATTTTTCGACTTTGAGGGCAAAAATCCTTGTTTAGGTAATTTTGTGGTCAAAGGCAATGGCAGTTTTTTCCTATAAAGTAATTTTGACTTAAAATAAGGCATTTCGCCCTAAATTATGGAATTTCGCCTTAAATAGGTAAAAGTGATTTGACAATTGGAAGAATTGAATTGAGTTGAAAAAAACTCTTTATGCAAACGAAAAATCTTTGAAAAAAAGGAATTTCATTGCAAAAAGAGGGCGTTTCATATAAGCAGGAACCGTATAATCGTCAGTATGGCTTGGTTCCTGCATGCCGTATACGCCAAATCAAACAGCCAAGCTGACCCCATATATAGACTTAAAATAAATTTTAAGTGTGAATTATATGAGGCGAAAAACTACGTATTTACTTCAATGGCTAGCAAGCCGTACTGACGATTATACGGTTCCTGCTTATATGAAACGCCCTTTTTTGCAATGAAATGTCTTTTTTTCAAAGACTTGTCGTTTGCATAAAGAGTTTTTTATCAACTCAATTCTCGAGCTGTAGACTTAGCAGCAAACTGAGTCAATTTCAAATTGACTTATTTCGCTATGAATTTTCCTAGCAAAACTCTCTAGAATTGAATTGATTTATTTACATCTTAAAAATAGTAAACTATGTGATTAGCATCTGGATTCAAGATTTGTTAAAAAGCGGGTGAATGCAAACGCAGTTGAATATGCGTATATTCCGCATGGTTGGGAAGCAAATAATTAAGTGTACCTATTGGACTAATTCAAGTGTAGCATCTTTAAGAAAAGATGCAAATGTTATCCCAGAGCCTGACTGATTCCTATATAAATGTGTCGTAAATAGGAGCAACTTTTGTAATATTTATGAAATGATTCAATGGGAGGAGCAATTCAATAATTCCAGTTATAATGAAACCAAACAAAAGTAAATGAACTTTACTTTTTGGTTGTAGTATTAGGAAATTTCAACTATTAGGGATTTCGCCAAAAGTGGCACTTTAGTCCAATTTACCTTGAGGTTAACTACTTTGGGAATATTTACGTTATCTTGCCTTGAACTTGGAAATAGATCTAACTTCAAAGTCCATACATTTCCTTAAAGTTGAACTCAAAGTTAAGTAAAATTTAGGTAAAAAGTAAGGAAATTTTCCTCAGATTTAAGAAATTTTCCATATTTATTTCCTTATTTCTCCTACTTTCTACGATGTAAATTAAAAAAGAATTATTACGTAATTTTTCCCTAGTAATTAAATACAAAGTCCAGATTACTTTAAGTACCTAATTTAAGGAATTATTAAGTAAAATTTCCTTCCTAATTAACCTTAAAGGGGAGTGGCTATTGAGGTTAAATTCTTAGGTCTTACGTAATTTTAACCAAAATTGGTCGATTGGCCCTCAAAGATAGGAAATTCAACTTCCAATGTTACTTGGGTACTAAAACGCAAACGATAACTTGGACTTCTAGATTTATATTATGCTTACAAAAGTTATCTAACTTAGATTCTTAGCTAATTAATTGAAAACACTTGTTAACTTTTCAACTATTTATTTAAAAAAGGTCTTTTGTAAGAGTGCGACGCGTTTCGCCCTATCGAAGAATCATCAGGCTCTCGACTGATTATTCCCGCGGGTTACAACATTTTTGTGGATTTAAAAGCAGACTATTGTTAATAAAATCTAGCTGATTATTAACTATGTTTTGCCCAATATATTTGGCTTTTTATTTCCAAAAATGTCTGCCCTAGTCAAGATTTCTCCTCCGTTTATGTAATGTAAAATTTTAATGCTGTTTGAATTTATGCTATGTTTATTCTCTTGTAAATGTTTGGAGATAGCAGACTGTGGCATCATATTTCGAGCTCCCGCAATATGCTCAGTTAATCTAATCTTTAGAGTTCGCTTCCCTTTTACCTACAAAATTTCCAGAAAAATCATTAAATTTAATTTGATATACCCCGCTTTTTTCTAGTGCATCAATTTTTGGTTTTATTTTATGATTTAAGATGGAATTTTGTAATGTGTTTTTACAGAAACAGGCGGGATTAATATCTTTGGATGTTAAAATTTTGTTGATATCCTTCTAAATATTTTTGATAAATGGGATTTTTCTCCATATTTTAGCTTGGGATTCTAATCTATGTCCAACATATAAAAATTGAATGCTTTTGTATTCTTTTAGATAATAAATTGTAAATATGCCCCGTTTGTAATACCCACTATGTTGTGCTATTGTCTTAAATCAGTGCCTCGATAATGGGATCGTAATTAATCTATGTATCATGGAATTTTGACATTTTTATATTCCATGGGTGATAAGAGGAATATGGAATTATATAGTCTGAGAATGTATCTTTTCTATATACATATCTATATCACAGATCAAGTTACACTTATCACGTATAAAGCCCTGATGCTACACCTGATAAAATAAAAAACGATGTTGCCAATTTGATTAGTATTTCAAGCAAGCAAATTACATGCCATCCACTATGGAAAAAGGATGCAGACTTAAATAAATTCAGATCTGTGTCATTCAAACTAGGAGTACTCGAGTACTTTATATCTAGATTGCTTTTGCCTGACATCTGGCCATCCATGTGTCAGGAGATTCATCAAATCACCAAAAAACGAGCTGGTTTCGAAACGACCTCAAATCCAGTCTTAATTGATAATTCGATGGAAACCGATTCCCCGGAATTGCCTGATCTTATTCCCAATGTTGACTTCTCTACAATAAATTTTTTAAACGTTGATAATAAAGAGAATGGGTTGAAATGCTATTATCAAAATGTTCGTGGCTTAAGAACGAAATTGAGAGATGAATGCTGCTATACAATCCATAGGAAAGATCGTTGTCATCTCGTTGTCATTCGCGTGAGTAACTTCAATACCACTAATTTCTTGGATATATGCATCAGTTATATTCCTCCATCTTCTTCACTTGAGGTTTACAAGGAGCACATACTCAATATTACTAGTTTATCTGATAATATCATGGACCACCACTTATGCTACATGGGTGACTTCAATCTAAGTAATTTACGTTGGACCTGGAATGGTGATGACGCGATGCTAATACCTATTAATGTATCTTCTGAAGCAGAAAGCTTTGTCATAGATAATTTATTAGGCTTAAATTTAATTCAATTAAACAATATTAATAATATTTTTGGCAGAATTCTAGATTTGTTATTTGTTATCCCTGATTTAGTAGTAGACATTAGTGAGGTTAAAAGTCCGTTGACGCCAGTTGATTTGCATCATAATGCCATTAGCTTTAATATTTCTATTTATGATTTTGCTCCTTTACAGAATTCTACCGATAAAATTGAATTTAATTTTAACAAAGTTAATTATTTAGATCTTAATACCTTTTTCTCTAACATAAATTGGTCCTTTTTGGAACATTGTGATCTGCTGAGAGCATACAACAACTTTCTTGACGTTGTCCATGAAGGCCTACATAAATTTGTCGCTAAAAAATCTAAATTTAGGAATAAACACCCAAAATGGTTTGTAAACGGTCTTTTAAGATTGAAAAATGCTAAAAGAAAGGCACACAAACAATATAGGGCTACTGGCAGCAGCGCTGATGAGGCGTTGTTTCATAGACTTAGAAAGGAATACGAGGTTCTGCATAGGTATCTGTATGGTCAATACGTGTGTTCAATTGAAAACAGCATTAGCTCTAATAGTAAGGCCTTTTGGTCCTTTATTAAATCCAATTGTACGACTTCTTCTTTTCCTAAGGTTTTAAATTACGGATGTAATAAGTCGTTCGATTTGGACACCAGTTGCAATCTTTTTGCCTATTACTTCCAATCTGTTTATAGTAATGAATCTTTTAATGATTTGGATCATGAATACCCCGTTAACCCTTTGGATGTTGGTTATTTATCAATTAATGCTGATAATGTCTTGAAGGGTCTCTATGATCTCGATTCCACAACAAGACCAGATTCTGATGGGTTATGTAATTCGCTACTAAAAAATTGTACTGTTTTTTTGGCCGCTCCTCAATTTAAAATTTTTAACCTATTCTTAAGTACCGGTACTTTTCTTGATGAGTGGGCAATTTCATTAATCCCTCCTATATTTAGAGCAGGTTCTAAAAGCACTATACAGAATTACAGACCGGTCTCTGTTATGAAAGTCGTACCTAGATTACTAGAGTATATAGTTAACTCTATGCTTAGCTCTCTAGTTAAGGAATATATAGTCCCTGAGCAACATGGCACCTATTATGGGGAGGTCATGTGTAACTAATCTTACATTATTTTCGAACTATACTATAAGTGCTTTTGATGATCGTGTTCAAGTGGATACTATTTATACAGATTTCTCGCAGGCACTTGATAAGATCAGCATTCCTCTTCTCATTCATAAATTAAAAAATATAGGCTTCCACTCCTCTTTTTTAAGCTGGATTGTGGCCTATTTATATAACCGCCAACAATATGTAAGGATTGCCAATATTATATCTGATGTAATAACGGTCACCACGGCAGTTCCTCAGGGTAGTCACTTAGGTCCTCTATTGTTTCTGCTTTTCATTAATGATATAGCAACTTGCTTTGTTTTTGCAACATGCCTAATATTTGCGGATGATTTAAAAATATTCGTTAGAATAAACTCTCTAAGCGATTACTTACTACTGCAGAATAATCTCAATATACTTTCAAATTGGTGCTCTAAAAATAAGTTATATCTTAACATATCAAAAAAGAAAAATTGTTACTTTTCATCGCATCTCTTGTCCTTTCTTGTTTGATTATAAAATTAATCATGCTATAGTTTCTCGATCAAGTGGTATCAAGGACTTAGGTGTTATTTTTGACACTAAATTGGCGTTTACCCCTCACATTAAATGAAGACGTTGTTCAGGTTTCCTTAAGCGGAACTCCAAAGACTTTCATAACATTCAAACCTTCAAGACATTATATTTTTCGATCGTGAGATCCATTCTTGAATATGCATCCATTGTTTGGTGTCCATATTATAACGTACATATTGATCGTATTGTATCCATTCAAAAAGCATTTACTAGATTTATTCTACGGAAAATAAATTACCAAAATGACAACTTACCATCATATACTGTGAGATGTAAACTGCTTGGTTTGTCTAATCTGAAACTTCGTCGCGAAGTTTCCTGTGCTTTATTTGTCAAAGATATACTTTCGTTTAAAATAAAATCGTTCGAATTGCTATTAATAACTAATATATATGCTCCTGAAAACCCGATACGTTCAAGGGATTTGTTGTATGCTCCTCAGCATAGAACCAATTATGGCTATTATAAACCAATATCTAATTGTGAATTTAATTACAATTCTTTTTCATCACTTGTAGATATTTGTATGTCTAGCACCGGCGCCGGAACCGTGGGTGCTCCGGGGCGCGAGACCCCAGGGAGCTCTAGTCCGTGGGGGCACCGTGGGCTCCCACGGACTATTTCTTGTTCAAATTCAGCCCAATACGTTCTCTTGGAATAATAAAGCCCAAATTTTGAATCACGTTTCAAATTTTAAGCAATTTGCAATTTATTATGTTCGACAATCACTGCTCAATATCTAGTTATGTTGTAAGACTTGTAAGTTTCTAAGTGTTTCAAAAACTTGAGTAGGGTATGTATTAAAAACTATTTCACATACAAATTTTTGCATCAATCATCACTTTTTTAACTATTGAAATTTGAAAACAAGAAGTCGTGGCGTAGATCGTATAAACTCTTACAAAACAGTACGGCGCGGCGGCGGCCGCATAGAATGTATACAGTTTGTCACGAGTCGACAAAGAGGCCGATAGGCGGCAGGCGGAGAGCAACGCAAGCTGATTAAGCAGAAAGCAGGCGGTTCACGGTAAAACAATAAAGGCGTTGCTCTCCGCCTGCCGCCTATCTGCCTCTTTGTCGACTCGCGACAAACTGTATACATCCTACCTATGCGGCCGCCACTTAGAAGGCTTGATTTATAGTTTTTTCGGGATAATCTCCCTCTACTTACCTACCGAACAATAATTTTCAATTTGTATTTTTATCATAACTGACGGCTGAAGCAGTACGACCTAGAGCTTTAATATTTGCGTAGTAAGGGTGTAACTTAAAAAGTCATATGTCATTTGTGTTTATTGGAAAGGTAAAAACAATTTTCAATTTTCACTTTTCAGATTTCTTGTTAATGAGTATTCTAAAAATCAACACCCGTTACCTACCTTACGTTTTCGATGTTTTTAGGCCAAGAGACGCAAAAATGCAGCGAAAGTTGGATAGCTTTTTCTTGAAAAAGCCTGTTGCTAAAAGCGGAAGTGATCAAAATCTACCACTACCAACAGTTTCAAATGTTGTGAAAGCTGATGAAGCCACTATACAAAACCCAAATACTGAAGGCACTGATTCGACAGACGCTTGTGAAGATCCTGATATTACTAATATTCATCCAACTACTTCTCAACCTCCCTCGCAACTTCAAACTTCAACTATATCGCGACACCGACGAAGAACAAAACAAGTGGAAGTCACCACTTGCACTTCGCCAATTTCAACAATCTTGGAAAGAGAAGTATGGGTGGATAATTTTCAATGAGCACCTTAACAAAGTGTTCTGTGAAGTGGGCCAGACGGCATACATAAAAAGAAAAATACCTGTCTTGAACACGAAAGAGTGGACGCAGTCGTACAAAGCCTTCGTTACTGAAGGTTTTTTGAAGAAAGCATTGGAAAGGTTATCAACTCATGAAAAATCAGAGTTTCATCGAAATGCTTTGCAAGCACTTGTAAAGTCCGCGCTAAGCAAATCCAAGGAGGCAGAAATGAAACTAGCAAAAGTCGCCCTATTGAAAATTATGTTCCATTAAATTTCTTGGTATTCAAGGATTACCTTTGCGCGGACACACTGAGGAGAATTCCAATTTCATTCAGTTATTGAACCTAAGATCTGAAAATGTACCTGAGTTGAAGAGTTGGCTAAGTCGAACTAAACATCGATGGCTTTCTCATGACATTATAAATGAAATTTTGGACTTGCTTGCGGGTAAAGTTAGAGATGTTCTTTTGAAAAAAATCAAATATTCTTATTTTGCAATAATTGCGGATGAATCAACGGACGTATCGTCTAAAGAGCAAATGTCTGTGTGTTTTAGAATTGTAGATGAAGGACTTAGTTGTCAATGAACATTTCCTTGGTCTTTATGAAACCCCGTTCACCGATTCTGCAACGCTATATAAGGTTATCAAAGACATTCTTCTTGTTTCTCAAATTGAGTTGAAGTTTTGCCGTGGTCAGTGGTGTTACGACGGAGCAGCCAATTTTAGCGGGGCCATTAGTGGTCTACAAACGCGTTTAGCTGTTGATGAGCCCCGAGCAATTTTTGTGCACTGTCTTGCTCACTCTCTCAATCTTGTTGTTCAAGACTCATTCAATAACGTGTCGAAAATCCGTGATTTTATACTGCTGGTGAAAGATCTCATCAATTTTGTTAGAGATTCGTCCAAAAGGCTAGAAATCTTCAAAAACCTCAAACATGACACCGAACCATCTTCAAAACTTATAAAGCCACTTTGTCCTACAAGATGGTGCTTGAGAATTATCTCGCTGAAAAGTTTACTGGAAAATTATAACTCCCTATTGCAATTCATGTTTAAAATAAGCAAAGAAAAGACTGAAGCTGGTGCGAAAGCCAATGGTTTTTGTAAAAAGTTGTGCAGTTTTGACTTCTACTTCCTTTTGAATATTACAATATTTATTTTTGAAAAAATGGAAATTGCTATTGCCGGACTACAAAATTCAAAAACCACGTTTGACGGTATGTTGAAGATTGTTTACAACTTAAAAGATGTACTCATAAGCTGCCGACAAGAAAGCACATTTGATCTTGTATGGGAAACTTCGATAGAGAAAAGCAAACAGATTATTGAATTGGGCAAGCCACACCTCCCAAAGCAAAGGAAAATTCCTGCAAGATTTGGTGGGTCAGATAAGGAATACGTTCCAAAGGACCCCAACGAGTTTTACAGAATTTTATATTACGAATCTCTAGACACAAGCATCGGAACCCTCACTAGGCGTTTTCAAACAGAAAACATTGATAAAATTAAAACATTTGAATCATTTTTGCTTGAAAAAAATGCGTCTTTTGGAATTATGGGACAGCAGTACCAAGATGATTTTGATGCTGACAGACTCACTCTTCACAGGGAAATGTTTTTAGACATATGCTCCACCCAAAATGTGAAACTCCAAAGTGTGCCAGATATAGTACATTTCTTTCAGAAAAATGAACCATTGAAAAATATGCTGCACGAGTACGTGAAAGCTCTAAACTTGTACATGACGATACCTACAACATCATGCACTGCAGAAAGAAGTTTTTCTTGTCTTAGACGACTGAAATCGTATCTCCGCAGTACTATGTCTCAAAAAAGATTGAATAGCATAACTATTTTGAACTGCCACCGTGACATAGCCCAATCCGTCAACTGTAATGAAATTGCGGATGAATTTATAAAAAGTCAAAGCCAAAGAATGAATACATTCGCCGTCGCCAAAAATTAGTGTGGTACCTATGGGCGGCTGTTTTGTAATCTTATGAGTTATGTTTCCTTCAATATTTTTAGATTAGTGTTTGACTGTTTGTTATTCCTAGAAGAGTTATATTTTTGTTCAATTCTCACTATGTATTTTTTTTTAATAAAAACATTTCAAGTTTCAAACAATATAATATAGTACGTTACCTACATGCGTATTTTAACTCCTTTGCTATTTTTTTACTTCCCTGGTTTTTATTGTCAGTATCACTACTGTTATTCATGTTAGTGATTGTAACACTCACTTTGGAATTTTGGGACAGCAGAGTGTTTTGGGAAAAGGGAGGCATTATGCTCAAAGAGTTTCCAAACTTTTGGTCGCCGCAGTATCTAGGAATGTAGAATTTTTTTGGAAAAGCAATAAATCTTTTTTGTGATAGGTACTTTTTCAAATAAAAAGATGCGTTCTATTTATTTCTTGCTCATCATCCCTCTACAATTTATATACATATTTACTGGAATTGGGTTGAAGATAACATCGAGGTTGAAAGAACTTCACAAAAAATATATATATATATATATATATTTATATATGTATATCTATTAGGTAATGGAATTGTCAAATTTGGTGCCCCAATTTTCGTTAACTTTGCTCTAATGGGTCATAAATAAATAAATAAATAAATAAGTTATTATTTTCTTTTTGTAAAGTCAAATCTAAAAAGTTAATTTTATTGTTTCATAATTCTACAGTAAATTTTATATCGTCATCTAATTTGTTAAGCAATGCATTTTGTCGTTCTGAACCTGTCCAAATACAAAATATATCATCCACATATCTAAATCAAACTAAAACATGTTTTAATAAATGACTAGATGATGAAAACAAGTTTCTTTTCAAGATGGGATATGAAATATTCTGGAAACAAGAGGGAAGCAGGGTTTCCCATAGCAAGTCCCTTATCCTGTGAGTACACTTTTCTATCAAAATACGAATAATTTTGATTTAAACATGTTTCCGTCAAATCTATCAGCTTTTGTCAGAGGGTTTAATTAATATCTTCAAATAAGATATTTTTAAGTTTTACCGACTGTATATGTAAATTACACACATTAAACGCCAAGAGGTGATAAAATCAGTAAATAGAGCAAATAATATATTAACTCGAATAGATAAATTTAAACTCAAGATTGCGAATCCGTCAATTCCTGTTTTATATGGACTTGTTAAATTACACAAAGAAAATAGGCCATTAAGACCTGTGGCTTCACCTTATCAAGCTCCCACACAAGCTCTATCAAAGGACTTTTAGCTAAATTAATACCCAACTTGATCGGCTTAGTCCCACAATATTTATAGCAACAAGAAATTCAGAGCAACCCATATGCTGCTGTATTGAATTAAACTTAAATGATATTTGCAAGGAATGTTCTCTCTATCACGTAGAAAAGAGATTCCCGTTTGATGGTACTAATAATGATAGAGTTGAAAATTGATCTGCTGGATCTGTATTTGTATTTGTGCCACGCATTGTATGCTACATGACAACACATGCCTTTGTTGGATGCTGTACCTATTTCTGGGAGAATTGTAATTAGATTGAATTTTATTTTCAGAACTCAATAATAGCATGATATTTTTGAAATATGTTCCCTTTTCAAGAATTGATTTTAGCACGAAACAAACTGCAACACACAGTCACTTACATTTTTGTCGTAGAATCAACCGTTATTTTGAAAAAAAAAAACAAATTTATGGTACCTTTAGTCCAAGATGATGGACCGCGCAGAAACCCCCAAGTGTGAAAACTTGGATTTTTCATCGGGGTCCAGAACTAATCATATATAAAAAACAAAACTACCCCACCTTTTGTAGGGCAAAAACCCTTACTGATTGAACTACTATTACTATCTCTAAATAAAGGATATTTCTTTCTATTTCATTGTGCGCACCTTAGTGGGTTGAGTATCTATCACCTTCCGCAATCAGGTACACCCCCACACCAGATTTTGTTTACTATATAAAATTCCTTAAATTATGTTGTATCCAACTAACAAATTGAACATCTTAAATTCGTAGTTGTATTAATAGAATCTGTAATTCATGACTCCCAAGAGAAAGAAAAAAAAACAAATTACACATCACTAAATTCCGCCTACACTAAATATAGTCTAACCAAAAGTATTCGTTAGGCTGAATGAGGCGATATATTTTTAATAAACCGGATGAAGTCATCAAAAATTCATCAGGCTTTTAACGTGCCAAAAACTTTCTCACCTTTAGTGAGTTAATTCTATGGGCTAGCCCGGTATGTAGCCCGGTTTAGATCCCAAACAAATCTCCTGCTCTTCTCCCACCATCACCTTCGGCAACATTACTTGTTCCGAACAAACAAACCAAAATAGGGTATATATATTGTTAATCCTACTGTAAGTCAATCGAGCAAGGGTATATGACCTTTGGCCACCACCACCACCATCACCACCATAACCAAACTTTGGGTGGGTCCAACGGCCAAATTAACATCTTAATGCATTGCAATGTTCCTCCATTCCTGTGTGACATTTGTTTTAATCAACAGCTTATTTCAGTGTTGGTCCTTGAAATTATTTTGTTCGTATCCTTTGTAGAAAATGCAGAATTCCTGGTAAAATGAAAATAACGGTTTGTTGCTTCTTCTGTTTTTCACTTTTACATAACTGCGTATTAATATATATGTATATGTACATATGTATGTATAGCAGGACATTATACAGAAGTTGAGTGTATATTTTTACGCTATCATCCTAGAAAACTTAATTTGAAACATTTATCTTTATTGTGGTTCCTTGCTGCCGCAGCGTATTGTATTGTAAGGAGAAAACGCTATTGTTCGTTGTATGAAAATTTTGGTGTCATAAGTGGTATCCGCAAGAAAATCTAACATAAACCGTATTGGGTTTAACAACATGGTTGCAAAGTAAATAAAAGATTCAAAGGATATTTTTTCGTGTCAACGATGCTGTTGCAAAGTGGTATTAGTGACCTGAATAAGTGTTGTAAAATATTAGAAAAACTTCCAAGATAGATAAGGGGAAATTTTAAAATGATGTAACGTGCTTGCCTTGAACTTCTAGAGGTGTCTGAACTCTTATAGAAAAGTGTGTGACGTCCTGGTAGACAGTTAAAGAAGATACAATTTTTTGAGGTTATTTTGAATTTTAGTAAAATTCCTCTGATTTTTAAATTTGGATATTTTGGTGTCATAAGTGGTATCCGCAAGAAAATCTAACATAAACCGAATTGGGTTTAACAACATGGTTGCAAAGTAAATAAAAGATTCAAAGGATATTTTTTCGTGTCAACGATGCTGTTGGAAAGTGGTATTAGTGACCTGAATAGGTGTAAAATATTAGAAAAACTTCCAAGTTAGATAAGGCGAAAGTTTAAAATGATGTTACGTGCTTGCCTTGAACTTCAAGAAGTGTCTGAAATCTTATAGAAAAAATGTGTGAGGTCTTGGTAGACAATTAAGGAAGACACAATTTTTTGAGGTTATTTTGAATTTTAGTAAAATGCCTCTGATTTTGAATAGATTTTTTTTTACACATCCATACCTAAACCTAATGGCAAATTCTGACAGCAAGACGAAGATGGTGACATAAAATCATGGAGAAAAAATTGTTTATAAAAAAAAAAATTTTTTTTTGATTACGGGCTATACGTACAGTATGGAAAAGTACGGAGAAGCATACTAAGGATAACCCACATTTTAATAAAAAAAAAAAAAAATCGTAAATATATATCACAAAATTGTAGACGAGTCCGTTGAGAGATTTTATGACCAGGTTATAACGTCCCAGGTTGACCGTATTTCTTACGTTTCACAGATCATAATCAGCTAAGGAATTTTTGTCAGCATCCCTCCAAAGGAGAGATAAAGCGAACACCATTGCTGCGGTAAAATAGAGATTCCCTTCATTGTGCGTGATACTGTTACGGGGCCGCCACAAATTTTCGTCTTCAATCTTTTAGATTTACCTACGCACCTGTACGCATATCTACTATATCATTCACGAGTTCTCACCATGTCAGGCAAGCATTCCAAATATCCACCTGGTGGCCTCCTTGATATTTCTCACCTGGTTTCATGTGAATTTTTGGAAGATTTTATACATACGATATACATATATAGGTGTATATGCCTTTTCATGTGAATATTATATATACATAGTTCTAGAGAGTTAGGTTCATTCGTTCATCTGACAGATGCGTGTTTTTAAGATGTTTTTGCCGAAGCACACAAATAACATGCACTTGCAAAACATCCTCCCTTACCTCCATTTGGGATCCAACATCAACCATCTATATACTATATACCAGCCAGCACCTAGCTCTCACACCTTCTACCCCCTATTCTAAGTTACCCTCATTCTACATACGAAATTGTTCCTCAAATATAACGTCAGATATTTATGGACGAGCAGTCGCAAAGCATACAAAGGAGTCATGTTTGATATACTTCCACCATTGTCGCCATTGTTGTTGCTATTAGCAAGCTCTTTTGGCAGCTGGTTTTGGGTTGATTCCACCACTACTGGCGGGATCCTCCGGGTACCCCAACATTGGGGATGGGAGATCCATAAATAATAATTTGTACTTTCGCAAAGCAACTACGTCCCTACGTGTGCTGGGGTTTATTGTGTGTTCTCTCATGCATTTATTATATGTGAACTGCTGCGAACTTTGTTTTTGTTGTTGTTGTCGTTGTTGTTATTGTTGTTTTTTTTTTCTTTTTTTTTATATTATTTAGAACTGTATTAAGCCTTGTTGAGCCTTTCATGCGTGTTTAGATATTTTGAGTTGAGATACATACAGGAATGTTGGTATAGGTAGGCAAATAAGGTAGGGTACCAAAGAAATAAAATAGAGGAGAGGTAGGTGAAATGGGAAATACGCTAGCTATGAGAGGAAAAGGTGACAGTTGAAACAGGTGTTTTTATGGGGAATTGAATTCGTCGGTATTTATCAGGATTTTCATGTCATTTTTGCTTTCCGAATAATGGCTAATTTGGCAAAAATAAAAACATAAAAAATCTAAATGGCAGATTTTCCTAAAGAGCAATTTCATTAAGGACATTTAAATTGACACGTAGATCTGGTGTGAAGGGAATTTTAAATTTCTCTTGTAGTTGGAAACATTTAGACGAGTGGGGTGGCGAGGGATTTTATTGCGGAGACTAGATTATATACCTAAAGGAAAAATATCACATAAAGCTCCTAATGGGGACTAATATGTGCGTTAATGTCATTCGCGAGAGAAGCCTCTTTTAGGCTATCTACTAACTCTATCGTTGTTTTCTGAGAAACATTTTATCCCTCATTTCATTCTAATCACCTAGATTTTAACTTATTGCCTAGGTAATCATTCAAGTACATATTGGTCTTCACATGATGTTCTCTAATGTGGTGGTTTCTTTGTAAGACCATGATAGGCGACAAGTATTTCCTGATCTAATATTATCCTTAACATATCTCCATTCTGCTTTGATCCTGGACTTGCACAGTCTAGTGATTTAAGCTTAAATCTTGTTATATAGCTAGCAAATAGCGATAACTTTTCGAAACTTGGAATAATGTTCTAATCGATGGTGGCATTGATAGGCTTTAAATTAATTGTAGGAAACTCTGATGATAGTATGTTTTGCTAATTGTATCTGAAATTGAATTGTACGCGAATGTCTTAACCTTGGCTAAATGGTAAAAAAAAAACTCATAGCGAAATTAATCAATATGAAATTGACCTAGTTTGCTACCAAATTAGCAGCTCGACGAGAATTGAGTGGACAAACTCTTGAATTTATTTCAAAGCAAAACTCTCTATGAAATGCTAGTCCGGCAAGGGCTAATCTTGCTAGGTATTCAAATAAATTCTTAGTATTTCGCCTCGTATATAATGCATACTTAAAAATTATTTTAAGTGCACATATGAGGTCAGCTTAACTGTTCACTTTGGCGTATATGGCAGGCAGGAACCAAGACGTACTGATGAGTATGCAATTCTTATTGATACGAAACGCCTGCTTTTGCATAGAACTTGGGTTTTTTTAAAGATTTTTCGTTTGCAAGCAAACTTGGTCAATTTTATATTGACTAAATTCGCTATGAATTTATTTCATAGCAAAACTCTCTTGGCTAAATAGTTCATTGAAGCTTCTAAAACCAAATTTAAATATAATTTTGGCACGATTATATTTTACAGCAAAATTGTACCAAAATTAGTCGCCAAAGATCTTGTGAGAAGATCTCAGTAGACCCAATATTCATGGACAAACTTATCTTTCATCCTTGATTTAAATATAGACTTCATTTCCATTAGCATGGTTTCCCAGAATTCAGTAGAACTATCTTATACCTGAGTTATGTCAAAGGGCTAAAGGAAATACGACCTATCACATGCGATACGATAAGAGAAAATGAAGTTTGCAACTACGGCTATTGAAATTGGTATTCAAATTGACTAAATCTATACTGACTTGAGTAAATTGTTGCGTTCTTTTCTCGTTCTGAATGAATCTCCGTGAATCGACAGATGATAGTTTATTTCTTTGCATATAGAAAAAGAACGAGACGGAACCATTCCAAGTTATTGACAATTCTTTCATTTGACAAAAGCAAGTAGTCCAATCAAGTTAAGTGAGTTTTGCGCCATTTTCCTCTTTGAATTATCGATGTTTCTCTCAATGTTCTTTTTATCATTTATGTTACTCTTTGGTCCTCGAGGCTCATCTTTACTTCGGTTTCATATCATCTGTTGTCCTTTTGTTGACAGTTATCCCTTACTTTTCTCTCAAACTTTCCGTTTCGCTGTTGTCGGTTTCATTATAAATGATGCATCATATCAGCCATACTCTGAGTGTCATTCTCTTTTGGAGACATGAAATATGCAAAATAAAGCAAGTATAAATTCGTGTAAATTGTTGTTTGTTGAAAAAAAAGGCCATTTTGAAAAAAAGATACACGCTCTCGACGTATACATTATTTCAAATGTTGTGGTCCATTCCGGAATGCACAACCCAGCCATATATATCAACCGTTTAGGAGTTAGAGGGTGATTAAGAAAAAGCTAGCTTTTCACTAAACACCCTGTATCTTAAAAACTACAGAGCGTACGGTCACAGTAATGGGCTTATGCAAAACTTTATGACGTTTCCAACGATTGCTCAACCAGCCCCATACCTCGCTCGCATCAAGAATTACGGTTGTCTAAACTAAAAATTTCGGATTTTCTTACTTTTTTTTAATTTAACCTCAATTATTTTTGCAAACAGGTGGTTAACATATCTTTTTTTTATAAAAACTCTAAACTGTAGGCTCTTCTCTTTACCTATTCCACTCAATGTGCTATCTGAAGCCCTTTAAGAGTTATTAGCTCTAAACTTATTGTCATGGTGCTGGTTGAGTAGTCCTTGGAAAGGCCATGAAGTTTTTCATACAATGAGCTCTTAACTGTGGCCTTGTGCTCTGTAGTTTTTAAGATATAGGGTGTTTTGTGAAAAACTACTTTTTTTTATTAATCACCCTGTAACTCCTAAACGGTTGATATGCCCCCCCCCCAAACTCTGCCGTATAATTGTTGGTTCATCCATGTGAGTACTATCACCTCCCGTTCTATTGACTTCCTAGTGTGAAACACCCTGTATAGATTTTATAAATATTATAAAAAAAATTGAAAATTTATTTAGTTGTGATCTCACTAATAGAGCTGAAAAGTATCGAATAGTTTTCTTTCCGGATCTTCCGGAATACCTGGGTACTGATTTGGAAGTCCGGATCCGTTTCCAAATTATTCGGATCCGAAACTGAACTATCCAAATCCAGACTAAGCACACAATGAACATTTTGGAGGATATTTTCAATTTTCTTTTAATTGTCTGCATACTTCGGATTTGGATGCAGATACGGATAGTTCTGATGCGGATCTGGTCTTCAGGAATCGGATCCCAATTATTCCGGGTGATCCACATAGCAAACTATTCGGATACTTTAAGCTCTAAGAGTGTATAGGCCTGTCCAGGTCTAACCGTGAAGGGGAGGTGCCGAGCTATTGACTGAGAAGACTGATTTTTTAATATGTCTATAGTCAAATTTTGTGGATCATAATTTTTAGCTCTTAATTCTATTTTTAAATTTAAGCCGTATTTACCTTACCAAAAAAACAAGTAACAAGAAAGTAAGAAACTCAAAAGCATAATAATAATAAATGATAATACAAACTTAAACAAGTCATAATAAAATAATAAGAAATAATAACGTAATTCCAACAAAAACAAATAGAGAGACTCCAAAAAGATTCAGAAGATGTTGCTTTAACCTATAAAGACAAAAATTCTATTCGTTTCTATTCACGAAAGGATAAATAACACTGTGTTACAGCGAAAATATACTTTTAACGAGACATAGTGTATGTTATAGGTCTAGTGGCACTAAAAGTAGAGGCATACTATAAATTTCTCATACACCCTCAAAATCTCATTTTAGACAAAAAAAAAAACGTTTTTCGGTAGGTCCATGTATATAATAATTTATAACTTCGCCATTTTTTATTCGATGTCGAATTTTGTGTGGAATTTGAAAGAAGAGAGATAGGCCTTTCTAACCATATGTTTCTTATTTCCTTGCGTTGAAAAGTCTGCAAGTTACCGTCGAAAACATTTCGAAATTTACCAGTTTTGACACATTTTTTCAACTTTGACAATAATTTGATGGCTTATTTTACTCTTCAATATTTCTTTTCTGTTCAAATCACTAATAGCGAATTCGATTCCGCGTCTAATGAACATTTGTTATTTGTTTACTAAAATCGATTGAAATTTGATTGAGTTATCCAATTTTTGCTCATTACGCAGCAATATTTCCGTATAATATTGAACTGCAGAGAAAGTTGAAGAAGCACTGGGCTTTAACCACGAAAACTGTGAAAACGTGAAAAACTGTATCAAATAGCAATTAAAACAACAACAACAACAAATACAATAACAACAAATTCAAAAGCCGTTGTCAGCAACTTAGAATTGAATTTCATGACGCATACCCAAACGTATGATATAGTACTTCTAATGACAATTTTGTTTGGAATGTAAGGCGGTAATACCAAGTATCCTTGTTAAAATTGTGAGTCGGATAGTCCTGAAAAAAATTTAAGTGTGAGTGCAAAAAGTGAATGTTGATGGTCAATAGACATGTTGTAGCCCATTTTACCGTAGGCACTAAAAATTCCTGCACAGCGTTTTCGTAGTCGGAGCTTTCTTGTTGGCATGGAAATTATTGCACAATGAAACAAAACTATTCCAGATTAATCTTTCCGCAGTACTCAGTTTGGTTGCAAAATCGTTGACCCGCATAATTTTCTGAAATTGTGACCCAACGAATATTCCTGAAAATTAGCCGAAATCATTTGAAATATTTAAGTGCTCTTTGCCAACAAATGAAGATATAAGGTGCCTTCTTTGATTTGACGAAATGCTTCGCTGTCGATGTTCAAATTTTCACGAACTGCTTCATATAGCCCATCTTCAAATACGGTAGCGGTAGGATGACATCTTCAAGGCACACCAATGGAATGTTCAAAACATTTTACTTTCTCAGCCAGCTCATTTATACCTATTTCGCAAATGGCTATCCCACTCACAATTTTAACAAAGATACTTGGTATTACCGCCTTACATTTCAAACCAAATTGTCATTAAAACTAGTGTATCAAACGTTTGGGCATGCGTCATGAAATTTAATTCTAAGTTGCTGACAACGACTTTTGGATTTGTTGTTATTGTATTTGTTGCTGTTGTTTTAATTGTTATTTGATACTTTTTTTACATTTTCACAGTTTTCGCGGTTAAAGCCCAGTGCTTCTTCAACTTTCTCTGTAGTTCAATATTATACGGAAATATTGCTGCTTAATTACAAAACATTCGATAACTCAGTCAAATTTGAACCTATTGTATTTAATAAATGCTCATTAGACGCGGAGTCGAATTCGGTATTAGTGGTATGAACGGGAAGAAAATATTGTAGAGCAAAATAAGCCATAAAATTGTTGTCAAAATTGAAATAATCTGTAAAAAATGGTAAATTGCGAAATGTTTTCGACGGTAACTTCGAGTCTTTTCAATGCAACGAAATAAGAAACATATGGTTAGAAAGGCCTATCTCTTCTTTCAAATACCACAAAAAAATTCGACATCCAATAAAAAATTGCGAAGTTATAAATTATTATATATATGTCTAAAATGAGATTTTGAAGGTGTGCGAGATATTTCTAGTATGTCATTAGTATTAGTTCCACTAGATCTACAACCTATACTATGTCTCATCAAAGGTATATCGAGTTTATCTTTTTTTGTAACACAGTGTAATTGATAGGTCTCACTGCAGCCTATATGAATTTTTATCCGGATTTTAAAAAGACCTTTCGGTATGGAAAATGGTGAAATAACATTTTAATTAATATAGAATTTCCCAGCGTCACTGTTACTGATCCGCCTTTTTTAAATAAATTATTATTCGAAACGCAATAATTTATTCATACTGTGGGTGCGATACGCGCAAGATTTTCCAAAACTTAGTCAGACTCATTGCTTCCGATCTGTCTCGGAAGACTGCACAAATTGCAATGATTTTCAAGTTCAATCAAGTGTGTTTTGCGTCTTTTTTCTTTTACCGTTGTCGTAGTTTCCTTCGATGTTCTCCTGTTCGTTGGGGCTCATATTTAGCCCTCAGTTCGATTTTATGTCGTCTCTTGTCCTCTTGTTGACAGGTGCCCTTTGTGACTTCCCAACTTTCCGTTTCAGTGACGTCTTTTGATTTACAGCTGATGCGCCGTATCAGCCGTACTTGATGTCGTTCTCCTTTTGGAGTTAGTTGTAAATTGGCGGGCGTGGGAAGGAGATATGAGAGGATAGGATGTGATTTTTTGGAAGTGCTTAGCAATCGATGGTTCCTAAGGCATTGGTTTCCGTCAGAGACACTCTCTGAGTAAAAGTGGCTGAAATGTGATTAGTAAACATCTTTATGGTCGTAGAAACTTATTCTACCATCATCTAGATGGTAGATCTTTCTAGCCACGGGCTTTGTTAAGAGCAGGGTGAGAGGTAATTAAAGTTTGCCGGTATGAGATAGTTCGGCAGGTTGTTTATAACTGAGTTTGGGTGATTTGGTATTTTTTGAACTTGTTTGTTTACAAGTTCAAATAAATACTCCTCAATTAGAGTGATGTTGGCTGCCTCGTAGATTACTCTGTTGGGAAAGAATTTTCCATTGGCTCGTCTATTGAATACCGTGCAAGCTCTAAGAATCTTTCTTTCAAGCTTGCTGAGTCTTTCCCATATAGGGAAGCATTAAGTAATAACAGGTCTTATGAGTTGTTTGTACAACAGAAGTTTGGTCTGAGTTGAGAGGCCGTCCTTGAAATTTATTATTGGACTAAGTAAGCTATATGCGAAATTGGCCTTGCTAATGGTCGCTTTTGCATGGTCATTGAATCTTAACAGTTCATGGAATTTGATTCCCAGCTATTTCGTACTTTGTGCGGGTTTTATTTTTTTCACTGTTGTAGATAGCCTCAATGGTCTTGAATTTGGCAGCTTGGCGGCTTCGCCCAGTGTCAGGTTTCCGAATACTAATCAGTTCGGATTGTTGGACATTTATTTTAATCCCCCACTTTCTGTGGTAGGAGTCTAATTTGTTAAGGTGCAGGTTGACTTTATTTCTAGCCATATTTGGGCAGTGAGATTGGGCATACGTGAGGGAGTCATCAGCGTATAAAAGTATTGTTTCATTTTAGTTTGGAGTTTGGTCTGAAGTATAGAGATTGAAGAGGATTGGGTCTAAAATGAAGCCTTGGGGGACACCAGCTTCAATTGCCCATTAGTGGTGATTTAAGTTCTTTGAGTTCTACATAGAGTTTCCTAGAAGTTAGAAAACTGTGGATTAACATATTGAAGTGCGGAGTGAAACCGAACTGATTTAACTTGAAAACAAGCCCTGCTGCCCATACTGAGTCGAATGCTTTTTCGACGTCAAGGAAGCAGCCTACGATATATTCGTTAATGACTTTCATCTCGAGCGTTCTATTTATACCCACAAAATGTACAGAATAAATTGGGGCTATGAAAAAGTTGCATGGCGTTGCATGTTTTGTACTTTAACTGTGCGTATCACAGCTTAGATGGAGTGGGAAGTTGAACTAAGGTCGAACATCTGATTGTGTTTGGCGTAAGTCTGATGTGATGTTTTTGATGTAGGCAGCTGTTCCAAGGAAAGGGGGATTGAGTTTTTATTCTTTCGAGACCCATATAGAGTCTGCAGGCAATTTTTCAACTTACTGCATTAAGGAGAGAATTAAATGACAAGTATCGATGTACTAAGAGTATACAAGTCTACTAAGCCAGTTATTAAGGGACTTAAAAAATAAAGAAATAAAATTCTTCGGTAACAATTTGAAACTTTGATTATGAAGAATAAAATTTTTTTTATAGCAAATATGAACTATTTCTCATTACTTCTCAAGTTCACCAAAAAAAAAGTTATTTTCGGTCCGTGTCAAAATCATATTTCCAAAAAGTAATGACTCAAAGTCAATGTCTTCTAGCGTTAAGTACCTATTATAAGAATGTCACAATGTTATTAACTCTAAAAATGTCATCCCTTAATGTGTATCACGTACACCAAGTCCGACCTCATTCCACACATATCAATATGATACATATCCCACCACTCACACCAATATCCTATCGAATTGGAAAAATGACGACACTCGTGATATTATTTTTGTATTATTTTTTTTTTCATTTCATTTACCGCATCCGATTTCTGTCAATTATAAAAATTTCACGTAAAGCAAACAAACATGGGAAGGAAACATACGAAATTTCCTGGGATAACAAAGCCAAACTATATTTCCGTCGGCTGTTGACAGAGGTGAGTAAAATCGGGTGAGTGGAATGTGGGAGGTATTCGAATCGACTCATGTAAAAAAAAAAGTACCTTTTCATGTTTTTAAAATTTTTTCCCGAATTTCTAAATTCTGATTTGATTTAATTTGACGGTTGCGTGTTCATTTTAAGCACGTCACTTTGGGGGCCCACGTTCACATTAAACAAATCAGAGCACCCTTATGATTTTGAAGGGGGAGATGGGTTGAGCTGCAACCATGATGATGGATTTATATCAAACGTAATCTAAGGATGGGAGGGAGAATAACAAGCCCCTTTTTCAGGCGGTCTATACCAGTTTCCGTTATTCACTCTTGTGTTCTCTGATTGGATTTTTTTTGCGCTTCATTTTTCCATTTTGTTCCTTTATTTTATTTTTTTATTATTTTTTTTTTTATATGTGGATTTGTACCCGTAGTGTATTTGAATGAAACTCATCTCAAGAGATTAAAAATTAATTTTGAATTACCTACGCAAAGTAACATTTGCTTGTTGCTTAAAGCACATGATGACAATTTTGCAAAAAAAAATATACCTCCAACCGTGCTTTTACATCCATACATACTCGTATACGTATGTGTTCGCATACAAAAATGTTATTAAAACTTGAGTAGTTCTCCAAAATCCTGAGTACATGTTTTGTTTGGTAGCTCCGCTCTTCAGCCAGTCTATCAGTCAGTCAGTCAGTCAGTCTACAGTTAACCTCGCGATGTTTTATTTACCATCGAAACGAATACTCTGCTGAAAACTAATTCCACGTGGAACATGCAGAGCTCACGGGATGCATAGAAATTAATGAAACGATTTAAGTGAAAACGAAAAGTATGAATATGTTTTCAAAGGCAGAGGGTGAAATTTTTCAAAACCGTTTTCTGGTCACCACAGCATCCATGGAAACAAGGACATGGGACGCATTTAAACCTTATGGCATAGGAAAGTCATGTTCGGGAAAACTACATTTATGCAAACTGTAACTTCACTGAAAACTCTTCTAATGAAATTGCTTTAAACTGGATGAATTCGTATTCATTTCCTTTCCTCCATGTGTGTACAGGATGAAGGTTCTGCATACCTATATATGCCGGAAAAAACAGAACAACTTCATTTCCTTGTTTTCATTTTACAAAATTTTCACTTCCACCTGTCCAGGTTTAGGTGAGAAGTGCAATCCTTTTCGCAGGGAATTTCCATTCATGCGATGACGATGACGTTCTATTTCTAACAAGAATCAAAAGTATGAATTTACCTGCCTCTCATTTTTGTTTTATTTTTAAACTTGAAGTCTGTTGAACTTTTAATGAATTTTAATGATTCCGACTATCTGGTCGGTTCATATAAATAAGGTGCAACAAATTTTAATTTTTCCAGGTGTGTGTGCTGTTCAACAACTTTTCATTTAAATAAAAAAAAAAAACATGTGATGTAACATAATATTTTATGTCTTCTATTTTTTTAAGCCTTCCTTCGATGTTGAATAACCCTTCTAGCTTAATTTCACAGTATTTCCGTAGAAACCACACCAAACCGAGCCAAAACATAAAAAATGTAGATCAGATAACAAGTGTTGGAAGATAATAAATAATAAATAATAATAAATATATATTTCGGTATTGTGTACACAAGATTGTATAATCTTTTAGAGTACAATTAGGTAGATGGAGCTAGATAGTATTCTAAGTTAACATTAAAAATATGTCTAAGATAAAACCAAAACCAAAAAAAAAAGAAGAGAAAAAAAATTAAGATGAGAAAAATACTATGATGTTGAGGAATTCTTAAATTATGATTATTCCGGGGCCTCAGTTGTGGAGGGAGAAACATAGTAAAATATTAAGAAAAAAAAAATTAGATGAAAGAGTTAATTCGTGTGTGCCTTAATGAGATTTCTGAAATCCCAGGATAAGAACACTCCAATACTGACCTATTGAAGCGAGGCATTATTATAATTCGACCTCTTTGGGACGCGGTCAATTGGAAAAATTCTCTAAGATAACGCGGCGTATTAGTCTGTAGTAAGACATATAGGAAAATTAAAGCCCTTTGTTTTAGGAAGCTGGAAAGAGAGCAGCCCAACAGGTTATTCCTGAAGAGCGAAACATGGTCGAATTTCCTCAAGCCAAATATAAATCGTATGCAATCGTTAAATGCAACCTCTAGCTTGCGAGCACATACGCTATCCAGCTTAGGATAGATGATGCTGCCAAATGTGAAATGTGGTAAAATAAGTGCCTTTATAAGCTTAGATCGCATACCTCTCAATAATATGTGGGCCGAAAGCCATAGTGGCTACAATCCTGCATATATCTTGCTAAGAATAAACTGACATAATTGCAGCACTTCATATCCTGGTTTAATACAATTCCTAGGTTTGTTACTTTGCTTAAAATAGGTAACGAGTACCCATTTAAGACCACGGGAGGTACTTCGGATAATACTTCGTTATTGTAATAGAAAGTGATGCATTGCGATTTTTGAAGATTCAATAGCAGCCTGTTGTTTAAGGCCCAAGAGTGGATCCTTTCTAAGTCGTCGTTTAAGCGAGCTACGCAGTCCTCAATAAGTCCAATAGGCCAAAATATGTACAGTTGTACATCATCTGCGTATATGTGGATGGTCACATCTTGCGTAACATTCGGCAAGTCGTTAATGTATAAGCTAAAGAGCAACGGACCTAAGATAGATCCTTGTGGTACTCCACACAGTAAGGGTAGACTATTAGATACTAAACTTTTGGTCCTCACACACTGACTGGGCAAATTCAAAAAGTTATCAATCATCGCAATTGCAGATGCGCTGAAACTACGCACGAAAACCAGAATGCCAACGTGTCAGAAGATTATTGGTTTCCACATGCTCAGGTATTTCCCTGTAGATAAGCTTCTCTAGTAACTTCGACAGAAAACATTATATGCTTTTTGGCCGAAAATCATATGGATATTCTGGAGATGGTTTTTTGGGAATAGGTAGGACTATAGCTGACTTCCAGTTACTCGGGATACAGGAGGACGTAAGGCAGCAGTTGACGATGTGAAGAAGATACTTACTGATAACGGGTAACAATAATTTAAGAAAACGCGGTGGTACACTATCAGGACCAATTGAAAAAAAGGAGAAAACAAGTTCATCAGATTGGTCCCCACGGAAAGAAAATGTCCTGGTGAAACGGTTTGGTATCCGTGCACTATCCAAATTGCTAGCGAGATTCGAGATCGGTGACTGTAAGTGAGACGAGGTTCTGTTGGTGGAAGTGAAGTGTTAGTTGAGTTCATCCGGGTCAAAATTACAATCAGCTTTATCCTTGCCAAATACTCCTGTTTGGCAGAGATTAGGCCACAACTCCTTAGGCTGGAGCCTTACATTGAACTTAGAGCTATAGTATTGGCGTTTGGCAGACCGGATGGCAGTATTGGCTCTGTTACGCGCAGCTGTATACAGCATCCGAGATGCATCGGATCTAAAACGTCTATGTCGCTGGTACAAGAACTCTCGCTCTGCAATTAAAGACCGCACACTAGGCGAAAACCATGGACACCCATTGGTGGATACGTTCACCATTTTTAACGGAACATAATTCTCATATAAGTACATAATGAGAGAGCTGAGGATTGCAACTTGAACATCTACAGAAGCACTATTAAATATAGTGTTCCATGGCAACTGCTGGCACTCATTATATAACGCGTTTTTATCAATATGCTTGTAATCACGATATGTAAAGATGTTGCGAACGGGACTTAAATCCAATGTGAAGTTGTAGTCGAGGAACAAAATATCATAGTCAATAGTACTAAAAGGGCTGATTTGATCTTGTAAGTTGACTTTATCTCTGTCGTTAACGAGAAGCAAGTCGAAGATCGAAGAATTAGCGGTGTTGAACTAACTTGAAAAGTCATTAACTGTGTTAAGGTGAAGCGATAGAAGAAAATGTGAAAGTTAACTTGACAAGGCATCGCGACGAAGCAGATTCACATTAAAATCTTCGCCTACTATCATGTTTTCATAACGTTGAGCTCTGTACGATATAGAGCTCTCCAATTCACGGACATTATCATTATTAAATTGATTTGGAGGACAATAAACTGACGAGAAGACGCATTTTTTATTACGTGTCACAACCTCAACACACAAAAACTCGACCGGCGTTATGAGAAAAATCATATATCAGTTCAGAAAATATTTTCTTAAAATTAACATAAAAAATTGTATTTTCTTGCGCAAGTATGTGAGTCAATTGCGCATGACTGTGAAACTCAAGTATACACAACTACACAACTGTCTAGGTTTTCTCTTATATAATTGTATGCTATCTGTGGTTGTACACAGCCTGGTTTCGGTTTTAGAAACCCAGCGGGAAATGGAAGCGCTCACAGATGAATGCAGGAGCGCTCCTTTGGAAGCTCGCAGCGCTCCTTTGGAAGCTCGCAGCGCTCCTTTGGAAGCTCGCAGCGCTCCTTTCGAAGCTCGCAGCGCTTCCACACCGTATCATCGTTCATATCGTTTCAACGTAAGCATGTCCGTAGATGGAAGCGCTCAGTTGCAGATTCTTGGGAAGGGTTCTTGGAGCGCTTAGCGATAGCAGTCTTTGACCGCTTGTAGCGAATTTAGAGGGAATCCAGAGAAGGGCTGTATTAAAAATTTCAGTTTTATTCTGAATACGCTTTAATTTTAAATTAAATTAAATTTGAGTTAACCTCACACTTCAACTGACTACCAAAGAATGAAAATTCTACTGTGCTTTCAGATGCATATGAGTCATCTTTTCATATATGAGTCATTCTTCCGCAAAGATCCCTTTGGCTATGGTAAGAGAGCGCTTCGGAAAGTGTATTTTCTGATTATTGTATGGAAGCGCTTCCGTTTACAAGCGCTTAACATATTTCCCGCCGGAAAATAGCCTGGCGAACCACTTCACTAACCAAACCTCTTTACAAATAAAAAAATAGTTGGTTTAAATTTTTATGAATTTAGTTTTATTGTTAGTGGATCTTGTTTAATTCTTTATGGAGAAGGTTTAGTTATTTGTTGAAAAGGTTTAATTTATGTGGAAAAGGCTTAATTCTTTTGGAAAAGTTTAACTCTTTCTGAAAAAGGTTTAATTAAATTTTACTAAGTTTATCATTGCATTTGTAACGCATAGAAATAATACTGGTGTAGCAAAATCAATTGGGCACCCACGTAAATATTAAAATTTTTACAAGTCCGCCTGTCTGTCTTTTTGTCCGTCTATCTGCCCTGACGATAACTCGAGAACATGTTCATTTATACAGATTGCCATTGATCGTGGTTTCTAGCAGAAGTGTTATACTCAAATCATTTTATTGTCATGTACTGTTAGAAACGGTGTACGTAAAATAACGCTGGTGTTACACTCGTAAAGTCAGCGGTAGTAAACTTAAAAATGCACACATCATTATTAGAAATGTCACTGCTGATTATCATGGAGCATCACATATTCATCTTCCAGTGTTACTCCACCAAATTCATCCGCAATCCTTTGAGCGCATAATTTAGACTCTTAGGTTTATGTACATCCTGTGGCATTGTTCCCTAAAAGGTTTAGTTCTCATACTAGACTTTTTAGGTTACTCCTTGGTAGCCCCAAGATGATTTTGAAGTTGTTGTCCTCGACCGTATTTAAAGTTTCCATATCAACTAATGCTGGGTTGTCATCCAGAGCGACTGGGGATATATTTTTAGACTCAGTTTTGGTCCTGAGAGTATGGTGGGAAAGACAGTCGCTCCGAAAGAGCCTCTAATGAGAGTGAGGCGATTCATACAATGGGGTTTGTTTGGTGCCCCAAGGAAAGAAATCATTCATGAGAGATAGTGCATTAAATCCCCACTCTAATGCTACACCTTGACTTGATAGGTTTTTTTTAAATGGGATATGCTCCCCCCAGAATAGAGGAGAAATGAGACGGAAAAAAGGGGTCATAGGAAACCGCGTATTACCTGAGGTGAACAGATATTATGGGACTGTCATGCAAATTGATAAATAATTGCCACTCATCCCATCGTTAGTGCAAGACCATGTAGGATTTTTTTTTTTGTAAACCAGATTGAAAGGTTCTCTAAATAAATTATTATGACACCGAGATGGATGGAACCTCTATAGTAAAACATCTGTTTGTAAAAGATCCTTTATACTAGGGGCGCACCGAAGGAAATGGACGAATTGGACTCTGAAATCCTTGGTACGCTACTGCTGTAGACATTATGTCGGTCCGACTGTCCGCACGTACATTTAACGTTTTTATATACCTGAGAATGCGTTGACATTTTAGAATTATAAACGGTTTCCTTCTGTTTTCTTTGAATTGTATTGTAATATACCCGAGGGTGTGCTAGGCAAATGGTAAGTCCCAGACGTTGGAATAGTAGAAACTTAGGACCATTAGATAAACTGTTCTAGAATGAAATGCGAAGAGCAAATTTAAGGATCTCTCATACCATACTACTCAATAAACGAATTTGTAACAGTAATAAAATTCGTCAGTTCCCTAATTCTTCTACTAAAAACCTCACAAAAATGTTTAAATTTTAAAATCTAAGAAGTGCACAAGCTAAAGTTGTCGAAATCTTAAAGGAATCCAACAGGAAAAATCTAAAATAAAAGTCAACCTCTTTGATAGAATTCTATTTTCCATTCTTTATATTAATATTTTCCTTAAATCCGTCTGTCCTAGAACACGTATTCAAACATCATAGAAAAATAGAAGAAAAAAAGGTCTGCACTTTCGAGGACTCCATAATTCATGCTGCTCGACTTGAAGTCCTTATTAAGTGGGTTGAACTAAAAAATTGATATTGATTTGTCATGCTACGGTTCCCCTTTAATCTGATGGCGATATATCTAGGTACTCTGGCAGCCACGTTCAATTATTGATTCGTTGGCATTAATAGCAGCAGCAGCAGCAGCAGCCGCAGCCGCAGCAGCAGCAGCAACAGCAAACTGCAGGCCGCGACCTTAAATTTTTACCACGAAATTTAAAACTTTTTCATTTCATATGACGACGCGACATGCAGCAATATTTGTGGCGGTTGAAGGATGACACCACATTATTATGTCCCAGAAATAATAGATCACGACTATAAAAAATAAAGGGAAAAAAAAGACGATAAAATTAGCGAGCGTAATTTGCAATTTAATACGCTCTGCATGCCGTGACGTGATTGGCAATCTGCCAGATTAGTAAACAGTCCTGGAAAAGCCTTCATCAATCACTGGTGCTTGCTGGGTTATTTTGAAGCTACCCCGAAAATTGAATTCTCGGACACAAAAGGATCCTCAATGGAAATCATTAAAACGTGTTTAAATTTGAATATTTTCCCCGTCATGGATGGAATTCCTGGATGGCTTTGAGACTGTGGACAAATTTTGTAAAGTTAGACTCCATAATCGCGGTCGCAACAGCCGTGAGAATATTACACTTTTGTACAGAGTGAGAGGTGTGGTGGGTCATTATTAAATTTTCGGGTCTGTTGTCACTGAATAAATAATAACAACAAATAAATCGCTTACACCTTTGAGCTGTTATGGAACTTGTACTTGGGCATTTAGTACGATGTTTGTTTAATGTTAGCGATAATTTTAAAATAAGTTTTTGCTATTCCTATAATAAAATAAAATAAAAACAATCTTAGTGGAAAATTTGCTATACCACATATAGCAGTAAGCGAGATGCGTTAATTAAATTGTTTAAATTTGGAGCTGTAACTAATGGGTGAATTGGTCTGTATCAAGTGGTCTGATAACTACAATATTTAATAGTTTAAACTTCTTTAATATTCTGCTAATTAGTGATTAGTTCTATAAGCTGTTTTCTCTTTTTTCTTTTTTTTTAGGCAGGGGGACAGGAGATCCTATCACAGGCAAGGAGGTCATACCGGTTCATTGTTGTGCTGCAAAAAACCCATTCACCAAAACTTTCCTCTCCTCTTAATGAAGCGCATAAGGTCATTTTGAAAAAGGGTTTTCAGCTAATCTACAGATAGACGGATAGACCCTAGAGTATCCAGCCTGCTTCGGGCGAAGGCCGGATAAGCACATAAAAAGTGTTCGGTTATCTCAGGCTCTCCTTTCTCCACTCAGGGCTATCAACAACTTCCATCCTTGTTAGATGAGCGTGAAGCGAGCTGTGACCGGTGATGATGCCAACCACAGTTCTACATTGTTTCGTTCCTCCATGAGAAAATCATCAGAGATATTCCTATTAGGTTCATCAAGAAACAGTTTTGTGCACCTGCAAGTACTCAGGTTCGCCCATTTCCGCTGATGTTTCCTATGAACATCCGCTTTAATAAGAGACCAGATACTCAAGATGGCAACGCATACGGTAGTTTCTGGGTTGGACAACGGAGAATCAGACCCAGCCCTAGCTAAAAGGTCAGCCCTTTTATTACCCATAAACAACTTATCCACAGACGACCTGCAATCCCATCCTAACTTAGATTTTATCCGAGGGCCACTCAGAACCATCAACGTGGCCTGACTATCAGAAAGAATAGCAATGTCCTTCACCTTGATTTGCATATTAAGGAATATCTTCGCTGCCATTGGGATGGCGAAGACTTCAGCCTGGACTAAATTGGTCTGTCTTCCAAGTGACTACTCCATCCTAAAGTCGGGTTGAGGAAAGTAAACACCCGCCCCAACTTCCTCATTTTAAGAGCGTACCGGGGAAGTCTCGATAAGGCACTTCTCTCAGACCACGATTCCCTTACAGAAAGCTCACAGAAAAGCAACGCCCAAAACGAAGCTCCATCAACTTTTCTCGAGGAAAAATTTCGATTATGATGGAACAGAAGGCCTCTATTATTAGTCTTGTTGGTATTCTTGGCTTCTGTATAGTCTGCCTTTTCTGCCCCTTTTCTGTTATTTATTTAATTTATGTACTCGAAATAGGGCTTTCATTTATAACTTGACCTTTACATAAACAGAAAAAGTCGAATGATAAACCAACTGACAGGCCCATTCAAAATATCAGAAGTGTCAATCAGTAATGCCTTCAACCTTTTCTCATGCCCTCTATGAAATTATTTCAAAATGAATATAGAATATAGGGAATAGAGGAAGTATTGATGTGTATTAAACTCGCAAATTTTTCTATGATATTAAAAACAGAACAGAATACATTTGAGTAAGGGCAGTGAATGATTTATCAAAATCAAAAATAAGTTACGAAAAAGAGCTGTCTGGAATCGTACCCTCTTGAACTGATTTTCAAGTACAAATTATACAATGAGTATGACATGCAAAGTGCTTCCAACATAAATAGCGCTTGTCTAGGCAATATTTTGATTACCATACTTCTGGTTTCTCTAAAGCACTAAAAATAAATCTACTACTAATGCTAATCTAGAAGAAACGTGACGTGGATAAGAAGAATATAGTATCGAGGTCGATTGAAGCAGTTACCGAATTATTATTCACAAGCTTACCAATATCTGATTTATTTGCCCTTTTGTGAACTGCTTATGCTCGGTCAAACAGTAAAGGTGACAAAGCGGGATGTTTTCACTGCAAAATTTAAGAATACCTCGATTCTGGTGTTCCACAGAGTAGTCGTCTCGGCCCGATGTTAGTTCAATTCTAGAAAATTCGAAAACTCTTTTCCATGATGCTAACCACAGTTAATTTGTTTTTTTTTTAACCTTTCAGTTCGGGTAAATCATATTCGTTGCATTTTGTAAATTTTTGGCAGCATGTATCTGAAAAAGCGTGATCAGAGAGGTATCAAAACATTTAGGATCAGGATTGAATTATATTTTTTTTAATTTTCGTAACGATGGCTGATCTTGAGTTCTGATTTCCTTGGTGAACCATAACCTCATTGGTGTTGTGTGTACATAATTTGATTGTGCACGTAAATTGTTGTACGATATCGTTCTTTATACACAATACACAAAAATGACAATGCGATAATCACTTACAAAACAGTTATATTTTACGCTTGCGCTTACTATAATTATTTTACAACTTTTAAACTGTATACACAATCGCATACTAAACACTAGCACTATGTGCTATTTTAACCCCAGGATTCAACGCTATCAACAATTGTCCCTTCTCGTCAAAAGAAGAATTTGACGGAAAGCTACTCGCATTTTTATCGCCGCCAAGATGATAGTTTTGCGACACTTTTATCACCATTTTATCGATGAGAAATGCGTTCTGAACAAATTTAGATACTGCAGCTCTTGTAGCTCCTATTTAGACTTTCCCTAGCTCACAACACTGTGGCATAGACTTTTACCTGAAAAATGGAAGGTGGATAATTTCACTTCTAGACCGATCACCCCATGCGCCTATTTTGCCATCCTACCTGTATCCGTCAGTGTAGCAAACATAGGCCGGTTGCGGAAACTGGAGTCTTCGGTCTAGTATTTAGCCTGACTCAATAACGATTACATGGTATCCTCCATCTGTTGGAGCATCTAGGTATTTAATGTTTAGCTGCTCGAGGATGTTAAGATTTCCCATACCGGAAGAAGTGTGATCATCTGACCTTTTCTTTCGAAGCATACTAGCCCATTGCTTCTCTCTGAATAAAAAGTTAAAGTAACTGTAAGCCATGAATGGCTTCAAGTCGTCATTGATAGCACGATGTGAAGGTGCCAGTGACGCCTAAATATACCATTTCAAGGCTTCTCTTGATTCTGCATCCGTTTAGAACACCAGACCTTTGCTCCGTAAGAAAGTATGGGTCTGGTTATGCCCTGAAAGATCCATAAGATCAATATAAGGCTCAGATCCCATTTTTTCCCGAAAAGCCTTTTTGGGATGATTCGCTTGCCGACAAATTTAGGTTTGTTGGCTATCATTTTAAGGTAGTGTTGTGCATTGATTGGTGTTATGAATAAAAAGACCAATTGCAGTGGAACTTGTAACTTTTTTTTTCATGACACGCCAGACCCGACTCCTTCGTTTTGGTACTTGATCGCTCTAGTCGGTTCATGCAGTGAGGCATAGTCCCATGCTTGCTTGAAATATGACAAAGTATCCAAAGGACTTAGCATTGCATTTTTATTTCATGCACTTGAGTGCGGAAAGTGATTAGTTAGTTACCTTTGGGTTTAGGATATGAAATTGCATATAGCAAGATGTGCATGGAAAAATAGACAAGGTACTTGACCTGACAATAAAATTGAATATTTATGCTAGCATTTGGCACGTGTGGGAATATGCTTCCCTATGGATTCCAGGTGAGCTTGTTATCCAGCAACTCCTAAATATTTTCCTTTTTTGCAATAATATAGTTTAATTCCATTTAAACTAGGAGCTGGACCTGGAGCTTTGTTTCCCATAGTGAAAAGAACAAATACTGTCTTACTTGGATTTATTGACAGTCGCATATTCTGATAACATCTAGTAACAATTTTAAAGGCAGTTTGAATAAGCTCGGGTAAAGCTGTTTAATACATCGTCCACAACTAAGAACCATAGGGGTGATGATAAAATTTCGCGTTGTGAGCAGCCTCTACTTGCTCTGACTGATGTGAATTCACCGCTTAAGATAGCTGCAATAATTCATCTGACGATGCCTCTATCATCGGTCACCATCACAATCGAGTCAAAGAGTATGTTATCGTAGTCGCCTTATACTTATGACAGACATGGGGTCTCGATATCTAGATATTCGGAATATCCCGTTTATACACCATGTGTGTCATTAAATACTCCCAATATACCCAAAAAAACTAGTAGGTATAGACTCGATATCTAGATATCAATATCCTCAAAAATGACTGGGTATACCCCATTCTTCGGCACTTCTTACGGTTCGCAACGCCATCTAGTTGTTAACGATAATATGATAATGTTTCTAATCAAGCAAAAATATGTTTGTGCTTTCCCTAAGAAAGCGAAAAAGAAGAAGAAGAAGCAAAGTTTTTTATAAAAATGGAGTTCAAAGTAGGAAAAAACAAAATAAGAAGGCAAGTATTAAACTCCTCAGAAACAATGTTTATCATTGAAGTGTGGAGGAATCATCACGTTGATCTTCGGGCTAACAAACCAAATAGCCATGTTTACAATTGCATGCAAGAGGAACTATATAAGACGTACGGGCTAAAACTCTCCATTGTGTGCATGAAGTGAATATTATTACACTACGCTTTTAACAAATTTACAGGTCAGAAGTACTAAAAAGAGGAGCATTTGGCGGAGCGCCATCTGACTGGGAGTATTTCGAAGTATTGAACGAATTTATCGGACATCATAAAAGTAACCGAGGGAAAGAATTTATGGACGAATCCATTTTGTCAGATATACTGGGAATCGCGGTACTTCCTTTTCCCAAAACTCGGAATTTTCCACCTTAAAAATAAAATTCAGTTAATAAATTATTCCATTACAATTGTGTTATTTTTTATCAAACCTTCGACCAGCCTTTTCTTCGTTTCACACGAAATTGTGAATTGAGACACCACATCCGCCGATACATTTTGCACCTCAACCAGGATCTTATTGCAAAATAATGCATTTTTTCTTTTTTCGTTCGAAATCTTGAATTTGTCGTAATTTACAATTACTTGTTGCCGTTTAACCTGCATTAAAGCTAATATATTTGTGACTTCCATTTCCAAATTTATTTCGCTTAAAGATCTGTCAACTAAATTGAAATGTCAAAGTACGGATTGTCACATCAAGCCCCTTTTTATGTCTGTCAGGGGTACTTTGATATCTAGATATTCAGAATATCTAGATATCGATACCCCATTTCTGTCATAAGCATTATATATATACATATCCATGAAGGAAATAACATATCATGTGAGGCTTTCTCGATATTCTCTACTACTCACTACTGAGAGCATGCTTTGGAGAATTACCGGAATCGTGTGCATATTGATTGGCATTAAGTGGACAACTCTTCCACCACATAGTCTTGATCAAAATCATAAAGTGAAAGTGCATTAAAAATGATATCCCATATTTTGCCATACCACCACATGTATGTTTCTACGAATGTATATTAGACCTCTTCTAGATAGATTCTACTCTACATTACCACCAATCGAGTACCAGAAAAAAAAACTATAATCATAGGTATATAACCGTTACATGGTACACGTAAAGCTGATTAGATCTTTTATTTTTATCCCAATTTGTTAGTGTCCCCAAAACTATTCATGTACCTTTATCTGTGTGCAACTCCATAGCACATCCACCTACCTACATTCAAACTAGGATCAAATTATGTTAGAGGTCAAAACAACAATGTCCGAAGTCAAATTCTAATCCACACTACTTGTTTAAATACTCTACCCCTCGTCCCGTCCCAACCTTCGGCTAACTTCAATCAACCATAGAAATAATTTTTACACTGGATTCCTTCATCCCCGAAAACGGCAAAGTAATACAAATTACTCTGGCCCCACAAATCAATCGATGTAAACTAATTACCTTGGCAAATTAATCGAATCCAGTGCATCGACAAGTGGAATGGGAAGATTAGGTAAAAGCTGGAAGGCTGGTAGTTGGCATCTGTAAAAAAAAAACTGTCTCTCCCCAATCCCATCCCCTACCACTCCTGATCCTTCTATTCTTGGAACCCCATCTTTTTTGTTGTTTTTTTTTTTTTTGCAGTTTGCTTTTTTAGTGTGATTAATGGGGTGGAGTGGCCAGGCTTTGCCAGGATGAATAAATAAGAGAATTGTTCGGGTATCCATAGAGCAGTGAACCTGGGTCAATCTGTCTACCATGACATGGGTTTCTTTTAAGTGAACTGGGGCTAACTCGCCTCGAAGGTATTAAAACGCGAGCGACTCCTCTATATCTCTTTCCCTTTCTGTTTCGGTTAGTAGTGACCTAGAATGTGAAATTGCAAAATTGATGAGATCAATTGGCTGAACTTAATTGGGCGATGTACGCCATTTGGGGATATAACTGAAGGGCTTCTACTGTGTGACAGTGAACCCATCATCATAAGGGTATCCGCTGCGGCATAGTAACTAAATGGATTTTTGTTTATCCATGGCAAATAAGGTTTGTTTGCCTATCCATATAGATATGTATGAAAGTACTCTCTGTACACATGTATGCAGAGGTGATATACCTATTACAATACAGCGACACTGTGAACCTGTTTGAGCTTCCGTCGCATGTTTAAATCAAATAATTAAAATTTGCTTAAAATTAAATAAACAAGCGAATCATGTTTGCGCCCAGTTGATCCAACAAATGAATCGAATAAATTCCAATTTCAGTGTGCAATATGCAAATAACTATTAACACATCTCCACAGAGTTACAGTAATAATTATTATATCACCTACCTGTCTCTCAATAATAAAATTTTACGTGAGTATTTTGATGTCCCTGGTCTCTGTATACCCCTTCTTATAAAAGTTCTGCAATTTCGACATATTTCGTTTTCAATTCTACAAATCCCAGGGAAAGTAAACAAAAACAAAAGTGCAATGAATTCCTCCGCGCGCTTTTTAACTTGTTATTAACTTTGGCCTATTTTTTAATTGGAACTTCGATGAAACGAGGAGAAAGTACGGGATATAAAAAAAAAACAGAATAAAGAGGTCCTCCCTGGGCATATTGCGGAAACTTAAAGTAGATAAAAATGTGGGGCTAAAGCTGAGCTAGCTAAGCTAAGCTATAGATAGATATTGGCTGAAATGGGAATGAGATTTCCCATTGTATAAGGTAACGCGGACGGAGTGAGAAGTTTCATTTACAAGTATAAAAAGTTCTCAACTTTTGCGATAAACCTTGTTTTCTCCCCCATTTCGTAGAATTGTTTTTAATGAAGCGTGAAAAAGTTAGGTCCGTTTTAAATAGGCAATGGAGAGATGGAAAAAAAAACGTAAACTGGGAAATAAGAAATATAAAAATTTTCAGGGAGTGTTTCTATTTTTTTGTTTTTTTGTTTTTTTTTTGTACATTTTCTATTCACTTGGGAAAAAGTTGTTTTAATTTTTTAGGTGGAGGAGGATATTTGGTGGAATAATTATTATTTGACGATTTCTGAGATAGGAAAATATTATTCCCTTTGTAATATATAAAATTTAGATATTTAATTCTTACTCGGAATATTTTTATGATAGTGTGCTTTAAGATGAAGGAAAAACTTCCGATAGAAGTTCCCGAGGAATTGAAAAGCAACCTATACAGAAAAATAATATAACACCACGATTCTAAACAAGTAGGGCATTTTTGGTGCAAATACCATCTAGTGGCCGAAATCGGCAACTGAAATTATTATAGGAATTCACTCTTTTGTAGAACCAGATGGTAGTTGGTGACTTCGCCCAAAAATATGTGCTTTTAATCAGTAGCGGAAGTTTGGGGGGGGGGGGGTACATTTTTTGGGGCGGCGCTTTTTATATTTCTGTATAAATTAATAAAAATTAACAATATAAAAATTTTGTAATTCCCAGAATAATTTATTATACTTAATAACTATTTAATTTAAGATAAAATAAGTAAAAAATGAGTTTTCAAACAAAACTGAGGCCAAGCCGTATGAAAGAGTAGAAAATAAACTTTTCTTCACACACAGAGGTGGACCCAGATTTATAGATTGGGACATTTCTCTTGAATATTCTTTCTCTTCATGAATCAAATGACTTATTACCTCTGATTGATCATACTGAAATACATCGGTGATTGTCAGCGAATAAAATCTGACTCCACCTCTGTGTGTGAAGAAAAGTTTGTTTTCTACTTTTTCATGCGGCTTGGCCTCAGTTTTGTTTCAAAACTCGTTTTTTACTTATTTTATTTTCTGCCTTTTTCGCTGTTCATTACTTTCATTTGCCAACTTATTTTGTTGTTTTAATCGAACTTTATCGATTAATTTTTCACTGTCTCCTTTGGTTTTTTGTTTATAAACTTCTCGTTCCTCTTTTTGCTCAGGAGTTTCAGCAATTTTTTTTTTTTTGTAGTATTCTTTCTTCTTCTCTTTTTGTTCAGGTGTTTCAGCTATTTTTTCTTTCTGATTGCTTTTCTAATATTTATTTAAACGTCGCTTCACGTTGCGTTGGTGTTTCTTTTCAAGCCATTTTAGAGTTTCTTTATTCGTGTAACTTTACTTTTTATTTTTTCTAATATCAATTTAAACGAGCTTAATTATATTTTTACTTAATTCTAATTTAATTTTAGTTACTTACTTTAATTTAGTTTTCCGTTTTCCTTTTAATCTTCCGTTTTCCTATAATTTTTCTTATATTTATCCTAATATTTCTTTCTTTCTTCTTCATTTTGAGTCAATTTTTGAATATTCGCAGTGTAATTTGTTTCCGTCCATACGACTCGAGAGTTTCCAATCGACTGACCATACTTTGAACACAATCCGAACAGTTTCGATAACTCGGACTACGGTTTACCGAGGATTCGAAAAATTTCAAATTTTGAAGGCAGTTACGATGAGATGATTGAAAGTCAGCACCGTGGTTGGCTGGAAGTTTTTGTTCAACTTATCATTACCGACATTTTAAGTTATGTGTGGTGCCGATCCGAAAACAAATTTTTTTTCGAGCATCAAATCGTTGAAGTACTGCAACGGTTTTCTGAAATTCAAATTATGTTTTAAACAGTGCTTTCTAGCTGTATTCCAACTTGATCCCATATAACATGAATTTTCCCGATTTTCCATGTTTTCCACAGACTTTTCCTATTACTATGAAATTTTTTTAAAAATTTACATGAATTTTCCTCGATTTTTCATGCAAGTTTTCATGATTGTTGAAGAGAAAGTATTGATGCCAGTAGGACGGAAAAAACACGATTCCGCATAGCTTATAAAACTTTTTTGTCGGAAAATGTTCCGGAAAAGTCGGAAAATTTCGGAAATTTTCGGAAAATTTTCAAGAAAATTTGGAAAATTCTGCATTTTTCCGGAAAAGATTTATCCGATAATTTTCCCGCTTTTCCGGGTCTTCCACGGAGTTTTCCACAAAAGCCACTTAATGCAACTCATTTCGCTCTACAACTTTGTCTTAGGTTGCAAAACGCGCAAACGCTTCCTTGGTCTGAAAAGCTCCGGAAAGGCGCTTTACATGAATTTTCCTCGGTATTTTCTGCAAGTTTTCACCATTGTCGGAGAGAAAGTAATGATGCCAGTTGATAGGGAACTTGATCCTGCATAATTTACAAAACTTTTTTACCGGAAAATTTTCCGGAAAAGTCGGAAAATTCCGGAAAAATATTTCGGAAAAATCGGAAAACTCTGCAGTTTTCCTGAAACGGATTTATCAATATAATCAAATTTGTACCAAATTTTCAAATGATTTTTCCAGATTTTCAGGGTTTTCCATGGAAATTTCCGGTTCGAATTTTGATAGATTCAATTGTCACGCGACATGAACCTGTGTGCCAAATTTCAGCTCGCTGTGATGACGAAAAGTGGGTCTACCAGAGTGTCGAAAATAGCAAAAAACAATAATATATACAAATTCGTGTATGAGTTAATGGGAATGGCCTCAAAAAAGTAAGTTTCCGGTTGCCTCTGCTTCAGTGATTGCTGCTGGTTTCGGATTCTGGTAATGTTGAGAGTCTTCTTGTTTCGGATTTTGTCTGAAGACCGCACATATCCAATCCTGCAAGCTGAAGTCCTCCTTCCTTCGTCTTCTCCTAGCTACGGTGGCTGTCTCCTTTCCCCTGATATAATATTTTCTTTGGCAACTTAAGACACATAAAGGCGATAAATATTTGTTGGTGAGTTGGCGAGGAAATTTTGTTAATTCATGAACTATTGGGTTTGTGTGGTTAGGGATTTTTGACACTTGTTTCTTCATCAGCTCAACCAAATCATCCTAAATTACAGAAATACCAGCTTTCTCGTACCGGGCCTTATTGTGATAATGCTTTCCACAAGCTCTTCGGTGGAGTCGAGTGCCGATTCGAAGCGTTTTCCTCTCGAATCTCGTAAAGCTCTCCATCTATGTGGGTGAAATGGTATTCCACATTGGGAAATCTGGTATGAGTACGGTGCGCCTAATTAGCGGCTTGTACATTAACAGGTTGTTTTCAGAGAGGGACCAATGCTACACCATCTCATTACAAGGATGTCCATGCTGAGTGCAAGGTTTGCTTTCGTTAATGAAGGTTGAAATTAAAACTTTCTTTGAAATCTGTACCGAGGTATTTTGCAGTATTAGTGGGCTTTATCACTTCACTATAATAATGCTTTCGATTTTTCTAGCGTTTTTTCAAGAACAATAACGCCTCTACTTGAATGTGCAGATCGGATGCAGAGTAAAGTCGATTTAAGGATTTAGATCATTATGCCCCATTTACAATACTCGTAGTACTCATAGAGATTAGCAATGTAGTCACCCAATTTCTTCGTCACAAATTTTCGATATTTGGAGTGTTCATATGACAGTCATCCGCATATAAGTAGGATTGGGTGTGACTTCGACAGTATTGTGGGGTTAGTCAATTATGTAGATATTGAAGAGGAAGGGCCCTAGTACTGACCCTTGTGAAACACCCTCTTTTATGTACTTATGATGAGCAGATGAGCAATTCTTTATTTCTATGAAGAATATTGTCTATGATTTAGAAAGATATTTATCATCCAAAAGAGCTTGGATGGGAACTGAAATCCAATCAGTTTGGAGATTAGGTCTTCTCTTTCCCTCCAAATGTAGTCACCATCAAGAAAACAGGCCACAGTGTGGGTCTTTTTATAAATGGCTTGGGTCACATCAGTGTGAAATTTTAATAGCGGATGCAGAGTGGAGTGCACAGCCTTGAAACCAAGTTGCTGGTGTTGCTCTACTCCTTCTCAACGCAAGTGTCATCAGTATATTATTTCTCTAATATCACGAAAAGTTTCCCCAAGTGGGAGATTATTAAGATCGGTGTGAATTTCGAGATGCTTTCTGACGAAGCCTTCTTCGGAATGGGTTTTTCTTATTTTGAATGCTTTCCAGGTTTTAGTGAAACAACAATTGGTTATGCAAATTTTGAAGATTATTGTTATCATATCGATTGCCACAGATGGTTGCTTATAGATTATTAACTTCGGGTTACCATCTGAGTCATTCGAGATATTATTGTTCGCTGACCAAATAAGGATGGCAAGGTGAAGTGGAAAATGGCAACGCTCCCATTTATATTTTCTACGCTTGTCACTACAAAGAGGTTTAAGGACAAGAACGACAAGATCTCAGTGGGTGGTATTGCAAAGTTCAAACTTCTGGTAGGTTTTCTATGTATTGAATTTCCATAAAAATAAGGATTACGGTGGAGGACGAATGGTGGAAATGTATTCGACTATTGCTAAGTTTATTTTTATCGTGAATGATTTGAAACTAATAATTTTCTTTATGATTTACAAATCCTTTAACTTGTTTGTTTTTATGTTGTTTTTTGAAATTATACTATAAATAGATAAGAGAGAGAAACAAAGGTAACCGAACATATGGAAGCAACGACAGAAAATTTCCAGTTGATTAATAGGCATTCAAGTAAATACTTGGTATTTCGCCTCGTATATAATTCATACTTAAAAATCATTTGGAGTACATATTATGAGATCAGCTTGGCTGCTCACTTTGGCGTATATGGCAGGTAGGAATTAAGCCGTACTGATGAGTATACAGTTCTTGCTGACACGAAACGCCTGCTTATGTATAGAAATTTTTTTTTTTTTTAAAAGATTTTTCGTTTGTAAAACAATTTTTTCCACTCAATTTTTATTTGACTTTTATCGAACTATTTATGTAAGTTTAGTCTTAATTCTAGAGTAAAAAGACTTAATCGACTCTAGATTGCTTAATTGGATCTTGCATATGGCGATTAACGATCTTTTTCTGCATAAAGATAACCCTGGATTTATTAATTTGATTTATTGGAATTTGGTCGAATTTAAGGTCCGAGAAAATATTCTTTATATGCTCTACAAATTTGTATACCAACGAAAATATAATTTTTATCAAAATCTCGATTTAACTTCAATCTTAATTCAAAGTAAAATAATTTAGTAAAACAACGTAGAAATTTTAAGTAAAGAGAACCAATGCCTGATAGATCTAACAAATCCTAATATTAGACATTAGATTACCTCGTTAATCTCCGAACCCCTGTTTCCAAATATTCCTCATATTTCACTGGATTTATCCACTCTTGAACATGTCAATAGAGAAGAAAATGCAATTTCCAGAAAATCCCATTGGATTAGCCCAGATATTACAAAATTCTAACAGTACCTACTGATCGCCAATCGAAAATGTCATTAAACACCGGCACATATTTGATGTAATGAAACATGAATTCTGTGTCACATATTTCCATCGAGGTCCCAATCAAGCACAATGCAATCCACAGCAAATAATACCAGAAGGTGTAAACATAGCCTGAAAATATCATCGGCAACACTATCCATATGGGTATTCATTGCTCTAATTAGCCAATCAAATATTAACACTCTCCTTTAAGCGCCCTTTTCTCACACCCCCTCTCGAGACCAGTTCATTTCTAGTTATATGCGGAATCCTTAACACACCCAAAACAGATGGAGCAGGAACAGATGTACTCAGGCAAATAAACAGCGAAATGAAAGGATAATTTCGGGAATCAAATCAAATCAGAGCTGTTGCATGTTATATGAGCTAAGCATGCCTTCTGCTATGTCCTGATTGTTTTTGAAATTATTGCTGTAAGGATTCTCCTGGAGCACACTTCGTCTTGTAGATAGATAGATAGGTAGGTAGATTTGTACTATTTATGTATGTATGTATGTGTAGACATAATGGCGCAGCAGTAGAGGAGAGTACGTGTGCAGCCAAATTGTTTGGGTATACCCCATATATCTAGCAAGAACATCAATGAACTGACAAAGATACGTTGCTATATCCTATCATTCAGGATGCTGTTATCCAGCACATACGGCAGGCATCTCTCTATTCTATTAAGGACGACATACCGCATATACATGCCATATATATGTACACTCTATGTGTGCATACAGTACTCTCACAGCATCCTTCTCATTCTGTGCTGACATTCATTGTCTGGAGGAGGAATTGAATTAGATTTAAGCCCAGATAAGTGCCTCTTGGTACAGTAACCCAATCCAGCTGAGCTAAGATTGTAATTTAATTTGGCACCTAAACTTCAAGGGTGTGTTAGAATCTTTGTGCGGTTTGATTCAATTTAAGAACACGAAGACGACACTATTATGAAACCACGCTCACACATTGTTCATTGTTGTGTGTCTGTCGTCCCAGAGGTGTGTTTAAGTTACAATCAGACTTCTATGTTTGGGCAATCAGTAACCAATTCAAATACTCCAGAGACACATTTCTTACCAGTTTCTTTTTATCTTGGTGTTTATCTTTGCCTGAAAATGTAATAAAGTTCAATTTATTGCAAGATACGAGAACATTTTTGTCCTTTTATTACTGGCACACAAATTATGATGCATCGGTTTGGCTTGGATTTGGTTTTATCGAAATTTTATTATACAATTTTAGAGGACTTCTAAACGTTCTTATATTTCTGGCTTGAAATTGTGGAAGATTATCTTACAATGTGTCTACTAAGATAAATCTTATGTTACAATGCCATGCATGGAAAAATATTTGTATATCAGAACTGTTAAAACTACCCTCAAATTGCTACATATTATTTATTATCCGAGACAAATCTCCTTCCATTAAATGCAGAAAAAGCATAAAGGACGACGTGGTCTAGACTTAATCAATTTGTTTTGGAATTTGAGCTTAAGAGAAATCCTATTACACACGTAGGGGTAAGTCTATTTTAGCGAAATTTCATGAAAATATGGTGTATGTGTCCACAAAGGAGTTAGTCTGGTGCTGAAATTATAGTTGACTACATCAAATATTCTAAATGTCTCCTCGTAGCGACCTGCTATAATTAACTCTGTAGTTGAGCTAACTGTTGACAGTTGAAGCTTAGTAACAATTATACTGGTGGCAATTTTGTGTTGTGGACTGTCAAGCTTTGCTTTATAATTGGAGTGATTCAACGTTGACGGATTTGACGTATCATCCAAAAACATATCATGGACAGTGAATGTGATAATTCTACTATAAGATGTTAGAAAAAGTTTGATGAAATTCTTAAAGAGATAAAATAAAACCAATTTGTGATTCTAGGTTTTGGCGGAAACAAATGGCATAAATTTCACTAGATTCAGAAATATTCTAGAGGATTTAAGAGAAAATTTCTACCTAAGACTTCAACAACACTTAGTTATTGGTTAGATTAGGATAAGTTATGTATTAAGAGTAGGGTCTACTAGCCCACTAGGGCCGTGAAAATAACTCAACCAGAGTTGACCTATTGTGTCCTCCCCTAGAGCCGTTAAGCTAAATTTAGTCTTTTCAAGAGCTCAATTATTGCAATGCAATCAAACTGGTTGTTAAAGAGACGAAACATTAATGAAATCAGATTGTGTAAACCATAGTTCCTACTATGCTGAGGAACGACGAAGAAGTCGTAGTTCCTCAAGGAGTGAACAGAAATAGATATATTGAAATCATTTAAGAGCTCAATCACGAGAAGTAGAAAGGTCCACTTTTTTACCCAAGAAAGTCGTTCATCTGATCGCCAAAGCTTTCCTATGCTGAATTGAAATAAACATTGTTAATAAAACATGTTTAGAGTATCATTTGATTGATTGATTGATAATTGAGGTTGAGGCACCCTAACAAGGGCTCGAAAACGTAGGTCTTAAAGGCCCATTGTTCACCCTCCACCGTCGAGGAGGTGTGAGCCAAGGAATCTGTAACGCTTTCCCGAGAGGGCCGGACAGTGGCAAAGGAAGTGAGTCTCTGCCTTGCGTTCCTCTCCGCATCCCCTACATACAGGTCAAGCAACAAGCCCTATCCTGTATAGGGTTCTCAGAGTTGGCTTGTTTAACCCTAAAAGCTTATTTGTATCTTTTAGGTTGGGTCTGCCCCACAACTCGTTTGGAGTTCTACCTGATGGATGATCCAACCAAAGGCGATAGTGTTGACGATTATCCCAAGCCGAGATATTAGAAATGAGGTGATTTGGTGCGATCCCTATTGTAGAGGGGGATGCCTCCGGGGTTGCACCAAGACGAGCAGGTTCGTCCGGCTTTTCATTTCCACTAAGATCGCTATGACCTGGCACCCAAAACACGAATACCCTGTTGTTCCGAGAAAGGAAGTTCAAGGTGGACTTGCATTCCAATACAAGTTTCGAGTTTGTAAATGGTTTTGGCAAGGCTTTAACAGCTGCCTGTCTTTCCGAGCAGATAGCAATATCCTTGTCCTCAATGCCTGAGTTAAGGAGATGCCTTCCTGCTTCAATAATGGCTTTGACTTCCGCCTGGAAAACCATGGCATAGCTTTCCAGATGTATGGAAATATCCACATGAGGCTCCTGGCAGAAGACGTCGGCTCTGGTGTTTTCTTCTGATTTGGAACCGTCTGTAAATATGATAGGGTTTGTTAATGGCTGAAGCATGAAATATGATTCGCATTCTACCCTAGATGGAATTCTTGGTTTAAAATTGCTTTTTAACATAGTCTCGACGAGGTGATCACTGTTCCTGTCAATTTCAAGCAAAATGGACTGCACAAACGCAACTCTGATTGAGATTCAGCCTCAGCGCAGTAATTGACGCCCCCTTCTTGACATGTACATATATGAATGGGTTGCACGTTAAGGATGACCTCAAGAGCCCCAGAGCTGTTTGATTGGAGAGCAACGCTTACGCTAAGTAGGCACAATTTTTGAATTTTCTCCAATATCTTGCGATGATTGGCCTTCCACCACACCCCGAAACCATAGGCTAACATTGGGCGGATGACGCTAGTGTAGATCCATAAGATCAACCGAGGCTTAAGCCCCCATTTCTTCGCTATAGATCTGCGGCACATCGCGAAGGCTCTAAGAGCTTTATTTGCTCTGTCCTCCAGGTGTGGCTTCCAACTTAGTTTTCTGGCTAATGTAATATCTAGATATTTTACCCTGTCCTTCAGTTCCAAACGTGTGGAGCCGATAAGAGGCAGGGTTTAATCTGGGAATGTTCCTTTTCTTAGTGAAGAGGCATAGATCTGTATTCAATGGGTCGACCCGAAGTCCGAAATCCGTAGCCCAGTCTCCGACTAGTCGAATTGCGTTCTGCATCAGTTCACAGAGTTCAGATTCGTAGCTACCGGTAATGAGGATTACCAGGTCGCCTGCGTACGGCTTTATTTCCCATCCGGGTGAGTGTAAGCAGAAGGTCATCTATAATGAGCACCCACAGCAATGGCGATAGGATACCGCCTTGAGTGGTGCCTCTCTGGACACTTTTTACTCTGTTTACCCCGCCCATAGAGTATTATAATGCAGCGTTTAAGATATCTCTCATGTCTTGAGGTGTCGAAAGGTGAAAGGTGAAGGTGAAGGTGGGAAAAGAGGGCATTCCGCCTTGTGGAAGGATTAATTAATTTCGTCTGTAATAACAGACGAGTACAAAAAAATTATTCATGCTTTCAAAATTACCCAGTTAAAATTTTCTGACTTTAACTAATTCATAGTAAAGATTTTTTCTCTTTTGTTACAAATTCATTAATGTTTATATTAATATTACTAGGGAATGCCAAAACATTGACAGATATATTCTTTCTTGCTTTGCATGCTTCTAAAATACGATCTACCTATATCATACGTAATTGAATATTGAATAAGGCTAGCAGATTTATTATGACTACGCTTTGAAGAGGTACGATAGCAGTTAGTACTTTAACCTTCATCAAAAGGAACATCCAAAAAATCATTCAGTTAGACAAGAAAGTTGCTTTAAGTTCTTTAAGTTACAAACCTACATATACATACTCGAATCTTTTACTGTAGAAATCTGTCGGCGACTACTGCAGTCAAACTGAATGCTGCAGAATGATGAAGAGAGCGATTGTCCCATCACTACAGGATCTTTTTAGAAGTGGATAACTTTGACATAGATTAACTGCCTGCCAGATTTAATACTTCAGTTACGTACTAGAACGGAATTGAAAAGGAATGAAGTCTGTCACTTCCATATCTGAATATTCTACATAAATATATAGATTGACCAACATTGGGTGCGGGCACAAGAGCAGATCATAGAACCAGTAACGCAACCAGGATTTGGCTTTGGGGGGACCATAGGTGTCCCAACTCCTAACGAGTCTGAAAAATAGGGTTCTAAAGTCGCGTCCTGCACCCATCTGAACACTTAAGGACTGCCATTGTAGATTAAAAGGTTTTATTTTATTTTATCGAACTTTGTAATAATATACAGGCTACATTTTCAGAAAACTGGCATTCTGGAGGGGGGCCGGTCCCGTTCGTCCCCCCTCTCGGTGCGCCCCTGCATAGAAGCATAGCTGGATGGGATCTCCTGTCCAACTGCCATAAAAAAATGTAAGTATATATATTTAGCTGGAAATCAAACATACTGACGAACTGGATCAAAAAGAGTTCTGAGATGATCACCGGATTATGCTCAGACTATTGTAATAGTCTTAGACTTACTTCTACTCAATTTTGAAGTTCATATTTTCTTTTATTCATTTTTAACTTTAAAAGATATAGGATAAAAAATGGTATGCATATGTACATTGACAGCATAATCAATACCTCTCTTCCAGTGCAACTATTTTGCTATTCATGTTGATAATAAAATCTCCCCACAAAATTGATATGAAAAATTTTAAATTTATGTTTATGCACCTTCATCACCGTTTCGTCCATATCCTCTATAATTTAGGTAAATTAGTGGTATTACTTAATTTTACATACCTAATTCTAGCACTTAAGATGCACGCAAACTTAAAAGCCAACTCAAACTGCTGCACACCCTCACTTAAGTATTGATTTCTGCAACCCATCCATTAGTTCAGTATATTTCTCGCAGCCAAATTGCTCTACGCACAGTTAATGTATGAAATGTTATGCATAAAGTGCATATACACATCATGCACATTAACATATACATATTACCATATATAACACAATGCATATTATATATGTATTTATGTATATATTTATATGGCTTGTGTGTGTATTTTCCGCAATTTTAATAAGAGAGAAAACGCTCATCCTGGCAGTTTATGCTAGAAACTCGAATGTAGGTATACACATACATCTCGCAACCTTAATTAAATCGTAAATCGAGATATTTCCGCCGGTGATAACCGGGTTCCCTTCCTTTTCAATTCTGTCGCGTTGCAGAAGTCACAATTCACCAACTATACTTTACTTTACTTTACTTTTTACTATACTCTTTACTCTACACTATACTCGCAGCTACCACAAACATCGCCTTGTTCCACAAATAATGAGCATTATAATTTCTGCGTCACATGAAATATGCGCGACGTTTCATACAACCTCAAATAAACTAAAGGTTATGCCACACAGCAAAAGGAAAGAACGAGCTTGAGTGCAAAATAATCCCCGGAATGAGAAAATAAATTCGGATATAACCAGCTTCCGCTTATGCCTGGGTATACAGTTTCCCGGCACTTGTCCAATTTAATTTCCAGCTCCCTCTAGGACGATTATAACAATAAATATAATTTTTAAATTAAGATGAAAAAAAAAAGAAGCAAAAAAAAACAGAGCTACGAAGAATGATAATAATAAGAAGAAATCCTCCTCTCCCAGACGCCCCCTGATATAGTCTACTAGAATCGTTGCTGGGAAAACCGAGAGAGAGACTATACGCTTTCCTTTCCGCAGTTCCCGTAATTATGTAGATAGCTCACGGTGTACATCCACCAGACTACGACCCATTCACTTCCACCTGCTGAGGGAATTGCTGCACTTTGGGACAGAATTTATCTTATGTCGCAGTATATTGCTCCCAGGCTACTATAGGGTCTTGGTTGCAACTGAAATTAGGATAAGTTCTAGATGCAGCTTTTGTTTATGGACAATAAAACTGGAGTGTAGCACCATCATGTTCGGGAACTTGCTATGAAAGTCTTGGTCAAGTGAGTTCAAGTTCTGTTCTGAATTGCTCCATGAGTAAGGTATTCGTATTCTAGTCTAGTTCCCACCGCCCGCCCTCCCTCATGACTTCATTAAGCTATGACTTTTACAGACAGAACTTTTAAAACAATGAACCGAAATTTTATGATATCTCAAACCTGGGGATGAATGCATTCAGAGCAGTTTAAATTTTTGAGTGAATTGTGAACTGAGTTTACCTTGATCTATAGGTAGAATCTTAAAAATTACCGAGAAGTACTTGCAGTCGTTCTCGTGTTTATTTCACTTTTAATTGTTACTGCCACCACAGATAAGGATCGAGATGAGAGTATACGGAAATAATGTTAATCTCAAAAGAAGATTAGTAGATACCTACGTCGTAAATGATAGTGGTCGGTTTGGTTGGTTATATCAAATTTAATTGTCACCAAATAAAATGGCACACAAATAATTCAACTCTGGTGTCAATTCTCACTGGGCAGTCTTTTCTCAAGGGTCACCTATGCAAGATGGGGTTTGTTGATGATTCTATATACAGAGAATGAGGAGAGGAGTCCGAAACGGTGACTCACTTTCTTTTTTATTGTCCTCTCAGGAAGGTGATACAGATTTCTTGACTCAAACCTTCTAGATAAACTACATGAAGCCGGCAAGGAGAGTTAGGAGCCAAAATATAACTTAATAAGAGCGTCCAATGCGTCAAGCGCGTCAAAAGCGTGGGGACCTATGAAGAATTGCTCATAAGTCTGGAGGGTAAACAATGGGCCTTGTTGTGTGGCCTGCATTCCAGGGATCCCAACCGGGGTCTCAACATATCTTCAATCCATCCAATCAACATTTAAAAGGATTGAAATTTTATTGTTGCACGGTAATTTTGGGCCATTTAGAATGTAATTTTTAAACATCGGGATGTTGCTCATTCCACTAATATCTTTGTTCCGTTATTTGTTCTTATTTATAATGTGCTGATGTGATTTTACTTCCGTTTTGTAATAAATTAATTCTAAATTATTCTGTTACCAGTGGCACCTGTAACGAAGAAGATATTAGCGGCTTTTATATTTTTTGTATTTTTATAATTTATGTATATTTTTAATATACGAGTAGCTTAAACAAAACTCAAATTCTACAGGCTGCATTTTATTGGTGTACTTAGTAGATCGAAATATATTAATAAACGTTACAAGAGATCTTAAGAAGACAAAGTGGCCATCAAATACATTTGCGATTAGATTATTAATTGAAACAACTCCTGACTTGATTTCAAAATAGAAATTATAACTTTAGTACTAAATTAACACAAAAAAATCGATTTAAAGTGTACTGAGAGTAGATCATTCGCTGGAGTTGAAGTGCGGAGAAGGCTGCCTGTCCAGCAGTTTAGAATGTTCGTCATTCTCTCTCACCATATGGAATAGAGTCGTCAGATAGATAATTGATTCGTACTTAGCTGGTTTGAGCTTCAAATTATTTTTAGTTTGAATCCCACAAACATAGACCAGCTTGAAAAAATATAGAATGACATTCTGGAAGAACATGAAGGGACACCAGAAAGTGACACTAATTCGAAGTTTCAGCTGGATTTCCATTACATAGGCTAATTCATAAAGGCGAAAACGGTTAGAAAATACAATGACAAGCCTAAGAGGCGAAATCCTAGTTGCCAGAATACGACAAATTGTACCGAAAGTCAGATAGCAGTCCACTATCCCAACCATATCCAATCCAATCCCTACAATACAAAATATACACTCGCGTAAAATGGTAAGGTTACTTTGTAATCAAAACTATTTTATTATTTTGTTAATTAATGTATATAGGAAGTGTAGTCATTGGGAGGTAAGGAGCCAATCTTTAAATTACTAGAAGACTATTTACCTGTATGAATAGTAGTTTAGGCTCTATGGCATATAAAACGTCAATGTTTGGCACTTTTCCATAAGTTTCAATATATGTAGAACATTTTAGAAAACGGACTAAGCACGCACACATATAAATTTCTGTTTCACGGCTTGGGAAGTATTCTCGATGGTTTTGAAGTATTCTCATTACAAACCACGTTCCACCATTACGTGATGAAATATCGTGAAAATATATAGGAATTTATTGCAAGAAGACGTTCTGGATCTACTATTGTGGCAAAAAACTTGTTAGCGAAATTATAGTAGACGGAACTGGTCTTCGCTCCAAGACGACTCGGCTTTTTACAAGTTCGACTAATTCCTGTTTCGACGTGGTCTGCTTGACCGAGACTTGGCTCTGTGGAAAGATTGCAGATGGAGAGCTTTTTGGTCCCGAGTTCTTGGTATTTCGCCGTGACCGCCATCGTCTGTCTCTGGATGCTCCTGTTGGAGTTGGAGAGCTTTGCGCCGTTCGTTGCGACCTTCCATGCATGTTGATCGACTTTATTGAGTCCGGCGATCTGGAGTTTATCTGTGTGGCTCTCAGGCTTTCACACAAAAATGTATATATTGCTACAGTTTATATCACTCCATGCCCATCAGCTGAGATATTTGCCTTGCTGGCTTCTTGTATCGATAGGCTTACTGAAGTTTTGCTACCTGCAGATGAATTGCTGCTTTTTGGTGATTTTAATTTGCCTACTGTTGACTGGCTACACTCGCAGGATGATGAGGGCTTGCTACCTTCTTTTTCGGCAACTACTCAACATGCCATTTCTTTTATTGAGAACATTATTTCTGCAGGCCTAATGCAGTCTAGCGGCGTGACTAATGACTCTTGAAGATCTCTTGACCTGGTATTTTCTTCCGATTCCAATGGAACTCTCGTCAAGCGTTGTTTAACTCCTTTGGTTCCTGAAACATGTCATCATCCAGCACTACATATAATTTTGTTTTTTGATCCTGTTACCTCATCATCTAATCTAGTAACTACGAATATTGTTATAACTAAAACTGATTTTAATAAAATGAATGAATGGCTATCCGCTTGTAACTGGCCAAGTGTTCTGGGTGAACGTGACATTGATAAAGCTGTGAACTCGTTTTATGACATACTATTTCTTTGTTTTACTCACTGTGTGCCACTTGTTAGTTCGAATCGTACTTCGAATTGTCAACCGTGGTTCAATGGCTGTTTGAAGCATCTTAAAAATTTGAAAAATAAGGCTTGGAGACGGTTCTGTTCCTCAAGGAGTGATGCTGATTACGTAACTTATTCTAATTTGCGAGCTCAGTATACTTCGTGTTTAACTGAATCATACAACGAATATGTATATAGCATGAGGTCGTCCTTGCGTACTGAGCCTAAACAGTTTTGGAAGTTTGTGAACTCTAAGCGCAACTGTGATGGATACCCTTCATCGTTGCGACTCGGAAACATAGACAGTGTTGATTCCTTGGCAACTGCCAATCTCTTCGCTGACTTTTTTAAGACTGCCTTCTGTTATAGCCACTGTGATATTAGTTATAATGATTTTACCCATTTGACGAAGCTTCCGCTGACTTCTCTTCAACCTAAAGACCTGTTGCTCGACGAAGCGTCTATCTACAAGTATATTTCAAGCATAGCTGATAGTTTTTCTAGTGGTCCGGATGGTGTTCCTTCCACGCTCATAAAACATTGTGCTACGTCCATCGTTTCTGTTTTGTGTTATTTATTTAATTTGTCTTTAACTTGCGGTATTTTTCCAAAACAGTGGAAGCTTTCTTTGGTTATTCCTTTGCACAAGAAGGGCAATAAGAGCGACATTTCTAACTACAGACCTGTCGCCAATTTAAGTTGTATTGGTAAGATATTTGAATCCCTGGTTTGTAATGATTTGTACTTCCACTGCAAGCCCTTCCTGTGCTCTTTTTAGCATGGTTTTATGAAGGGGAAGTCTACTACGACTAATTTATTGGAGTTTACTAATTTCTGCATTTCTGCTATTAAAAACGGTAAGCAAGTGGATTGCATTTTCACGGATTTCAGTAAAGCTTTTGACCGAATCAATCATAAAATTTTAATTCACAAGTTGACTGTTCTTGGTTTTCATACTGTCTTTGTTAATTGGCTTCGTTCTTATTTATCTGATCCTACGTAGCGAGTCATATTCCGCTCAGCCCTTTCTGACGAAATAGATAATACTTTCGGCGTACCTCAAGGTAGCCATCTTGGACCACTCCTTTTTATAATTTACATCAACGATGTATCTCTGATTTTGGCTAATTCAAGAATTCTTTGCTATGCTGACGATGCCAAAATCTTCCGCATTGTTTCTAATGAAAACGAGTGTGGAATTTTAAGCCACGACTTAGACACCTTTCATAAATGGTGTGCTATTAACTGTCTTCCTCTCAATATCAGCAAATGCACCGCTATGTCCTTTTCTCGTAAAAGGAGTCCTCTCGACTTTGGTTATACTTTAGATGGATGCTTATTAACTAGACTTGACAAAACCAAAGATTTGGGTGTCTTCCTTAATACTCGTCTTTCTTTCGAGGATCATATTGACACAATCGCTGCCAGGGCTAATGCTACTCTGGGGTTTGTAAAGAGATGGTCAAAGGAGTTTAATGATCCATTCATAACGAAGGTCCTTTACTGCACATTCGTTAGACCTATTTTGGAGTATGCCAATCCGATCTGGTCTCCCTTCTATGCTGTACACATAAATCGCATCGAGGCAGTACAGCGGAGATTCGTTCGTTTTACCCTGTGTGGGCTTCACTGGGATAACCCTATTATTCTACCTCCATATGTCGACAGGCTTAAACTCTTTCCTTTGGATTCTCTCGAGAATAGACGAAAAACTTCCAGAGTTTTTTTTGCGTTTCAGTGTATACAGGGAGCGATAAATTCCCCTGAGCTCTTAAATACTCTTAACATATCTGTTACTGTGCGCTCCTTGAGGAACTACGACTTCTTCGATGTTCCCCAGCAGAGTACAAACTCTGGCATGCACGAGCCGATTTCATCAATGTCTCGTCTCTTTAACCGTCAGTTTGATTGCATTGACTTTCATCTCTCAAAACGTCAAATAAAAGATCAGCTTAGTTAGAGTTACTTTTCTTTTTATTATTTTGTTATGTATACCTTCTGTCATTACATTGTTATGTATACTGTTATACTGTTGTAAACTCAGTAATCAGATCTTTGATGAAATTCTTAATAAATAAATAAATAAATAAATAAAACACGGTACAGAGAACGTACCTTTTTCTCCTCTCTCTCTGTCTTTTCTTTAAAATAATTACAAAACAGACCAGAGTCACACTTTCAATGTAATAAAAAAATAGAAGTAAATAAAATTCTGGGTCAAACCCAAGGTATATAAGAGACAAGGTATTCCCATTAAAATTTGACACATTGCTGCTGATAGCCTGTGACGTAATTCTGTGACGATATTACGTCACCTAATGGTGGAACATGGTTCGTAATGAGTATAAATTATATTCTAGATAACTTGGGTCAAACCCAATAAAATTTAAAGCAATTATTAGCAAAAGTGCATTTGTGCAAAATACATATTTTCCAACAATAAAATGTTAAACCATAGCGGACTTAACAAATCATCACGTGCATGATGACCCATAATCGAAGAAAGTAAACAATGCTTGGGTCAGGCACCGCAAATAAAAGCGTGACACAATATAAACAGAAAAGTGTCATAATTCGTGACCAAGCAAGCATAAATTTGGATATGTATAATTTTTTATTGATAGAAAATTTTGTAGGTAAATTAATTTGCAAGGTAGAATCCCCACTAGTGTTGTTTGTCATTCTTTTAAAATTGAAGGTGAACTTTTATATAAATAATGGATGAAGAATCAATAAATCAATCGAATTAAGCTATCAAGACGGACTGCAGCCTTTTAATCCAATCCGGATTCTTCTTGCAATCCTTGCTTCAACTTCTGCATGCATCGTACATTGGCATGCTTGCGTACCGGGAATTACATAGCAAGGGTTGACAAGACAGAATAATATCCAGCATACCTTACGATAATAAAGTAAAACAATAAAATTATTGTTATTGAACTAAACTTAACAGCGTAATAAATTCGTTAACGTTGTGGGACTACCCTGAATTTCTCCTAACTACCCATTGCACATCCTCACCCGATGTTATATCCTTTCTAGGCTTATGTCCAACGTGATTATTGTTCAGCGATTCTTAACATTTGTTTCATTATTGTTGTTGTCGTTGGTCTCGTTTTTAAACATTAATTGGTTTATTTAACTTTTTTTGCGGTAGTATTTTAAAGTCCTCCTCCGCTTTTGATATTGAGTTAAAAAAATTCCTGTCATTTCCGCAATGAATTTAATGTTCAGCGGACCTTCAATCTCGACATCGAAATACACAAGCGCGGATTCAGTTTTTCACCCGATGGGATTGGGGGGGGGGGGGGGTAATTTTTGTGAAAGTTACCTATCTTCCAAAACATCCGTTTTGGTCTTCTTCTTCTCCAATGATTTGAAATCTTAAAGCTACTGCTCGGGACACTTTTCTTTTTTTTATGGTAGTATAACAAGAGATACCATCCCAAGCACGGAAGCCAGAGCGGCCGATTGTGCTATAACAGACTTACATAAGAAATGCTTTGAAGTTTCGTCTCCCTCTACGCATAGTCGACACAGTTCACGGTTGCAGTTGCCTATTTTCTTCAAAAAATAACTCCTGGAGTGCTTAAGAAGCAACTAAGAGAATGCATTGTTATTTAACGTTTTTATATAATTATAAGCCGATTAGTTCCTCTCGCACCAAGTCAACGCACGCCACTGGTTCGAACCAAAAAACAATTGCTCGTATTGTGCGGTTCCATAAGCCCACACGCGGAAGTTTTTATGCAGTTTTTACGTGTGAGAAGTATTCGGAGGTAGGAAAAATTCCGTGCTACAAAGTTTCGATCGGAAGTACGCGCAGCATACTAACACTACTGCAAGCAAGTTAACTCCGGCCATTTTTAAATTGCGAAATTTCTGATCGGATGGCTGTACAGATGTTTACCTGCGATTTGAGGTGATAATATAATAATTTAATAATCATTACGTGTTGTGAATTTGTGATACAGTTATTATTTATATCAATAATTGTAGCTTGATTAAAGATGCACACAATTATTCTCGGTAATCATGTAAGAAACTATGCAGAGCAACATTATTGTGCTGGCACGTCTCAGAACAGGGGGAGGAAGTTCCTTCCTTCCCTAAAAACTTCTGGTGTAGGAAAGACCATAGGACAGGAAATTTTAAATCAATGTTGCAAGTGATTTTCTTGGTGGTTGAATCAGTTTTTATTCTTGTATTTTGTTATATGCAAAATGAAGAACGTTGCGACCCAAAATATGTTGAATAGGAAAAATGAATCAAATAGAACTTACGTTTTGGTTCAAGATGTGTTGTATACTATTAATCAATTTCGCAATGTCGGTTTAATGGCCGTTTTCACAGTCCAGGCTCAAGTCAAAACTTAGGTAAGCTACCGAGTGTGGTTTAAGACCAGAACTTAAGCCTACTCGGTTTCACAATACTCAGTAAGCTGAGGTTTAGTTAAGCTGCAGATGATAATTTTTAAGTTGTCAGCACTGCTGTAATTGTGAATGTTTTATAAGGAAAATTGCCATTGTGGATTTAAACCAAGCGAATAGGAGAACTTTTTATTTACCAGTTTGTTATGGTTTTTATCAGGAAGGATATCAAATCCCGAATCATTCAGAACATTTATATGAATACTTCAGTACTTGACTTAAAATCCACTTGAAACTCGAGAAGTGTTTTTGGTTGAATTAATTCCAATTACTTGACTTGAAATTTTCTTGAAATTTACTTGAAGTGACACTTTACCTTTGACAACTTTGCATTAAGTTCAATATATAATTGCGGATTTTTAGATAAATATCTTGAGAAAAGTGCTAAAAATCACAGCCTGAATTATCAACAATAACCTTCTTCTTGTTCCTCTTTGCCAATTTCATATCTCGCACAAATGAAAAATTTTGAAGTACTGAAGTTGCGTTTACATGAATTATTCAAGTAAATCGAACAAAATTTTGTGTTTTACTTGACTCAAAATCAACGTCATCCCATTTCTCGAAATGTTGCGGGCGCCTTCTTATAGGTTTTTTAACAGGTCGTACCTTGTGATATTGAGTATATTATACATTTCTTCGTCACTTATATACTCTGCATCAGATAAATAGCTCATTTTTGTTTTAAACTATTTGAATTCTTCCTAAAACTTCAGATGGAACGCTGACACTAGCTGGCAGACAGTACTCAAAAATGCTAACTAGATAGCTATTTTTCGCTTGGAAAATTTCAATTTAGTTTTAAAGTACAACTTTTGAAATATGAACGTTTGTTTAATAACAAAAATTATAATATTTAGACAAAATATATATTTAGCAATAATTTTCTTTGTTTTTCACATCAAAATCTGAGGCTTAAGCCTTCGAGATGGTTGGCTTAAGTTAAGCTTGCCTTAAGCCAGTGATATCACTTAAATATTAATTATGCCTTGGCTTAAGCTATCGCTGTGGCTTAAGCCTGGACTGTGAAACCGGCCATAAGTAATCACTCAGAATTAGGCTTTTGCCCAACTGATTTTACTGGTTCATAGTGCTGGTTTAAGTTTTGGACATAGATCAAAATTTACTTAAACTTAGGCCAACGAATTTGGTCCCTTAAGCCAAAGCCCGGGGTATAAGTAAGAGAAGCCATTCTCTGTGGAACTGTCACACTAAGCATGCTTTTATTTATTGATTGATGACTAAAACAATTCTTATCAGTGTAAAATTAATTAAACATACTTGGACCAGATTTCTATATATTTACACCTATTATAAAATACTTTTTCACAATTTAAGATAATCTTGACGAACATTGGGAAACTCCCTAATTATAACTGTTCTTAAATTAAGCCCCAAAATATATTACAAATAAATTTTCTGGCATACTGTCAACACTACCTATTGATTTCTATTGAAATTCAAAGTCTTAATAAATCTTTTATTAAAAAAAAAAGTAATAATATTATAAAATTTAAACCGATTTAAGTATCAGCCAAAATATGGTCAAAAAACGACAAAAGAAACGTCTTTGGGACGTCAAAGTTCATTCGAGCATCAGTTTATTATAATTACCGAAATCGTTCGTGAGTTCCTTTTTGCTACGTAAATAAAAAGGAAATTGGAAAAGAAATTTGTACAGGGACTGCATATATTGGATAAATTAAGTTACATACTGTATCATTATTTTTACTAAATAAAAATTGCTCCTGCCGAACGGTGAGCGAAGGAACAGTTTTACTCCAATATTTAGCGTACTTCCATAAGAAACTCAACTAAATCTTCATAATTTAATAAAATCTATGACTTAATATAAAATACATAAGAATATTAGTAGTAAAATTATTTTTAAGGAATTAAAATAATTTTCAACTTATCTATGAATTTAAAACCACTATTCAATAAATACAAAAAAATAATTGAAACAATTCAAAATTATGTTAGAAAAAATTTTGTTGTAACTGACAATCCACTCATTTTTTGTTATGGTAGCACAGGAGCGAGTATCCTGGATGTTAAATCCATTCTGTCAGCATGAGCTGATAGCTCATTCTATAAGTAGCGTTAGCACTGGGCGGCACGCTACCACCTCGGTTATTGAGGAAGAGTTTTAGGGGGGGGGGGGGGGGGGGGGTTACCCTAAACTTGCCGCAGTCACAGCCCATATCCAAAAAACTGCATGCCTTCAAAAACCATGCACACCATATCCGGTCCAGAAGGACCCTTACACCACTTAACTTTACTGGTGATGAAGATGCAGATGTCCTGCCTTCTTTGCCGTACCCTATCTACCCAATGACACTGTGAGTAGTAATTTCTGTATAAGGGCATTTGATCTAATTGGATTTCTGTTTTATTGGAATTGAGAATTGGTTATTCTTGTCGATACCAAACACAAGTTTTTATTCCAGTCGATACCCAGAATAAAGTGAAATTAGTAATTCTTACTGCAGTCAATACACACAGAATGAAACTTTATTTCAGTCTATACCCACTATAAAAGTACTCCTTAATGCTGTCGATACCCAGTATAAGAAGTCATTTTCTTAAAAATGAAATTGAAAAACCTCTTTAGTGAACATTATAAGTCTAGTATAATAAAGTTTAGTTCGCCCACGAGGCTATCTTTATTTTTCTTATTGCACTCGATACCAGAAATAAAGTTTAATTGTTAGTTAAATGCTTACTGCAGTCGATATCCGCAGTAAGATAATATAACTCAGTCGAAGCCCAAAATAATGTTTATATTTGTTAATATGCGAATAGGATAGAAATTACCAAGTTGATCGTTGGGCTGCCAAACTGATTATGGTTTATATAGCCATAGCTTGCGACCAGCACCAAAAAACGATATTCAAAGCCGCATGATAACAAAATTAACATAAGAACAACAGCTCAGCACAGCAACTGCACTTCACTACTTATTTTTGAGGTGTTACCGTTTTGAATATTGTTCTTTACAAACTGTTTCTAGCCGACTATCTACATAACTAATAGGAATGTAATTTTTTTCAACCGAATATAATTGCAAATAATAATAATTTTCGCTTTTATTAAATATAATTCTATATAACTACTGCCGTGTAAATGGCGGAGCTGCTTTGTTCAATCAAGTTGTTTCTATTGTGCCTTCTAGTATAATTTTTTCTTCCAAGTTCTTACCTTTATGCGGAATGCTTGTGTCGACGTTTTTAGTTGTCACATCTACTCGGTTATTTATCACTGAAAAAATTACAACAGGAAATGACATATCTGTGAATTTAGTGTACGTAAATAAATCCCTAGATACAATGAGCACCACGCGTCTTTGATGTCGCGCCACTTTGTGGCGTTTATGATACAATAAGAGCCACCACTGACATATATTTTATTTGACATTTTTATGTGATCACTTTTCTATAGTTGTCTCTTTTTGGTTTAAGTACTTTATTCCGCTGAACTATAAAAATTATAAGTTCTATACAAAATCCATCATAGTCCAGTTTAAGTTCAGTGGTTTTCCAAATGAATATATAGGATAGAAATAGATGGCAATACAATATTTGTAATCTTTTCTCTGTCCCCCATAGCTACTTTTAGGGGCAGGTAGACAAAAATTGCTTAATTTTATTTCTTTAAAAATCAAGTTTAAAAAATATTTGATGTTGTAGGAGATAAGCTTGCAAGAATAGAAATAATTTCGAATGCATCTGTAATTTGTTGAACTTTTAATATGAATATTAAAGCAAAAGTAAAACTTGAAATTAAGATAATTGTCACACCCTGCCAAAAAAAAGTTGACCCATATGAAATAGAAAATCAGGCAGTCCATGTTATATCTGTCAGTGAAATTGTGAAAAGTGTTTAAACATGAAATTTTTTATTTCAATCTTGTCAATAATTTCTTTATTTTTCTTAAAATAAATCAGGGAACAAACGTAGAAACTTTGTAGTGTGACAAAATGGAGTGGCTTACATTGGATCAAGCTATATACGAAAACCATTGATTCAAAGTAATTTTGTGGCGCGTGAAAAACGCGCGCCGCTCATTGTATTTAGGACATAACCCTTTCGTACCTGATGGAACGCATAGGTCCCAGCAAAATTTCAAGAGCTTCGTATGAGCGCTAAGAATGCCCTTAATGGAATTTTGTTGTCCCGTTCCGGTCTCTAGTAACGAAACTTCTGGTTGTAGCTTTCAATCAAGATTGTTTTGAGGTGTTTTGGAGGAGTATACAAGAGGGTAATATTTATTAATATTTTAATACTGCTTTGACGGCTGATTTGATGGAAAAGGTATGTATTTATTGTTTCATCAACTTATTTAATAAAAAACCTGTATTAGTAATCCACTTTCTGAACACATGGGGAATACATTTATTTTTATTTTCTTTCATATGGGTCGTTTTTGTCCCAACAGGTGTATTCAATTGGATCAAGGTATCCCAGCAGGGTTGAATAACACGTTTTTTTTAAATTTCTTTAAGGAGTGCTTTGCTCCTAGGAAGAAGCCAAAACAGAGACCAATAATTGCGAGGACAACACAGAAGAAGAACTAACTAACCCTGCAGATTGTCCTGAGCAACCTTCAAAGTTTGTACCTGAAGCTGAGCATTTACTAAGTTTCAACTAGGAACATCTAATTGTACATTTACGCCGAGAAAAGCTATTTCATCTAAACGACGTTGTAGGTATATACTAGATGAAACATTGATAAATTCAAACTCCATTGGAAGTGTTTTATTAATTTTTCAAAAAAGTATAATATTTATTTTCCACAATATACGAATGAGAGGGTGGAAATATATAGCAAGTCTTTCCAAATTGTATTAAGTTATCTTAGATAAAAATGAAGGGAAAATTAAATACTTGGTTGCCTGTTGGTCATGGCTTATGAATATGTTACGCCCTCCTGGGGCATACATGTCCCACAGAAGAAACCGGTTGGGACATATATGTCCCGCGTAATACCTCGCTTCCTCCATCAATTTTTTACATTCTATGAGTGCAATTATCAATTATTTACAACTTTTTAATTCTAAAATATAAGAACAAAATAAAAAAAATCTTTCCAAAAACAATGCCGGTTAGAAAGGATTAAATCACTGGGATTTCACTTATTCATTGATTTTTTACGTTTCTGAAAGTAAACATTTCAGAGTTCCTGGAGTTCAGCGAAATTTCTTAAAGTTTATTAATTCGAAATAATGTTGTTTCACAATCTTGAAAGGTAAATTGTTATTAAATTTCAGTGTTTTGTTAAATTATTAATACAACTCCCAAGTGACTTACATTTTCAGTCGATGTGCCGCATCCAGACCAGCCTCATTCATTTAATGCTATTTACCTATATCGGGGGAAAGAAACGGAATAAATTAAAAATTAAAACTGGTTCTTTGTGGTATTTTTTCTTTTTTTCAGGAATAGTGTCACAAAGGAGCCGAAGCTGTAGATTTCCGTTCAAATGCACTGCATCGCTTTCCTTATATGACGAATCGGCGGCGGGGTAGCAATCTATGTTAGAGATTGTTTTCGGTCGCGAATTATCAGTGTTTCGCATTCTGCTTTTTTAGAATTTTTGTGTGTTGAGGTTAAAGTTGGTGCTGAAAAATGTTTGCTATCTGCTGTGTATTGCCCGCCAAATAATTTTTCTCTTGAAAACGTAAGGGAACTGAGAGACACCTTTACACAACTTGTACATAGATACCCAAATGTTATCATGGGGGGGGGGGGGGGGGGACTTCAATGTAAACATGATCCAGTCTAATAGCACAACTGACATTTTTTCATTTATACTGCAATCTCTTAATCTCAGTATTGTTAATGGTCTCCCTACTTACTTTAATGCGGTAAATCCACCAATGCTTGACTTATTTCTTACTGCTGATAGAGCAGCTGTTTCTTTTAATAATCAAATTAGTCCTCCGGCTATTTTTGACCATGATTTTCTTTTCATGACGTACAACATTGATATATATGGCTATCCAATGTATAAAACAGTTGCATATAGAAATTATCAAAATATAGACCTACATTCTCTAGAAAATGAATGTACCATGCTGCCTTGGGATAGTATCATTTCATGTATTTCAATCGAAGATAAGGTGGACATTTTACAACAAATTGTACATTATCTTCATGATGGGTATGCCCCTATTCAAACACGACGTTTTAGAGACAGCGGTTGTCCATGGTTCTCGGCTGAAATCAAAAGACTTATAGCTGAGCATGACTACTTATATTACAGATGTCGTAGATTAAGATCTACTGATATCTACAACCAATATAAGATTGTACGTAATAGGGTCAATTTGAGGATACGTTCAGCTAAGAGGAAATATTATGAATCGAGAATAAATAATTCTTTACCTTTCAGAAAATTATGGGATAACCTAATAAAGCTAAAGATCCTGGGGACTTCCGGCCAATCAGCCTATTATGCTTTCTAGCCAAAGTAATGGCAAAGCTATTGACCTGGCAAATCGTTCAATATCTTGAGACCAAAAATATGCTAAAGTCATGCCAATCTGGTTTCCGAAAATCGCATAGTTGTGATACGGCTCTATTAAGTGTTACAACCGATATACGCAGCTCGTTAGATAAGGTTGAGCTATGTGTCCTAGCTCTACTTGATTTTTCTAAAGAGTTCGACTCGGTAGGCTACTCTAAATTATTATCTAAGTTGTCCACAAACTTTCAATTTCATTCAACTGCAGTTTCCCTTATCGGCAGTTTTCTATCTGGCAGGTTTTAGCGTGTAAGAATATCGAACAGTTTTTCTGATGCCTTGCCTCTTACTCGTGGTGTGCCTCAAGGATCTATTTTGAGCCCTTTGCTTTTCAGCATGTATATTAATGATCTTCCTGAGGTTATTGAGGATTATGAAATTCACATATATGCTCATGATGTGCAGGTATATATTGGTCGTCCCATTGGTCTAATGGAGGATTGCATCGACCGTTTAAATTCTGACTTGGCGAATGCCTCGAATTGGGCGACTAATAATGGTTTACAACTGAACCCCAAAAATGCCAATGCATTCCATTTTATCGACGACCAATTGAAGTTTCTGATTTACCGACAATATTTCTGGATAATCAAGTGTTAGAATTTACTGATCGTGTGCGAAATCTAGGGGTTTTTGCTCAACTCCCGGATGAAATATTGTGATTAGATTAGTCATATTTTGGGAAAAGTTTATGGTAGTCTTCGACGATTGTGGTTGTCTTCTGCAATTTTACCTTTTAGCATTCGTTCAATGCTAGTTGAGTCCCTGCTTCTACCCTACCTTACAGCCAGCTGTCTAATATTCCCGCACTTGGATTCTTTATGCTCAATGAAATTAACTGTTGCATTCAATGACTGTACGAGGTTTGTGTTTGGCCTAAGAAGATTTGATCATGTTTCACCACATAGTAGCCATCTGCTTGGTTGTCCCTTGATGGAATATTTAAGGCGTAGGCTTCTTGCATCCCTTCACAAAATTATACACTCCAAAAAGCCTCGGTACCTTTTTGACCAACTCGAATCTCTAAACTCTGGCAGACATTTCAGCTTATTGATACCCAGGTTTCAACATTCCATAATGGACGACTCTTACTTTGTTCGAGCTATTCGGGCCTGGAATAAATTACCAACTGATGCTCAGCGTGTGAGCTCGACTGATAGGTTCTGGAGGTTGATGGCACAGAGTTACACTGCCACCACTTGAAATGTTTCCGTTCTGAAGGAGGTGGTCCTGGCAATGATCGAGTATATAGTTTCTGTAATTTTAGTTTGTTGTTTGTTAATATTATATCTTATTGTATTATATAAACCTTTATTTTTATTTTTAATTTTTTTTTTTGGTTTTTTTTTTTTACTTATGTCTTATTTTACATCTTATTTAAAGTATTTAGTTTAAGTTTTTAGTAAGCTAGTTAGTCCAACGTTCTTTGTGTAATCTTATTGTACGTTAAGCCTTTAATAAATCTAATCTAATATGGAATTTAATTTAAAAACTTCAGTTTCTATTTTTTTTACAAGTTTCCGAGCTAATATTTCCATTCCAATACACTTTTTTAAATTTTTGCCGACATTATTTACTAGACTTCTTCGTTACCTTTAATTTAAGATATAAGTCTTGGTACTGACTCCTCTTAATGAAAACTCGACTATTTCAACTTAAAGATTTTTTTTTTACTTAAACAAAAGGTACTTGCCAGTATTCCATGACAGGCAAAAATAGAAAAACAATTTAAATACTAATCCAACTGTCATTGATCATTGTTGCCAACCTAACAGTTAAAATGTTATAAAAAACATTAAAAATTATTTAATATCATCACATAAAGTCCTACACCATCGCGATTTTGTATAAATATTCTAAAACTAATTTTACCTCATTCAGAACAATTACACAACAATCTACTTAAACTTAAACTAATTCAATACTTAAAAGTTCAAAATGCATTCACACACAATAATTTATCCTTGATAAGCTTTTCTATCTTATTACTTTTTAATATTACACTCAGCGTTACTACCTAAGTATACCAAAACTAACACTAGCTACACTAAAACCATACAAACAAAAATAAAAATTATAAAGATATAATGAAACCGTCATTAAAACTACCCTTAATAACAAAGGTAACCCTTAGCTTTTACAATTATTATTATGCTTTTACAATGCCTACACCATGTTAGGTACTCTACGCCCCAAGTAAAAAACACAGGGAATGGACAATGATGGCTGGCAGAGAGCAACTTATTTAAACTGGGGAAAAAAAAGAAAAGAGGGAACGAGCTGAGCTAACTAATCACAAATAGAAAATTCATGCATTTCCTTTGTTTCAGTAATTTTCACATTTTCCATGGCTCGCTTTTTTCCCTCTGCGCTTTGAATTTAAATGCGAAATTTCTTCAATAATAATTAAAAAGGATACTTTCACCAGGCAGATACGGAATTTTCTTTTTTCCTCCACTTACTTCCATAATCCTGTAAAATTCAGCTTTAGTTATCTCCGTAACGGGGAGCACTACTTCACAATTAGCATATTAAAAAAGTGCTTATATAGTCGTTGCTACCTGTTGTTTCATTACAAAAAAAAAATCCCATACTCAGACAGGGGATGGTGGATACAAAAAATTTAAGAAATTACACAGCTTTAGTTGAGAAGTTTGCGGACAATGTGCCGTACATACATTTTGTATAAGGATTAGAGTCGAAAAGCAACAATAGCCACTCTGAATACTTTAAAATTTCTGTATTAATTGGGGATTAGTTACAAGTGTTAAGCTAAAGTTACTCGTAATGCTATTTTTAGTGCGGGCATGTTTTTATATTTAATATAAATATGTTAAATTTTTAAGGGTGGAGATTCTGTAATATGTGCCATATGCAATAAAAGTTGCAATAAAAACAGTCAAACTGCGAAAAAAATAAATACGAACATCTTTCATTAGATGGCGCTGCAAGTGATGTTCAAATACTTCTATTGCTGAAAATGAATTTGAATTTCAATGAGTACTCATAAGGTGGATAGTACGTGCTTTAATCATAAAAACTCATACACAAGCAGACCTGGTTATCACCTTAACGGATCGAAGAACTAGACACTGTTAGACCACGTAATTGGTTGGTAGCAGAAAGTTTCCTGCAGGACTTTTGTACTCGAGCTGAGCAAATATTAGAATGGCCAGTTCTCATGAGAACGAAAAAAAGCACTTTATTTATTTTTGGTCATGCATTGAAATGAAATTTTACTTGATTCTGACAGTAGTAGAAAATTTTTGGAAAGTATTTTCTTGTATCACTTTTTTTTTTTTTAAGTTAATCAAGTTTTACTCTTCGAATTTGAAGGAAAAGAATTCTATGTAAAATGCGTTATCCTAGCAACAAAATGCTTGCCTTAGGTCAAAAAGTGACTTGATACTTTTCACGAGTTCATTAGTACTAGTCATGTCAAAAAGTCGAAAAAAGTTCTACCATGCATTTTTCTATTCTTTTTTCATGAATTGGAGGGTGGTGAGTTTTCTGAGATTCAATTATTCTACCGCAATATCGATATGTGACCTGTATTTTGAAAAAAAAGGTGCAATAGTTTTTCCATTATATATTTGTAACTGTGAGTCTAAAAAAGTCTTCGAAGGTGTTTTTTTTTGTAGAGAACCGAATTTCCTATAATATTTATTAACAACTTTTTCACATAGTATTTATAATAAAGGAATGATAAGCTGAAAAATGCAAAAAAAATGGAGACGCCATAATTGCTTTTATTTTCACTTGTATGGGAAACATGAAACCTGTTTTGTTACGAAGATATTTTTAGGAATAATTTTATTTTATTTAGTGTTATTATAACCTATACAATTGCTAATATGCCGTCTTATCACGTGAACAAATGGAGAAATTGTATGATCAGTATGTGACACATAGATATGGCAAAACTTTGAAATTCGTGAGTAAAAGTAAAGATACTCGATGAGCGACTTTTTGTCTCTCATCTCCGGTTTACAGAGCCTAAAATCACCAAAATGTTTACGCAAGAAGAGACTTTCGTCTATGGAGACCATAAGAAGAAACATGTATCCGAAGTGTATATACACGAAAACTAAAGTTTTTTTTTTCAAAGAGGCAGAGGGACAGGAGAAAACCATCCCAAGTTCGGAGGCCATAGCGGCGCATTGTGCTGTCCTGCTAGAAGCCCATTCACCAAAACCTTCCTGTCCTCTTAATGAAGCGCATCAGGTCTTGGTGAGGAAGGTTTTCCAGCTGTAGATGAGCTGAAAATAGAAAGAAGAGCAGACCTTAGAGTATCCAGTCTGCTCCGGGCGAAGGCCGGACACTCACACAAAACGTGTTCGGTTGGCTCTGGCTCTCCCTCCAGGCAGGACAGACACTCAGGGTTATCAACAACTCCCATCCTTGTTAGATGAGCGTAAAGTGAGCTGTGGCCGGTGATGATGCCAACCACAGTGCTACATTGCTGTATACCTACAAGTACTCAGGTTCTCCCATCTCTATTGATGCCTCCTATGAATATCCGCTTTGACGAAAGATCCGATACTCGAGGTGGCAATGCCTACGGTGGGTTCCGGTCGGAGGAACGGAGAATCAGAGCCAGCCCTAGCTAACAGTTCAGCCCTTTCATTCCCCATGATCCCCATGTGACAAGGAACCCACTGGAGGGACACTTTGTTGTGAATACACAACTTTTCCACTGACGACATGCAATCCCCCGGTAACTTGGACGTTATCCGAAGGCGATTCAGGGCCATCAAGGCTGTCTGCCTATCCGAAAGTATAGCAATGTGGTTCCCCATGATTTACATATCAAGGGCTATCTTCACTGCCATTGAGATGGCGAAGACTTCAGCCTGGAAGAGAGTGGTGTGTCTTCCAAGTGAGTACTCTATTCCAAAATCAGGCTCAGGAAAGTAGACACCCGCACCAGCTCCCTCATTAGTGAGAGAGCCGTCGGTGAAAATTTTTAGAGCAGACCGGGAAAGGTTCGATAAGGCACTTCCCTCAGTCCATGATTCCCTTACAGGAGAGCTCACAGAGAAGCGACGAAACGAAGCTCAAGTACCATCGCATCCCGTGGCACACTGGCCAGAGGGTTATCCAAGTCCAGCCGATATGCCAGACAGCAATGTGAAGAGCCAGTTTAGCCGTCCTCCCAACATCCCCATGAGGGCAATCTGCATACAGCCCTTTTGACCTATGCGTGAATGGCAAAATCCAGAGATGGCACATTGAGTAGGGTAGGACCTCTAGATCCGCAGTAGCCGCAGATCGCATGAAGCCCAAAATTCCGGATCACAGTCCCCACAAGCGTCCTGGGGCACCATATACAGGAGGCATATGTGAGCATGGGTCTAACGATCGAGGTGTCCATCCAATACACAACCCTCGGTCTCATGCCCCAAAGTACCCAAGCTTACGTCTTCTGGAGAAGAGCACCAAGCTGGTCTTTGTTGGGTTCACTGTCATATCATGACGGGTGCACCTGTCGTCAACAATATTAAGACCTCGTTGCAAGAAGGCACAGGCAGCAGCCATGCTGTCTCTGGAAATGAGCCCTATGAAAGATCTTTCCGAAGATACGTCAAGAAATCTCTTGTTACTTCAAATCCAATAAATGAGTAATATGAAAAACAAGTGTAAAAAATTCAATATCGAAAAATTTTAAAATTGATTTTTGAATTTCGAATATTTTGAAAAACTAACAAGATAGAAAGCAGGAGTCCAGAGGAATAGAACCCTCAGGGGTACCCGGATCACCCCATGTATGTTATGCAATTTTGCGTAATTTTCGAGTTATGATTGATTTTTTCGTGATATTTCACCAAACTCTTAATTCGAATACATTCTTGATCATTGCTGATTTTGCTGAATATTAGGCCCATCCAATACGAAACGATTTGTTTCCGTAGCTTATACCATTGCGCCAAAAGAAATTTTTAAATTATTCCATTAAGTTCAAAAATAATAAAATGTACCAAAATCTTTGAGAGCGATTTAAAAAAAAAACCTATTTTAAAAACACCCTCATTTCATTACCTATTTAAATATCCAGAGATAATACAATTTATTGCAAATGGAAGCTGGTAATGAGCTACGGTGAATAGTGAAATCTGTTACCCAATCGGACATAACCCTACCAAGTTAGAGCCTATCTAAGGTGCGAAAAATATAGTACCCCAGTTCGAATAGATTAAAGACTTAATACGTTTTGAAACGAATTTTAGTTATCATGCCGTAGAGATATCTCAATAAAATTTACACGGTAAATAGCCAATGAAATAAGGAAGTTTTAAAGTTTTGGATGAAAATAGTTATGTAACTGTTATTTTAAATTTGGTAGGTACATTTTATAATTTTCCAAAATGGCATAACATACATGGGGGTAATTCGGATACCCCTGGGGTGCTCTACCTCTGATTTCCGCTTGACACTACTTCTTGGAACACCCTGAATAACCCATAAAATTTCAAAATAATGAAATTTTCAAAAGAAGGCTCAGGATTTTATTCCTTCTACTCAAAAGATGCACTGAAATTTTAAATGAGGCTTAAAAAATTGATTCCCAATAACTGATCTTTTCACAAAAAATCGTGCGATGAAAAACACAGTTATAACAAAATCGATTATTAGTTATAAAGTTTTCGAATTCGAATTTCGAATCAACTTATTTTTCCAGCATATACATGGTGTTTCATAATTGGTGCACCTAGCTCAAGGGTTTGATAGCTGAGGTGGAGACAAGCAAAAAATTATAAGGTGAACGTGGGGGTAAGATGCGTCGTTTCGGTGGTAGGGTGGGGGTTTAACATTGTTAGTACTAATTACACTTTATACTCCATAACTTTCTTCATATATACCCTATCAAGGTCGGATTTATTTCAGATGATAGCAAACCGTCTCAGCTTTCTAATGAATACCCAATCAGCCTTCCTGTTACCTTCGGTTGGTAGTTGTAGGACGTCAGATTAAAAAAAATCCTAAGCTTTTCAAATTTTAACGACTTTCCCGCAAAAATGCATGATAACTATACAGTTTTATTACAAGAATTCGAGACCCCGGAATGTTACCTTTTGATTTGACTGAGCAAATGTATCTGCCTAAATGCAACCGTTTTTGAGATATTCCCGTTTCTATAATTCATAATTTCATTAATTTTGCTACTGACGATGGTAATGGCGCCTTCTATTATGCAATTCCATGCAAAATTAACCAAATTAATGAAATTATGAATCATAGAAACGGGAATATCTCAAAAACGGTTGCATTTAGGTAGGTACATGTGGTATTTGAGAGTACTGTGAATATATAGGCAATAATTTTTTCAAACTCTTATTAAAATACAACCAAGAAACTAGTTACAAACTTTAACTGATTTGAAGGATTTTAGAGCAGAAAAATAAATGTGTGTACATTTTTCTACCGTCCCCTTCTTCTGTTCCGGCGATAGATTTTGAGTTCTACTTAGTTCATGTCATCCATTTCCTTCAGGGCATGTATCCTGGGAAATGAATGTTCAGCATGACTTCAACATTCTTCTACTTATTTTCAAGGATCATTCTTTAAACTTTAATTAAAATTTTCCAGATAAAGTAAATCGGCTTTCACTAGACCAATAACACCCCCATCCGTCCAATCCCCTCCTCCATTAATATTTAAAAACTTAACTAAAGATTTATGAACTTCCACCCTTTCTACAAATCTGCCAATTCTCCCGATAAATTCATCATTCATGTGTGCGTACATCCTCGCAGCCTCAATACACGCATTAAGATGGTTCAATGGTCCTTTTCATGCACAATTTCAAGTCCTTTCAATTCGCGGTCCCTTGGAGTATAAATTGATTTCGAAAGAATCGGATTGTTATTAATTTTATCAAAAAGCGGATTATAAGCCGGTGCATCCTAGTGGCGCGTAATTGCATTCGAAAAATTAGCCAAATGGAATTTAACCATTTTATTATGGACGAAATTTAACGCATGAGTAAGACCTACAACTGGTGCCGGTACCCCTCCTCTCTGTTGTAGCCTCGAATATTTTTCTGGTCAAAAACGTTTCACCACATTTCACTGACACAGATTCTTTCGGGTGATGCTCACTTATTGGCCCCGGTGCCCGGTCTACTGGGCCCCCATTAACAATTATATCACTTTCATAAAAAAACGATTTTTCATTCCAGAAACAAAGGGAATCTGTTTGTGTTCACCCACGTACTTATGTCTGTTTGGGAAACGCGAAGCAGGCACAGCACTGCACTGGTTTGGTTTGGTTTTTCGCTGACATCAGCGAGAAATATATGAGCGCACAGTGTGCATATTAAATTGCACCTAACACTCTGCGTCCCGTGCGGGATGCAAGGGTGAACTTTATTTCCACTTTTACTCCATTGTTCTCGTCTTTTATTGTCGAATAAGGGCTTAGTCGTGATCGTTGTTGGCGTTCATGTTCCATATGTGAATTTCGAATTTTTCTTTACTTTTTTTTCGAAAAGATAAAAAGTTACAACACAGTTTTAGTGAAAAAGGACGAACTTATTAAGTTTGGATTGGTGGGTATCTATCATAAGGACTTTATGTTTAAATTGAACCTGTCAAATATTTACTGTTCTATGTCGAGTTGGAAGCGCGGAGAAAGCATCCTACAGGGTAGCTGAATACTGGTTCCTATAGTGAAAGTTCCACTCGAGTTATGTGGGCATTATGTTCGAGATTTTGGTGCAAAAAATGGTTACTGGCGAATGAATTCAGGACAACAACATCGACATATTTTATGAACGAAAACAAAATATCAAAATTGCTTTTACTTTCCAGCAGCTTGCAACCAAAAATTGGTCCTTAGTCCTTAGTTAGAGAAATTCCATAAAAGAGCATTTAGAGGCACCAATAGCCTGCACTCTTCAAATAGCTAAAGTGCTTTACGGATAATGGGTATAATTTCCAATTATTTATATGAAGAAAAGGGGGGTTGAAATTCCAATGATAAAGTAGTATAGTAGTAGTAATGGACGAACCTGAATTTACAGGCGTACCAAACTTTTTCTTGATGGGCGTAATACGAATTTCTGTAACTTCCTCTTGGGGTTCGAAAGAAAACAATGCAAAGGTGTCGTGCCTGGAAGGTGAGCCTGAGACACCCGAACACTTTCTATGCGCTTGTCCGACCTTTGCTTGGAGCAGGCTAGATATGTTTGGATCTATCCTCATATCTGTTGATGAGCTGAACAGAATACCTCACTTAGACCTGATGCGCTCCATAAGGAGGACAGAAACGTGTTCGTGAGAGATCATTTGGTATTCTTAGCCGCCTTGTCCTCCGTGCTTGGAATCGTTCGTCCCTTTTCCTTCAATAAAAAAAAAGAAGGTAGTAAATGATTCCCCAATAATGCGAAACATATTTTAACACAGCCCAAAACCCATTAACTGATTTACGTAGCTTCCAAATTTTCAAGCAAATCTAATTCCAATGCGTAAAGAAACATGAATGGAATCCAATATTAATTAAAATTATTGGAGCAATTAACAAATACTTGGCTTATTGAATACGATTGTCGACAATAACATCTTCTAAGCTAGTGCGTCAATGTGGGTAAAAGCATGTCACTCTAATGAGTCAGTATAATGTAACTCTCTTCTAGTATACAGAACAGTGGCAAAGAGAAATAGCAGTCATACCTCCCTAGCTGTCTAACTGCATACGCTAAAATTGGTAGTTGGTGTCCTCACTTGTTATTATTTGGGGAGATGCCAAATCTTTATTAAGGACACTGTGCTCATCTGAATAGGTGTACAGTTAATGCATGGGGAGGTTATGGTTGTCAAAGACGGAACCTAGAAAGAGAGCGGTGGTACAGAGTCGGCTTGAGTGCGACTGGAAACTGACGCCAGCGACCTTTCAGGCCCAAACTGTCTCTATGACAATCCGAGTGGGTATGGTATACAGTCGACCTTAGACCATCTTAAGGGTGACTGCTGGAGTAACAAGCACACTGCTATAGTTTGCATGTATATATAATGTCGAGTCGACCTAATGGCGACTGGGTAATATTTACAACGCTGATATTGATTGCGGATATCAAGTCGACTCTAGGCCGTCTTTATGACTGCTACAGGATGAATCTCAATGCCAATGTTACCGGTAGGGATTACTCCTGTTCGGGCTGACCAAGTCGACCATATGGCGATGGCAGCACCTAAGCATCAACGCTGATGTTGGAGCTGTAGTGTCTTGTATCGAACCGACTGCCTGGTGTGGATGTCTGAAGAAACGTGAATGCTGATAGTAAGCTTATATTGACTCTTCTTGTATTGAGTCCTCTTGGGAACTTATCCTTATTACATGTTACAATAGTTCGGCAATCTAAGTATTATTTTCTTTTATATAAATTCTTAAGTATATCTGAATCGCCGGTTGATATCAGACTACAAATTTTTTTGTTTTCTTCAATTTATATTCAAAAAGCCCACCTTGTGGAATCTTCCTACGTTCAGAAAAGTATTACTAGATACAAGTTTCGAAATAAATTTTACCAAGTTTTTACAGCGATTGATTAGGAGTTCGAAAATGTGCGACTCGGCACAGACGGGTCGACACAACTCGATACATAAAAAGTTAAGAAAATAATTCGGTAAGTAACACATAGTTCAGTGTTTCACTTACCAAATCATTCGCATAACAATCAGCATTTCTTCTAATTAATACTCACATTAGAGTTGAAAAAATCTTTATCCATGACATGCATTGAAACTTTTAAAGATAGAAGTTATGCAGAACTTTATCAGCTGGCGGTTCTTTTTGAAGCGAACTTTTCACCAGCCTTTGAAGGTTTCTAGAGGAGCCTCCCAAGCCAACCAATCGTTTTTTTTTTCCAGCAGCAAGGTATAGTATCATCTGATGAGGCTATGAGGTTTAGGGGCACTGATGGTCGAACGCGAAAGGCGATATTAAGCAATCCAGACCAGATTGTGGTGAGTATTGGTTATTTTCTCTAATAATTCAGTTGATGAACTAAAACTTAGCAAACTTGCTACAAACTATTTATAATTTACAAATTAAAAAAAATTGTTTTTTTTTTAACTTTTAGAAATTCAATCTTTTACTAGCCTGACCTCAAATATTTTATTACCCGTTAAGTTTACCTACAATTTTCAAAGCCTAGCCTAATTTTCTTTTGCAATTGTAAAGAGTATTTAAATATAGCATTCATAGTAGATTTGTTTTTTTTTTTTTTTGTATTATTTATCAAATGTGTCAGGTGTGAACTTGTCGGCACATATCCAATCAAAAGCGTCATACACTACCTTCAGCAATAATTCCTTAATTACACAGTTAATCTAAACAATCTAGGCCTGAAGATACAAAAGATAAAGTGGATGCTATCAAATTAAGAACACTGCAAACACACATACACTAATCCAACAATTAATTACAAATTGTTGGGCCTTTCTTAACACCACCACCACCACCACACCTTTTGCACCTTTCTCCGGCCAGTTACAATAGAAATTAATCCTGAAATTTGTCATGTTAATTTGCAATCAGTTTATAAACGTAAGCTGACCTTATCAAATTGAAACTCGCTTATGACTCAATATAGTTCAGGACTACAACACACACGCCTAACACGTAAATAAGGGCCCTTCCCGAATAAAATTTATTAGCCACACAAATCGTGCTCGATAATAGTCCAATAGATCTGCATATAGCAGGTCCCTCACGCCCTAAATAACACCAATGTAATATCGACTGCCACCTACAATTGACTACTACCACCTACCGACTACCTACCTATTACACCTATATTGTACTTCCCGCTGCTATCTGTAGAACAATAAATTTCATTTCTTGCTACAACTTAATCCGCCCACTCGAAATGACTCATGACAAATCAAAACACCTTGTAATGGCCCGCCTAATCGACACTTAATCGAAATATAAGGACCTTTGCAGCACTTGGCACGTCGTCACTTCTATACTTCAGCAGTGTCATCCCCTGGGTAAATATGCGAGATTGTCGAACCTTTGCGTGAATTTATATTCCCTATACACACACCCACGCACACACACACCTATTACATATATATAAATTTGTTGTCATTTTGAAGAAATACATCGATGAATCAGTTTAAGTAGTAGGAACAGGGGCGGTAAGCGAGCTGTAGCAAAATATGTGTAGCAGTCAAGTCCAAGTCACTTCCAGAAGTTCGATGAGAAAAACTTTTCACCACGAACCACTAAAGAAACATGCTCCTTTTCTGGAAACTGGGAGCGATTTTGTTGAGTGGGTGCTGCTGCTGCTGCTGATTCTGATTGTGATTCTGGTTCTCATTCTGGTGGTTAACAATTGAGCACAGACGATGAAAGACTGGAAGAAAATAATAAAACAGAAATAAATCACGCCGCAAAGCACTTTGGACGTCATAAATCCAGCCTGGCCCATAAACCATACCTAAAACTTAGGTTAAACAACTTCTATTTATTTAATAACAGCGTGTTTTCAGTGTATCCCCGTACAAACTGAGCTGAGCACTTTGCCACAGACACAGAGTCGTAGTAGAATTCGAAAGAACTGGATGGGGGTAGATTGAGATATATTATAGCGGAACGCCCCCCCCCCCCCAATATTGCCGCCACCCTCTTTTGCGACCGCAAATTTCTCACTTCTTAAATCAACTTGGTCCAGTCCACCACTTCTGTACTGCCATATAGTCACTTCCATAAGGACACGAATTTTGTTACTCGATGAATGAGAAGCGAACCTAGGAATAAGGAAAAAAAATAAAAAAAAACAACAGACCTATTCTACTACCCCCTATCCCCCTACCCTTTCTTCCCATCACGTATGAAAGGGGTGTGTTAGTTAGCACCATAAAACCAAAAACTTCGCACATAAATCATATGAAATTGTCACCGGGGGTCGCCCACTAATCTGATTCTCGGAAATGGCTTTGACTTTTTAGGGAGGACTTATTTGTTGAAGGCCAAATTTTGTGGAAACTTTTTCATTTCATTTGTTCATGACGACAATTTCCACCAAGAGAGTATGCCCCACCGTGCACCTCCAGCAACTATATCCTTGTGTAGCATCTTTATTTAAGGACTCCTACTAGGTATATCTGCTATCGTTAGGTAGGCTGTGCATACTATACGGGAAATATGTATATGCGATGACTTCCCATTCCTACATCCATGTATATACATATGTATTTCTACCTACATCTACTATTATATTATACTACTGTGGTACTACATTCAATACTACACTGGTCTCCTATATCCGGTCTATTTTCGGGACAGAAAAAGCATTGATAGGTAAATGTACCTGAGGGAATTGTGTCTTTGTTTTCTGGTTCGCTTGGTCAAATGTGGGTGATGTAAATATTGATTTATGCTGCACCGTTTGGTGATATCGATTTTTCGACGAGAAGGACGACAAGGATTTTTTTTTGCCCGGTCATTTTTTTTTTTTTTAATTTATCACGTTCGTGTTCGAATTAAATTCCCTGTTTATTGCAATATACGATGAGAGCAAAAAGGAGAGAAATATATGCAAATCGAGTTCAATTATAGAGTCCTTATCACTTGCGCCTAGGTGAATTGAGAAAATTATCTTTTCAGTTTGGTTTATTGATGTAAATTATGTATGTACGTGCATACACCACACACACACAGCCACACGTGTAGTTTGTGTTTTGAAAATTGTCCAGAAGAAGGAGACCAATCCACTCTTGATTTCAATTCTCCTTAGGTCGTCATTATTTACATAAAGCTTTTGCTGTTGATTAAATTAATTATGAAATGAATAGATCTCTATTCGATTTATAAAAAGGTAAATTTGCATGGAATGCATATTTACTAAAGGGGGTAAATGTAATTGATTCGTATACAGATTCAGGAAACATGACCTAAAGAAATATTTCAAATGATGCAGTAGATCGATGAATATTACAAAATGGAAATAATGGTAATAATGATTTTTTCGAAACACAGACACTTGGCGAAATGACGCTTTGGAAAGTTGTTGACATTTTTACTTCCGCCAATTTAACATCTTCTAGAATACTTTTGCAGTGCAGTGGTCATACCATGATCATTAAATATAAAAACAATTTCACAATAATGACCCAGTTTTGCAAATAGCTGGGACATATATATCCCATCAGGGTACCTGCCTGGGACATATATTACCCAACAGATTTGAAAGCAGATATTTTATACGAACGGAAAAAAAACGAATGTTCCTTTTCATATATTTTCTTTATTCAAAGCTGAAACATATTCATCCAATATCCAACAAAATACCTAAGTGTAATGAAAATTATTTCTGTGTATGTGTTGGAGTGAGGCAAGAATTACAGTATGGGAGCTGGTAGCCTTAGCAATTTTAGATTGGTTCTTTTCTCCTCTTTCAGAACAGTGTGTATGATATTGCCTGGTGGGAATTTCTATTGGCATATGATACCCAACATTTTTAAGATCCCCACATCCGTTGAACGGTTTGAACTCTTTCCATGTGCCCTTACTATTATCACATTGGCGTTGTCCGTTGTTCCGTCAAAAATTAGTTGTTCAGTTAACACAACTACGAAATTTAGGAGAGGCCATTATTTCCTGTTGATATATGAGTACGAGCTGATTGAATAGTTTGCCGCACAAGTAAGAAAAAGGCGATAGAATACTTTATCCACCAATTCAGTGACTTTCTATCCAAATCATACATTTCTGGCATGAAATCTAGTCATATCATAAGTTCTGACACAAGACTTTAGCAATGAAATTTTGACACTTAAGTATTCTAGAACAAGTGGCAGCACCAATTTTTAGATTCCACCAATGAATTAGGATCCACACAAAACATTTAGTTCAGTTTTCTTTAAACATTAAAATGGAATGGACCGTAAAGGAAAATCGGATCGCAATCATTGCGTTGCACAAGTGCAATCACTCTGCAATTGACATTTTTAAATTGCTCGTTTGCTAGTTTTATTTATCGAACCATAAAACGGTACAATCAGGTCAGTTCAGCAGATGACCGAACAAGATCCGGTCGACCACGTTCTGTACGGACAACAGCCGCCATAAATGCGGTAAAGGCCCGAATTCGGAGAAATCCGATTCGACGACAAAAAATAATGGCTTAGCAGATGAAGATAAGCAAAATAAGCATGTCAAGAATTATATCCGAGGATCTCAAGTTAAAAGCTTATCGTAGACGGACTGGCCAACTTTTGACACGTGCTTTAAAAAAAATACGACTGGAAAGATCTAAAAAGCTTCTGCGACGATACGCTAGCAACAAACACCGGGACATCACTGATGAGAAAATGGAGGAAAAAGTAAATAGGCAAAATAGTAGAGTCTATGCACATAGCAGTAAAGAAGCGGAAGAAGCGATTCCCCGTATTCAGCGTGGCCACCATCCCGTTTCTGGAATGGTTTGGCTAGAAGTGTCTTATCTTGGTGCAACAGAGATGCATTTTCGTGAAAAAGGTGTCAAAACTGGTGGCAAAGTTTATTAAGACACCATCATGGAAAACGTAGTGAAGCCTCTCAGTGCAACAATGTTCAACCAACAACACTGGGTTTTCCAACAGGTTTCAGCTCCTGCTCATAAAGCCAGAAGAAGAAGCATGAAGATTGGCCGTCTGGAAGCCCGGACCTGAACCCACTGAATTATAAAATGTGGAGCGTTTTAGAGGAAAAAGTAGTCTGCTCGTCCCGCCACAAGAACTTAGAAAGCTTGAAGCGAGCTTTGATAAAAGCTGTGGCGAATTTAAGCTTAGAAACCGTCCGTGATTCAATAGATGATTGGCCTCGTTGTTTGAGGGCTTGTGTTAAGGCTAAGGGTGGCCACTTTGAATAATTTGTAGGTGTAAACGTCTAGTATTAGGTTGTGAATTAATTTATATAAAAACTTTTAATAAGGCATTTTTATTTTTCTAGTATCCTTTCTTATATTTGTGTCAGACCTTATGAATTGACATATCTCTCTAAAATTTTATAGCCTCAAAACATGGTATTGTTGCCTTTTCATCAGTCTTCTTAGTCTTTAGCGCATACCTACTTGATAGCTGCATTTCCCAATGACAAGTGCTTAGACCAATTTCCGACTATTGGTAGCACATGGTTGTAGCAGATTATTAATGCATCTTATGACAATCATTATTCCTCCATAGTCCGTATCCTCCAACTTTTGCCATTTTTCCATTTCATAACAAAAGGTCTCAGGCTCTCGTTGGCACAATGTATAAAATACTTCAACAAACTTTTGGGAATCAGCTTTAGAAATATGTCTTTCGGGGTGCACTTTCTTGTAAAACTGTTGTGTTGATACAAGCCCGCCTGGAGCTCCCATTTATTTTTGTTTTTATTTTTTTATTATTTTTTTGTTGTATGAAAATCTTCAAAGTTTTATAACCACATAACCCATGCGACCATATCCGACCTAAGACGGGAGCTTTCCTCATCTTCTTCTGACGACAAAACATCCACCGCCGAATTATGATCGTTTGTGCAGGCAGCAGTGCTTTTAACGTTTTGGTTACTCATCCTCATCCTCCAAAGCATCTACTATATTACAGCTTCGAAATGATGACATATCATCTAGAAGAAACCAAAAAATAAATTTCCAAATACAACAATTAATTTGAGAAACTAGTGAGTACAAGCCTGCTGGGACATAGGTGTCCCATGTTAAAAGACTGACGGGACAAATACATCCCAGGCGCATAAAATTCCGACTACTCGCTTTTTACTAACATAAATAAATAGATAAATTTTTGCTGAAGTAAATGTACTTCTCGATAGGATATAAAGCCTAAACAGAGCCATATCATATCAAATACCAATAATATAAGTATTGGTTCGCATCCATGATATATTTAGCCGATACACAGTGAATTATTGAGATTTGCTACGAAATCTTCTCATATATGTACCTATACCTATCACTTTGAAGAACAGCCGTCGATATCTGGGTATTTCTTGTTTGTGCTTCAACTGGCTAACTACTCAAGAATGAAAATTTTTTTACGCTTTCAGGATGCATATAAGTAAAATCTTTACAAATTTAGCTAATGCATAAAATCCGTGAACAGTTCTGCTTCAGCAAAGATTCTTTTGGATATGTTAAGAGAGCACTTGGAAAACGATATTTTCTGGCTATGGTGTTGTAGCGGTACCATTTACAAACACTGAGTGAACTACTATCCATAGAAGAAAATAGTCCTGGAATTTCTGTAATTGGTAATAAAATGCCCTTTTCTTGCATCCATATCCAGTTCCAGTACCCCTGAGTTTTATGGTGCAGTAGACTTAAGTATGAAAAATGAAATTGTTTTATTTCATAATTCCAATTTCGGGCCATTTTACACAGAATATAGCGCTATTTACATCTGAATTTTAATTCACTTCGGAATAGCCCTTACATTGCCTTCCCTTCCTTTGTAACGACATAACGTTAAAATAAATAAATAAAAATAATAATAGTAAATAAAAATAAAATAAAAAACAAATGCAAAAATAGTTCCAAGAAAATTTCTGCGGAATTTTTGTTATGCAAATGAAAAATTCATATCAGCCTACAACAACAACTTTATTACACAACTTTCTCCTTTTTTGCATATTATTATGATTTTAAAAAAATTTCTATATGTCCTCCATTATTAGTAATGCACAACCCTTTGCACTCTGAAGCATTTTTACTATGGGCTACCAGCTACTCCGGAATATAATCGTCCATATGTCGTCGAATTAGTGTATGTGTTGAATGTGATCTTCTGACGAGAGATTTTAATGAAACTTTTACAATTTGTATAGGATACCAAAAAAGCTTTCACGTATTTTTTTTTTTGTTTCCCCATACCATACCTCACCTCCCCTCTAGAGTGATTAGAAATTACGTGATTTTACAATGAAACGTCATTTTCAAAAAATCATATCTCGAGAACGGAGCAGCCGATTTTTCTAATACAAATACCGAATGAAATATTTTTTACAAAAAAATATAACAGCACTGAAGGAAAATAAATATGGTGAATTTAAAAATTCCTAAACAAAAATAAATTTACATGCGATGGCCATAGAGCAATGCGGTTTTTTAGTTGTATTTGTGTTATTCGGTAGAAAAAGATAGATAAAGAACAATTTTTCTTGTGGTTTGGGGGGGGGGGGGCTGTACCCGAAGGGTTGTCCAAAATGGGACGTGTGGGATATCAAATTAAAGAGGGAAGAGAGTGTAATCGAGTGGAGTAGTTCTTGTTTTGATCCTGTAAACTTCATAAAGACGTTTTTACCATTAAAAAAGGATTTTTTGGGCCTTGGGTCATATACACCCCATTCTTTCTTTTTCCATATATTTTGTCCGCTCTTTCTTGCGAATGCATTAGCGGTCTGTTGTGAACATTCTTTATCGATTCAGTAAAATTCGTTGAAAGACAATTTTCAAATTAAATGTGTATACGTGTATAAATCCATCTCCATCTCATAATTCAGCTAAATATACTCCAATTTCCAAAATTCCTTTTGATTATTTTTTAGAGTGAAAAATTTTCTGGAAATTTTCTCTTTATAAATTTTATGCATATTCGACAGCAATGTCTCGATCCAATATAAAATCAAAGATGCCTCGACCCGTGTAGGGAAGAAGGCCTTAAGTTTTTCCTGGAAAATTTACCGGGCTCAATGTGTGTACATACATGGTTTTTGCGTGCGATAAATAGTTGTTGGGATAATCGGAAAAGAAAAAAAATGCGTCCTTTTGAAGGAGAAAAATGGCCGTTTTTTGAGTGAAAATATTGAGTTTTTTTTCCATTTGTGATTGTGAAGAATTGGTGCGTCGGGGAAAAGAACTTTCCATGAAAAACATGTTCACAGCAGTGCACTAATGCCGTTAAGAGAAAGAACTGATGAAATATGTGAGAAATGTAGGAACTGTGGGAAAGAGACCAGGCTGTAGGCTGTATAAAAATGGGTTCTTCGGCGGAAAAACATCTCGATGAAGTTTTTTCAATCGAGAAAAAAATAAACCCACTCGATAGTCCTAAGTGAGACCTTTCATTTGATATGCGATATGTCAAATTGGAAGAACCCACTTTCGGGGGTACCTACCCCACACCTTTAGCACTTTTAAAGTACCCCCTGTAAAAAAAATCTACAAATTGTAGCTGGCACGAAGTTGAGATGTACAGTGGAATCGATATTCCAATCGAACTTAACTCTACCGAGTTAGAAGTGATTTAACGTGCAAAAATCTAGTACCAAATTTAAAAAACAAAAAGTAACGTACTAAAAAAGTGGGAATGGTGATCGAAATTTAAGTAAAAAAAAAGAAGTATGACGGTTTTAGAAAAAGTTTAGAAAGTATACTGCGCTCCCTGCAGAGGAGTGAACAGTTATTCTAAAACGTTTTCGGAAAATCTAGTACAAATTCGAATATGTTTTTATATGGATTTTGGGTACCCACACCCCCATGGTCCGAGGTGATATAGCTCAGTTATAAGCGATAAACTAAATACTCCCACCGTTTCCCCTCACCATAAAAAAAAAACCAAAAACATAGTACCCTAATTATCCTTCTAGGCGATTATGTAAAAACCGCTTTGAAATCAAGTCAATCAGATGGGTAGCTTCTGAGATTACCCCCACAAACTTTCCTGTATATGTATAGGACGAAAAATTGATATTTAGGCTCCCTCCATTCCCCCCTCGCCAGCTAGCGACCCCACCCCATCACCTCCTAGTGATCACTTGTAGCTCCCGACGGTAGCTTAAGTCCTCAATGAGCGCGTTTTTGATAAGGAGTTATAAGTAAAAGAAGTTGAAACTTTGCCCTCCTGGCCCGCCGGTTGCGAGCCCCTCTTCTAAAAACCAAAACCATTAAAAGATGTGCGACATCGGTACGACCACACCCACAAAAAATGGTGAAAAAATATTTACATTTATATAAAAAAAATAATGTTTCCTTTAGATGTCGCGACAACGGAGTAGTAGCTCATCTTACTATGTCGCCGCAACGGCTACAACGGAGTGCAAAGGGTTAAAAAAATATAAATTGTCGAAAAAAATCAAATGTAATAGAAACCTTAACCTTAGCTATATCATGCTACATATTTTCAATGTTAACAACAAAAAATAAGGTAAAACATGAAAAAAAAACCTTTCTAATAGAGAATCGTCGTTTCCTGCCAATAATTTTATTTTATAAAATCGCGATCATTGACAATAGCTACATGTAAAGTTTGCTCTATTAAAAAATCAGAATTTAGTTACATGTGGTAAATCGTTCCAAGCATCTTGCTTGAAACGGAGCTCTAGAGTGCTTCATCTGGACTTACAACCTGCAGCGAATGCTCGGATATAAAGCCCTGCCACACATTAAGAGGTACTTTAAAAGTTTTGCTGAACGTCTTGAGTTGACTCTCCCTCTATTGTTCAGTGTAGATAAATTTAATAACGTATCTATGAACTGGACTGGTGTCGAAGTAATTTCAGATGACCTTAAGAATTTAAATGGTAAAATTAACAAGAGCTGTTGATGTATCGAGTATGAATTTGGACACACTCCTCAAAAATTCAGGGTTAAAAATTGTTAGGCACATCGAAAGACGAAAACAAAAACACTGAACCGACAAACTCACTTTTCTACCCCGCAACAGAGAATATTTCCAATTAAACTTAAGTAAAACGTCGAAAAATTCTTATTTTTCATTATTCGTAAGAAATTGTTCATTTTTTACACTGTACCTCCAGAAAATACATTTCATTATTTTTCTGAACGAAAATTAAACGAAAACATTGAAAAGTGCTTTTCTCGAAAAGCAAAGTTTAAAATTAAAAATTTCTTGTAAATAATGAAAAAATAATAATTTTTCGACCTTTTAGTTAAATTTAATTGGGAATATTCGTTGTTGCAGGTTAGAAAAGTGAGTTTTTCGGTGCAGCGTTTTCGCTTTCGATGTACAAACGGCCTTCTCTGGTATTTATACAGTTAAGATGGCTCACCATCTGCCTCTCAGAATTCCAGCAGCATGCTACTAATTTCAGTCGTCATCGATGACGTACGGCGCAGCTTAAGGCGAGTTGAAGACGATATAGAGTGAGTCTTGGTTGTCTGGTGTTTCCGAGAACTCAAAGCTAATCAGCTCCATTGTCATTGAAATTAGCTCCAGGGTATAAGGCATCGTCTGATTGTCACCTATCACCTCTGGTGCAGAAAGCAGTAGACTTTAACTAAACTCCTGTATCTGATGCAGATTGTCATAAACCAGCCACGAAACAGACGAACCGCCGCAGATGCCACCATAATCTTTTAATGAGGCGAGTCGCTCAAATCAGGACTCTGTTCAATCTACATCAAACAGTAATCCAGTTTACGTTATATCTGCTTCTGTAGCTGACATAGTGTCTAGATATGTTCAATCCACACCTACTCCCGAAGCAGACGTAGTCTTCAATTTTATTTAAGCCAAACCTGTTGCCGTAGCTGATGGGGTATAGAATATGATAAATCGTAGAGTTTTTAGATCGGCTAAAGTTCCCAAGTGGCTTTTCGTCTCCAGAGTACATCCTGACACCACTGAGGGGTACAGCGTGTCAGACATATCATCGAGCTTTAGTGATCCTAGAAACATCGTTGCCTTTAACCTATACCTCGCCGAATAATAATTCTCTGTATTCAAATCTAAGGACATTTGATCAAATCTACTTTCAGAGAGTTCATACGGAATAACCGGTTTGGATCTCCCCTTTCATAAAAAAAACTCGTCACCAGAATATCTGTGTACTACGCCAATGTAGCTGGCATTCGCTCAAAGACAACGCAGCTCTTGTCGACTCTGCCGATACTTCTTTCCACACAATCTGCTTCGCCGAAACATGGTTATATAGAAAAATTCTAGATTTTCAGCTCTTTTGTCAGGTGTTCCAAGTTTTTGACGTGATCATCATTTTGACGCAATGGATGCCCCCGTTAATACAGAAGTTTTATATATTGTTTGACGAGGTATTGCGTGCTCCTTAGTCGAGGTTGGTACCTCTACAAATCTCGAACTTATGTGTATGGTCATAATATTATCTCATAAAAGCATCTAAATTGTTACCGTTTATATGCCACCTTGCTCAGCATAAACTATTTATAAAGAGCTGAGTTCATTGTATGACATTAGACGCCATGTTGCCTTCTGACGAGCTTATCGTCGACTTCAAACTACGTCCCGTTGGATGGGAATACGGCTCTTATGTTGACTACCTGGTAACATCCTTCTCTGCTGTCCCTCCTCAAGTGCCACCCTTTTTGTATAGTATTACATCTTGTGGAGCTACATTAAGAATGGTTCTGACATAAATCAGGACTTCGACCAACTGCAATGGCACTGCGGTAAAGAGATGCTTGGATCCCCTTGTTCCCGAGTCAAGTCATCATCCCGCAATTAATGTTAGTGTTTTATTCTGAATATGATCCTTTTAATTTTCATACTCATGATGCCTCTTACAACTTTAAAACGATTGATTTTTCAAGACTAAGTTTAGACCTTTCTAACTGCAATTGGTCGAATGTTTTAAATGAGCGAGATATTGACAGAGTTGCACAGCTGTTTTATGATATGTTGTTTCAGGGTTTTGTTCATTATTAACACATAAATAAATTAAATTAAACCTTACAAAGTCCGCCATTTTAGACCTTACCAGCTGTGTAAGGTCATGTCGAAATAAACATGAATTTTATTTTTGAAATCTGTTAAAATTTCATGAGATAACAAAGAGATGTAGAGAGAGAGAGAGGGAGAGAGCAGGATAGAGACTACTTCATCTGCGAGATAATATCTCCATTTCCGGGACAATGGGAATGAAGCATTCTGCCGTCCTGAGGTATAATTAAAAATGCTAATTAAATGGCTAATATACACACATTTGTATAGGAATCCAAGATGCATAACATTCCCCATGGATGCTCCATTTCTATCCGCATTCAGAAGGCATGAAGCGGAGGTCGATGATGATGATGATGATGCTGATGATGATGGCATTGCATTGCAGGCAGTGCTCTTCCGAAGGTAGGTTCCCGGATGAAATCTTTATCATCCCCCGGTACCTACACCTATTAAAGCTGTGTCATACTATGGAATGGATCCTCTTATTCTTTGACTTGTTAAAATTCCGTTCGTAAAACGCTTTCTGTGCTGCTTAATGCATATATAAAAAAAAAAACCCCGCTGACACGCCGCCGCCACCTCCTGAAGCTGCACACTTCCCCACCATCTGTTCGGGTATAATATACGAGGACTTAATAGGAGCAGAAATAAGGTCACAACTTGGAGGAACTTCGCAATTCATGGGTAGTCTTTACCACTCAAAATATATTATTAAGGGTTGAGTACTGTGCAGTATACACGTATATACTGACAGTCACGGTAGGGTAAGGAAGATGAGGAAATTAACAGGAAAACGTCTGAAGGTCATGAAAATTATTTTGCTTTCATTTATCTCTTCGTACCTCGGCGTGCATCTCCTTCAGTATTTTTTTTTTTTTTTGTTTTTCAAGTGTGGTAAGGGTTTTTTTTCTTTTTTCAATAACGTTGAAACACATTTTAGCAAATCCCTTTTGCTCGAGACGGCATGAATGTCGCACTGAAACAATCTAATTGAGAAAATTATGCAATTTTTTAGTTGAATTGAATAAAAGCGCGCTTTGAAATGAAATGCGCAGAGTAAATGAACGAGCGAGTTTTCATCCTGGAGTCGAGAGAAGGAAATGCAAATTTTCAATGGAGTTTTTAATTTCTGAAGGACGATGTTAAAAGTCTTTTCGCCACAATTTCAACACTGAACATTTTTAATTGTGTATAAATATTGGACGACTATAGTTGGGTGGGCTGTCACTTTCGGTGGGGAATTCCATTTGCTTTTATACTTTATAAAACAGAGTTTAGGTGAAATAGGAAAATTAAATTATGGTTGGATAACGAAAACGAACATTGACATAAATCACAGTCAAATATTAGAGCTCTTTCTAGTACCTACCTATTTTTTTTTTACTCTCTTAATCTCTCGCTGGATATGGAGTAGATAGAGAAACTTGTATGTAATAAGTACGTATTTTGAAATTTCACCACCAAAAGTACGACAAGATCAATTTCTTTGGAGATTGTGACAAAAGTTTTTAACTATAATTATTGAATATCCAATTCAGGGGATACCCAATAATGCAAATCATATAGCATTCCAAGAACGAGATAGGAAAAGGATTAAATCACTTGAGAAGGGTGAAGGAGATACTGTCATATGTCGCTCTTAAACCTTCCGGATTGTAACCCGGAGAAAAGATAGAAAATGATAGACTGTTCTATATTCGCAGTGTTCGGGTTATAAAGGAGGCAACTACCATGACTGTGCATGTAGCGATGAAGGCGCGAAAGGCATCCAATATTGCGGCGGTGCTCGAGTGAGCCAATATGATAAGTTATTATGAAATCGCCAATGATCTTCGAGGCTTTCTTTTAGACAATTTCCAATGAACCTAAGACTGTACGACCAGTCCTGGCCCGGATATGGGAATTGTATCCCATTCGAATATATAGGACTTATAGAAATTTCCAATATCTAAGACATTTCGATGCTTCTTTTGCGCCAGAAAAAATGTGGTATGTCCAGCATAATTTACTGGAAATACTAATGTCAAGAATGCTTAGTGACAATGAATCGGAAATTATTGTTCCATTAAAAGAAATGGGAGTGGTTAAGTGGTCATCTTGTTCTAAAGATATGAGACAGCTTTTGGTCTTATGGGTATTGAATGCGACACGGCTCACTTTCCCCCAAGCGAGGATATTGTCAAGGTCGCTGTTCAATGATCTAATCATCCAATCTCTTTTGACACATCTGGTATTCCCTCTGGACTCCGCAAGAGTATCAAAAGAGTAAGCAAAATCAAGGCAGACCTATAAAGTACTTAAGTTTGTACTTAAGTACTAGTACCTGAACTTTTACTTCTAAAATTGTTAAATACCAGTATCGGGACTTGTACTTGAAATTTTTTTTAAGTACCAGTACCGGTACTTGTACTTGTACTTAAAAGATTTTAACTCCAGGTTCTGATACTGGTACTGATACTTGTACTTGGAATTTTACAGGTCTGAAACACGGGAACTGTTAACGACTATGGATGGGATTAAAAGTAAGGGAAAAGAGATCATTAATGAAAATTAGGAAGAGAGGCGAAACGATAACAGAGCCCTGGGGCACACCGGTAATTGTCTTTTGAGGTTCCGATGAAACGCCATACTAGGTGGCTAGATAAAAAACTTTCACAGCATAATAGAAGAGGAAGGGATAGTCCAAGTGCTTAAAAATTTGGCTAAAACGGTCGGATGCCAGACTGTATGAAATAGTCAATGAGTCCTCAGATGAACGTCCAATCGAATCCAATCGTTAATTAGTTGATTTTTGAAATAAATACTTGGAGTGAATGATAGATTCAAAAAACATTCGAAGAATCAAATTTGTTGGTCCATAATATCAGGGATCACTACCCTCTCCTTTCTTTGGAATTGGCTGTACGTGAGCTAGTTTTCCTGTCGAATATGACAAGTAGAATAGTTTGTTGCATATAGGTTTAGCCAAGGATGAGGAGCAGCTTTTAATTAACAGGAGCGAGAAGCCATTAGGTCCTCCGGCTTTGGGGACGTCGATCCGCTTAAGGACCATACGTCTCACACAGACCTATATTGTCTCTTGTGCCAATCCATACGGAAGATACAAAACATGTATCTGTGATATTTGGAGGGTTTTTAGTGCTATAGAAGTCTACTTGTTCATGGAGTGGTAGGACACCACAGGTTGGAGATGGTCAATTGAGCCGTGCTTAAACAGTAATCTGAATTACCAATGGGAAGGGTATAAATATGAAATGGCATATTTGTCGGGTGAGATGATAGAAACAAGTCTAATAAATTAGCTCTATCTACAGCTGCATCAGGTACTCGCATTGGTGTATCCTTTTGTTGTTGCAAATTAAAAGACACTTCCTTCGAAACGCCCTGCAGAAGTTTAGATAGAAGAATGTCTGAGCCAAGGAATGTTGGTGGCATTGAAATCACCAGCTAATATGATTTCAGAGGAGGGAACACAGAAAGCAAATGATTAATGTAATACTAAGTGTGACTTTTAGTCATGTCAGACTTGCTTTGCGGAATAAAAATACAAAAGAAGCAGCACGACAGTTTATTATTTTGAAGATTTTCATGAAAAAAAAGATCCCAATCCAGTACCCCTCATGATCCCTGTGAATTCCTTCTTTTAGTCACTCTTTTCAAGAAGCAGGTAGATGAAAAACAATTTCGATTCAAAAGTGCAACACATGAAAATGTCTTTTTCAAGATCCATCTCTACCGACAATTTATATTTCATAAGCACAGGATTATCACCAGGAAGGAGACATTTTTAAAATCTGCATTTAACTTTAAATTATTTATCTTAGCTCATCAATATTGAACATACACACATACTCCGAACCTTTTTGACTCTCATGCACTACAATTTTGAGAAGAAGCTGTATGACTGTGTATGTATGGATAGCTGAAAAGTTTTCTTAAAAAACCGCGCACAATAAAGGACAAAAAAGGACAAAAAGAATAAAAAAATCAACAAAAATAAGGAAAATTTTCTATGAAAAACATCTTACTGAGAAACTGAACGAAGACCACGCGGTCCAATGTTATTCATATTCTAGCCTTAGATTTTGTATATACTGAAATCCCATAAAGTTCTTAAACAAGGATATATGAATCTTCGGATCGATACAGTTTTATCTTGGACTACCAAGACGCAGTGCATCGCCAAAGTATAGATAAAGTACTCGTCGTATATTTTACAAATTCCTCAATAGTTTAAAGCAGCATCTCAGAGCTCACTGTAATCTGTCATGTTGCTCCAAGCAAACACAAACGACGTATGATGCCGGAGAGAATCAGTGAATATTTTCATATCGTTGCAGTTGCTTTTCATTCACAGGACAAATTGCAACCTCACATGAATAAATAAATTCCAAAGAACACTTTATTTGTACGTGATAGTGGTGGTGGTGGTAGTAGTAGTTGTGTACGCTATACAGAAAATGATAGTGGCCCACTTAATGTTTGTTGCAACTTGCAAGGACGAAGGAGCATCGCCTTGGTCTGGCAAAGGAAAGCTTCAGTAATATTTCAAAAGGTCAATTCTTTATGCTATAGGATTACGAAAAGTCTATTCAGAAAAACCTTGGAAACTGTTTCGTCTGGATTTAAACGGATATACCTACCTACCTGCCTACCTGCCTGCCCACCTACCTGGAAACTATATTTCAATCGAAACTCTTTTAACATTGGTAGGTACGACCGGTTCGGTTATCAAAAGACTAGCATAGAGGAGAGAAGGCCGACCGGATGATGTTAGACACACAAAAGTGTGATGTATGAAAGTTGGAAAAGGCAACAAGCAGCACCACTTGAAAAATCATTTAGCTTCCTCTGAAATATTCAACATCTCCATGTATGTACGTTTGAGTGTTTCATCAATTGACTTTTTTCTTTTTTTTTTGCTTTTTGGACCTACATATTTTTAGTCGACCTTCTACCCTTGTTGTTCATCCCCCAGATTTTATAGTTTGGAATTTATTTCAAGGTATGGGACCATGAAAATGGAGTCATTCCAAATAATAAAGTAGTTGAAGAAAAAAAAACAAAAATATAAAAATTTTTAGTGCGGTTCAGTGACTACATAGCTCTGTGGCCTACTTTTCACTTTACTCTCATATACCCGCGCCCTTTGTAGATTAGTAAGAAAGTGCATTGACTACCGTCCCAGAGATCATGATGTCGAATCCACCTCGACCCAGTCCTCCGCTTTTCCTTCTAACTCAGTTTACTTCCTGTAGTTCCCTATTGCCAGGGCCGGCTCCACGCGGTAAGTAGAGGATGCAAGGAGTCCGGGTGCGGGAAACGGAGGGCGCCAAATTTATAAACATTTAAAGCAGAACTCGAGCTTGATTATTTATAAATTTTTTTTTAAAAAGCAAAATAAAATAAATCCAAGATTAGTTATCCGGTTATCCGTTATTATAATTAAGTAATCCATACAATTTAAATTTTTACAAATTAATATAATTTAATACTTCGTTAATTATTTTCCAGTACCTCAGACAACAGAGCTTTACTTGACTTTCAAAGTGATTAACCTGCGTCAGTTTCAGTTCATTTCTAGTCCACCACAACCTGAATGAGTTGGATTACAATGAAAAGGAAGAAGAAAAGAAATTCATTCCTTAGCTATGGCCCACACGTGGAAGTTCTTCGGTAGTTTTTGCGGGTGAGGGGTATTCGGGGGTAGGAAAATTAAGAAATGCCAAGTTTCGATCAGGAGGTCGGGCAGAACACCAATACTACCTGTGTAACGAACTTGTACATAGGTAGATATTTAGAAATGTATGAGTGAAGTTTTATATACGGAAATTTTCCTTCATGTAATTCACAATAGCTTTCTGAATTGATGTTATAAGTAGGGCAGTATAGATTCACTAGACACCTTCATCTGCCTACCAGAATTTCCTGCACAACATTTCTAGCAAGTTGAACTGGCTTGTCCGGGAGACCTAGAAAATCCTCCTCCACCTCCAAACCCTGCCTGTGAGCCAGTACGTGAAGAACGGAGAGCTATTGGTAGTACGTGTAACAAACGGAATCCAATAGTCAGTACATGTACAACGGGAAAGCTATCCTGTCACCAGTACGTGAACAATGGAGGATTAGTGGTGGTACTTGATCAACGGAAACCACTAGTTAGTACGTGTACAACGGAAGTCTCTCCTGTCACGCACCCAAATTAGATTTAGAAAACAAAGACAAGAATTTCACTAATACAAATTATTCTACATTTATATTAGGGACTTAAAAGGTATAAATAATTAATTTGAACTCAACCGACCCCTCACTCCATTGAAGCTACCCAGAGTCAAGTTCTGACGTTTTGCTAACCGACCGAACTATTGGCGCCCGAGCAATCCCGACCGAGCGAGCAAACGACGTCACACCTGGAAGAAAATAGCCCCGGCCATATTGAAATTGTGAAATTTTCTGAACGGACGGCTGTTTTGTTGTTTATCTGCGATTTGAGGTGATAATATAATAATCAAATTCTCATTACGTGCTCCGAATTTGTGATACAATTGTGTAACTTGTTTGAACCCGTACACAACTAAACTGGGTAATCATATAAGGAACTATAGCAAAGCAAAATTATTGTGCTGGATTGTATAATAACAAAAGGCATCAAAAGAAACTTAGGGAGAACTGAAGCGTGTGGGTCGGCCATTACGCGTAAATTCTGACACTTATGTACTTTAGAATATAGAGCAAACAGGATGGTTTTGCTACAACGCGATACTAAGATCCATGAAGTATAAATAATTATTTTTTTTTTACTTTACAATGCAATTAATAACAAAAATTATTATTATTAGGAATATGGAGAAAAAAAAATTTTCTAGGTCAGCAAACCGCAAAAGAAAAGCAGCAAAAGAACTGGAGCGGGAAAAATTAAGGGGGCAATTGAACAAATTTATTAAAACGTGTCATGTCCCTTCAACTTCAGCAACTGTATGCACAACATCAATTCAACAAGAAATCAATATAACCGGTTATTAGGTTATCCAGAAAGTGAATCAAAACGCAGTTTTAAAAATTAATATTTTAGTAGAAAAATGGCAAATAATGATGTTGTTGATCGAAACTGACTTATATATTCTTGTTCTTTAAATAGAGTTTTTTGTATTTGTTGTAAATTGTTTTCATCCGAAAGAGGAAGCCTATGTACAGAAGGCTATTCAAATTGGCAAAATTTATGAAATGGATTGATTTAAAGAAACGATTAAAATCATATAGTGCTATAGACGGTATGTTAGAAAAATCATTAGAAATTGAAAAACAGCATTGGCGCAACATTCTTGAAAGAATATTTGAAATAATAAAATATTTAGCAACACAAAATTTAGCTTTTCGTGGTAGTTCTGATGCAATCTTTGAAAAAAATAATGGTAATTTTTTTAATTTAATAGAGCTCTTTTCAAAATTTGATCTTGTGACTGCAAATCACATTACAAAAATTAAAGATAAACAAAGTCAAACAGTTCATTATTTAAGAAAAAACGTGCAAAATGAGTTGATATCTTTGATTTCAAAGAAAAAAAATTAACTTTATTTTAGATATGATACAAAATGCTAAATATTTTTCTATCATTCTTGATTGTATGCCAGATTGTAGTCGAACTGAACAAATGACAATAATTGTTAGATTTGTGCATAAGTTAGAGAGCAATGAAATTAACGTAGAAAACAATTTTTTGGGATTTTTAGCAGTAACAGAATTTTCGGGAGAAAGTTTGGCAACATATTTAACAGATAAATTATCAGAATTTAATTTAGATATACAAAATTTACGTGAGCAGGGTTATGATAATGGAGCCAATATGAAAGGCAAACATAGTGGGGTTCAAAAGCGTAGGTATATTAAATTTAAATAAAAGAGCTTTTTTTGTACCGTGTGCAACTCACACTTTAAATTTGGTAGTTAGCGATGCTGCTAAAGTTAATATTGATACAATTAACTTCTTCTCCATCATTCAGGAAATATACAATTTTTTTAGTTCGTCAACAAAACGTTGAAATGTACTAAAAAGTTTTGTTGATATTTCACTTAAGCCTTTGTCAGATACTAGGTGGGAAGCTCGAATTGCTGCTTTTCGTCCATTAAGAAATAATATTGGAAGCAATTTAGATGCACGAACAGATATATACGAAAATAATTCAAATGATAATAATACAAAGCACGAAGCTAAGGTTTTAGCACTGAAACTTAAAGATTATGAGATCGTGTGTTCATTAATAATATGGTACGATATTTTAAATCACGTTAATGCAGTAAGCAAAATGTTACAAAATTCAAACACCGATCTAAGTGAGTATATAAAATTGATTCAAAATTTACAAACTTTTTTGCAAGAATATAAATCTGATCAAAATTTTATAATCATTTTAAAACCAGTAGAAGAACTAGCACATGAATTACAAATTAATGATGAATTTAAGAACAACGTAAAAAACGCATATTCAATTATGAAAGTTATGACGACGTACCAATTATTCCAAAAGATAAATTTAAAATATAATTTTTTTTTTAACAATAATAGATACGGCAAGTAGGTCTTTGCAGGAAAGATTTGAATTATTAACTAGTCATGTTCATAAGTTCAATTTTTTAACAGATTTAAGTAAATTGCAAGAAAACAACTTAGAAAAATACTGTAATGATTTAGAAATTACATTAACTGACGGCGAAAATAAAGATATTGATGGATTCGAATTATGTACGGAAATAAAGGTATTTAAAACTACAGTAAGAGAACTGGATAATTACGATCCATTAAATGTATTGACATATATATATATATATAAAACATTTAGATTTAACAAGTATATTTCGCAATTTAGTAACTTTTTTAAAAAAAAATAAATTTTGACACTTCCCGTTTCCGTTTTTAGTGGTGAAAGATCATTTTTATACCCTAGATGAAATCTATAGGGGTATACTAAGTTTGTCATTCCGTTTGTAACACCTCGAAATAATGATGGTAAAGCAAAATGAATTGGACACCCACGCATAATATTAAAAGTTATTTTGATTTTTGCATGTCCGTCTGTCTGTCTGTCTGTGCGCACGATAACTCGAGAACGTGTTAACCTAGAAAGCTGAAATTGTGTACACGGACATTAAAAAAAAAAGTAAAATTAAGTTCGAAAATGAGACAAATCGGGCAACTCCTTCGTGGTGTTGCCATACAAAAATTTCGTTTTCCACGATATATTTGAACACTACCTGAAAACACGTCGACATAGAAAGCTGAAATTTGGTACACTGAGTTTCATACTAATAGCAAATAAAATTTCAAAAATGGGCTAAATCGCGCAACCCCTTTTTGGTGTTGCCATATAAAAATTTTGGTTTTTTACATATACTTTGAAAACGATCAGTCCTAGACATTTTTATTGTACTAAAAACTTCTTCAGAATAGGAAATCGTATAAAATTGGGCATAATCATTTTTTCTGTCCGACGAGCCGTTCTAGAAATATATGCTAGAAACCAATGCAAAAAATCAAAATTGCTCAAATGGGTGACCATACGAAATTTCATCTAGGTTATCATAAGAATTGGTCTTAGACCAATTCTAGCTTTTTCACTTGTCTAGATTAAAATTGATCAAAAATTATCTGCGATCAAGTATCTCGCAGGAGCGCTTAGTTGGATTGGCAACAATAGCTATTGAGAGTGATATTTGCGAAAAAATTAATATGGACGATATAATAGATGAATTTTCATCCCTTAAATGTAGAAGAGTTAAATTTTTGTAAAATAGTGTACCGCATATCTTATAGTTTATATAGTAGTTTATATGATCTGTGCAATAATAAAGTGTTAGTGTTTATAAATTTCCTATTTAACTGATTAATATAAATATTGCTAGCAATAAATAAAATGTGATTTTAATTGTATTATTTTTCCTTTGCCTATACATGGGTGTAAAAATGTTTTTATTTCAGTATTGTACAGGTATGTATCTGCCAAAAAATTATGATTTCTAGTTCAAAAGTAGCTTGGATGTATCTAAAGGTATCTACGGTTACACATTGCAACTTTTGCTGCAGCGCAATAGCTGGCTGCACGAATGTACAAAAAAAGCTAAAGACCTGCCAACACCGTTTAGCAGAAGATCAACATCTTCAGATGCAAAGACTGAAGAGAAAACCTCGTCTTGAACAACGTTGGTTGGAACAAACGCTGGAGAAAGGTCATCATTTCTGATTAACAGAGGTTTTGCCTTGATGGCGCTGACAGATTCCGACATTATTTTCATGACATAAGAAAAGACGAATTATTTCCAACACGACGACAGTAAGGCGCAGAGGTGGCGTTATGGTCTGGGGAGACATTAAGTATCGTTAACGGACGAATATTTGTTTCGTGAGTGGCCGTATGAACAGCGGTGATTACATCAAACTCGTACATGAAAAAATCATCCATTCCACAAACAATCGGTTTGGGAACGTCTACATTTGCCAAGCGAACAATACCGCTCGAAAAGTTAAAGAATACTTCGAGCACAACGGGGTCCAGACCCTCGACTGGCCAGCGATTTTCCCCGACCAAAACATAATTGAGTACGCGGGAAGGCATCTTTCACAGAGAGTGTACCAAGGACGACGTCAATATGCCAATGTTGAACAGATTAAGGCTCAAGGCCATAAAGGCTGCGTGGGAAAGGATGCCAAAAAATATGTTAAAATGCTGTTTAAGTCATTAAGATCAAGAATGTTAGAAGTAGTTGAAAAGACGGGTGGTCATACTCATTACTAAAATAAAATAATAATATTTTCCGTAAATAATTTGTGTTTATTTTTAAAATTCTTTCCTCTGTTCTATCCACTTGTCACCGTCTAGTTTCAGGTAATTGGAAATTCCCAGGTGAAAGAGGTAGAAAACTCCTTATTACCTTTAAGCAAAGGAAGGAGTGCCTATCTGTAAAAACTTGTATGCCCTTCTTATCAAAAATGCCTCTAAATCATGTTTTTGAGGGGGTGTTCTCCAGGGTTGCTAGATTGCAACAGATGGACTCTCGTACCAGCTTTACAAAAATCTCGTACGTCATGAAAAATTCTCGTACACTAGGCTTATCGCGAAATTCATTTATAATAAAAATAATGGGTATCTTTAAAAACCTTTTATTTGATAATCTTTTTAAACCGATTTTTGTATTAAAATTTTGTATAGTCTTGTTCTTAAAATAAAAGACATCTAGATTAGGCTAGGGTTATCTGGGTCCGAGTTAATATTTTGGTCGAAATTTTCATCATCAGGTCGCACTGCAGTAAGTAGCAGGTTTATTCTCTTATATGCCGACATTGTGAGACTTATCATTTGGGTGGTAGGTTTCTTTCGACTGTATTTTAACAAATTAAGTTGAAAGGAGGGCTTCATCAAGGACTTTGATGAAAGAGTATTAATTTTCTTAATTTTATTATTGTTAGGTTGTTTTTGCTAAAACTCCTCTCGGTATTGCCATTGGAATGTGCGAGAGTTAAAATGGATAGCGTAAATTGAGGTAGAACTACATATATGTTTGTGGTCTTCATCAGCAGTGCGGATTCGGTCAAGCTTGTGCCAAAATATGTCAGGTTCGTTATCTTTGGTGATATGTGGAGGAAGTTGGTCGAAGGAAATAAGTCGACACTTGCCATCGAGTTACTGCAGTTTCTTATACCCTAGACAGACTGTCTCCATAATGACTTAATTTTAATTAAATGGAGTCAAATATGCAGTGTGTCACATAAATGAAGTTCATGAAGGATCCATTTGCAACATTTCGCTTCGTTTTAAATGAACCAAATTTTACTCCATTTAATGAAATTGCAGTAAAACTGCCACATACCGTCATTAAAATATACTGAATTTATTGGAAAGTGAAACCTTTTCTAATAAAGTTATCAGTGGCAGCAATCAGCTGATCATGACAGAAATTTCTTTGTCGCTTACTTCTCTTTTTGATCTCTTTCAACAACAAAAATTTTCTTCTACTCAAAATGCTTTGCAACTACAGTAATTATTGGCAAATTTTCTTGATAGCATAAATAATGTTCGTCCATAGTCTGTGAACTTTTTATTTCCTTAAAATGACTGAATTTCAAATTATGGGCAGTCTGTCTGGGTATTAGGGTTTGGCGGCTTTGCCATAGAACACAGGTTACATAAAAACATGAATAATGGAGTATCGTTTCGGTATCTTGAGATCAGACCTTAAGCCTAAAACTATAGCTTCCACAAAAAAATAATATTAGATATAACAAATTACAGCCCAATAGGTTTTCTTTCTAATGATGTTTAAAAAAATTACATGTAGGACCAATTTATGGAAATTATGGTGTTTGAACCAAATCCAAGCTATTTTTATATGAAAAACTCGTGCAATAAGAAAAGGCAAAAAGTGTGTAATGTCGCCCGCTAAGCTCTTTTCAAGTCTCTTGAAAAAAATAAGTAGAACCGTAACCCCCGGAATATACAAGCCATTCTATATTCCGGGGGCTACGGTTCTGCATACTTTTCTTAAATTATTTTTTACTCCACTTTTGTTAGTAGTATTTTCACAGTGTATAAAGTTAAAATTCTTAAAATTAAAAAAAAGAAAAAAATTATATATATTTTCGTGATTTTTGAGGTTATCTTTCTTTGCGCCTTTCTTATTATAATTTTAAGCTTTATTTAGTGCCATAAAGCTTAACCAACCAAAGACACCGTTCTTATTTCATCGCATACTCGATCCTTTCCTTGAGCTGGACTTTCACATCCATTCTCACAACCATAACCGATAAAACTGAGCTACTAATCAGAGATTTACCATATACGAAAACCTGCAAATTTATGAAGCTAATTTGTGAATTATAAATCTCATTAATTGTAGCACCATAACATAAATTGTCTCTAATTGCACTGCCAGTTAGATTAAATTAATTTAATTTGTTTGTAATGGCACTTTGCAGAATCTGCTCCACTAATATTAGTGGCAAAGGGGTAGATTGTGATGGAGTTTGCGGCAATGCCTTCCATGCTACATGCTTGAAAGGAAATGCTTCGTCTTCTGGTCACACCACCTGTAATGAATGCTCTGTTATCAAGCCTTGTCACGTCTTAAGACTTATGAAAGCTTCTTCTGAAGCAATCTCTGGGGACCAGTCTCTTATGCTTGATAAAATCAGTCGGTTTTCTGCTGATCTTTCTAAACTTCAACAATTTTATGACGATGTACATATCCTGAACTGTAAGATGGATAATCTTCTCAGCCTGACTGGCACTTTAAATTCTAAAACGGTTGCGATACTTGAAAAGACTCATGACATTTCATCAAAAATTTCTCTTGTATCGAGCAGCTTAGACGATCTTCACTCTGTAGTAATAACATGTGACGCGCCTTTAACCTCAAGTGCTAATAGCGGGCTAGTTACACCTATCATTGAGGATATCAGGCGCACTATTAAGCAGGTCAAGGGCGATATTGGTTCCTGTTCATCAGCCGTTTTGAAGAATTCTGCGCTTCTGGGTTCATTGTCTCATGATATTGGTAACTTAGCTTTAAAAGAGTCTTGCAGATCTGAAAATTTACTGCCTGAACCCCAACAGTCTTCTCATACTCAGCAGGACTTGTATGTTTCAACTCCTCCCTCCTCTGTGAATATTTCGTCAGAGAAGATAGGCCGTCGCCGGAGAGAAAGGAACCAACGCCACCGCCCAAATAACATTCCGACTGCCTCAAGTCGACATGAGGTTTCTCTGGTTAGTGGTTTAGCCCCCATTGGCAGCGCTTTGTCTACAGGTGGAGATAATGTGTTATCTTCGTTAGTGGACGGGTCATCTGACAGGGGGACGGAGTTTTCCGTTTCGGATGTCGGTGTATTACTGTCTGTTTCGGTTGTGGATAGTGCCCCCACCAATGATACTTCGCCTGTGGGAATTGGTATTGGAGCCTCTTTGAGAACGGTACCAAAGCCTACGTGTGTTTTCATCACCCGTTTCTCTCCAGAAACGTTGTGTGAGGACATATTAAGGTATCTGAAGTCCAAAAATATCACAACAGATGGTATTTCTTGCCGAAAAATTAGTAAATGCTCTAAACCGGTTGCATCCTTTATTTTAACTGTCTCAGCGGATCTGCAAGACAAGTTATTGGATCCAGCATTTTGGCCCTCTGGCGCTTTTACTAAATTATTCGTACCTTCCGGGCGCCAAGGTCGTAATACAGCTAAAATAAGCAGCGATATTCCAAAAAACTCAAATCTATTTCCCTCTACTACCAAAATGTAAGGGGGATTCGTACAAAAACTTCACAAATCTTCAAATCCTCTGTTGCAACTGATTTCGATATAGTTGCTTTCACTGAAACATGGCTGCATCATGGTTTCCGCGATGCCGAAATCTTTGACAATTCGTATCAAATTTTTAGAAGAGATAGATACACTGATTCTGAAGCACGTGGCGGTGGCGTACTCCTCGCTTGTAAAAACCACTTCAATTGCAGCCAAATTCAGCTTCCCAGTTTCTCCAACCCTCTTGACATCGAACTTATAGCTCTTAAGTTGTCTCTCTTAAAATATGACTTATACATACTTTGTTGCTATATTCCTCCCGACTCCATTAATAATATAGATGACAAAGGACAGAATATTTACGACCTGCTCATTTCAACATCCAATTTTATCCATGGAAAGATGGAACCTCTTGACGAATTACTACTAATTGGTGATTTTAACTTACCCAATATACAATGGGTACTTAATGAAGAAGACGATGACTATCTTCCACTTAACAACTTGACAGCAAGAGAATCACTTTTCCTTGACACTATTTCATCTCTTGGTCTCAGCCAAATCAGTAACGTTAAAAATGACATGGACAGGCAGTTAGACCTGGTATTTTCTACTGACGCGGATAACTTTTTAGTTGAAGCTAGCCCCGTTTTAATTTCTACTCTTGACAAATACCACCCCCCTATACTAATTACGTATTCACATGAAACCGAAAACTTGACAAATTGCGACGAAACACAATACTTTCTCAATTTTAGAAAAGCTGACTTCGCGGAACTTTCTAGTAGACTTACCGCTATTGATTTCAACACATTCCTATCTTGCGATAGTGTTGATGAAGATGTTTCTAAGTTTTACATAATTCTTTTTGATCTATTCTCTTCTCATGTTCCCCGCGAGCGCCAGCGGTTGCATAAAACATCACCGCCCTGGTTCAATAAAGAACTGAAACGTCTTAAAAATAGAAAGAATAAAATGTGGAAAAGTTATATGAGGGACAAAGATATTATAAGTCATAACAACTTCCTCGCATCCTATAATGAGTTCAAAGAACTTTCTTCTACACTTTATGATGAATACGTCCTAAGCATGCGAACGAAATTATTTAGTGACCCACGCATCTTTTTCAAGTTTATTAATATGAAGAAAAAAACCGACAACTAACCCAATACCATGAAGTACAAAGATACTGCTAGTGATGATTCGTCTGAAATTTGTAATATGTTTGCTTCATTTTTTGACAACGCATTTGCCTCGTCAAATTTTCAACCTCTAAATAGCAACTTCAATCATATGAACGACTCCCATAACGTTTCATTCACTGTCCCTTCCATTTCACATGAGGATATACTCGATCACATTTATGAGCTTCCTAATGACTTCACAACGGGTCCAGATGGGATCCCTCCAGCCTTTTTTAAGTCTTGCTGCCTTGCCCTGGCAGCTCCGATAAGAATTATTTTCCAAAAATCGCTCGATACCGACTGTTTCCCGCAGCTATGGAAAAATTCCTTTATCATACCTATCCACAAAAAAGGTAGTAAAAATGAAATTTCTAACTATAGGCCTATTGCAAAATTATCTTGTATACCTAAATTATTCGAATCCATCATTTACTCTCAGCTGTCAGTTTCCTGCAAGAATTTGCTTTCTTCTAACCAACATGGGTTTATTTCCGGCAGATCTACAACCACTAACTTGTTGGAATTTGTCTCGGATACCATTGGCGGATTTGCAAAAGGCTACCAGACGGATTGTATTTATACAGACTTTAGTAAAGCGTTCGACAAGTTATCTCACTCCGTGATACTCTTTAAAATGGAAAAGTATGGGTTTCCCCCAACATTTCTAAAATGGACGGAGTCTTATTTAGATAACAGAACATACCAAATCTTATTCCGCCATTCCATCTCTAAAATCTTGATGGCTTCGTCTGGCGTGCCTCAAGGTAGTCACTTGGGCCCGTTGTTCTTTATTTTATCTATTGACGACATTGTCTCTGTTGTGAGGCACTGTAAAGTCTTGATATATGCTGACGACATTAAGTTTTTCGCTCAGATTAAATCTGTTAGCGATTGTGAACAGGTACAGGCTGACCTTCACAAATTTTACGACTGGTGCAAAAGTAATAATTTGGTACTCAATATAGACAAATGTGAGGTTATGACTTTCCACAGAAATCAGAAACCAATCACTTATGATTACGAGTTCTCACATTCCTCGATTCGCCGTGTTGGCTCTGTCTGTGACTTGTGTGTCAAATGTGATCAAATATTGAATTTTATCTCCCATATAAACTACATGGTATCAAAGAGTAGTTCTATGCTGGGCTTTATAAAACGTTGGTCCCGAGAGTTTTCGAATCCCACCGTAACTCTGCGTTTGTACACTTGCTTTGTGAGACCACTGCTTGAATACGCTAGCCAGGTCTGGTCTCCATTTTACGGTACACACATTAACCGTATCGAGTCTGTTCAGCGGAACTTCCTACGATTTGCTCTCAGGCACCTACCTTGGAATAACTCATTAATTCTTCGACCCTATGAGGATCGGTTAAAGCTTCTAAATATGCACTCGCTTGTGAAACGTCGCATGGTTGCCGATGTAACTTTTGTGCACCAACTCTTAAACGCGAATATTGACTCTCCTCTGTTATTTAATAAAATCTCTTTTCGCGATAGCAGGCACAATTTGAGAAGGCTACCTCTGTTGCATGTTAACCCCTCAAGGTCTAACTATAGCATGTACGAACCTATCAATCGCATGTGCGTTACTGTCAATAATATGGCTGAGAATTTTGTTATAGATGTTTCTAAGCATGTTTTAAAAAAACGTCTATATAATATTTAATCTATTTTGTTTAATGTTTTTTGCATGTAATTTCATCTGGTGTTTGGTTTATGTTTAGTATAACATACTAATACTAACACCGACTAAGTGATGAATCGCATGTATTGTTGAGACGCTTATTTATTAAACGTGTCCATGCTGCGAGCTTGTGTTAAGCTGGTTCTGATAGTCAAACTAATAAATTCTGGTTGGAAAATATTTGACACCCAAATTCTCGTACTTTCGCGTACGAGAATGCATTTTGCCTCGTACATCGTAGCTGAGCAGAAATTCGCGTACATATGTACGAGAATTATCGTTCGTCTAGCATCACTTTCTATCCATTTGTCGCGGATTCTACCAGTCCACCTCCAAATAATAGAAAGCATAGACCACAGAAGGTTTCCTTTACTGAATTTCTTATTATTCTATTAATTTAATTAAATATTTAATACAAAATATAAGAATACCATGACCCTTTACTATGATAATTAATTTCCTAAAATTTCTCAGAGATTCCAACTAACCCCACCGCAATGTCTGCAATATTCTACAACATGCTGCAGTACATATCTTAATTGTAGTCCCATAAAGTAATTGAAGCTCCATCTTAACCTCAAGGCAATTCATACTTGCAGCAGCATAAATGATGGACGAGTCGATAATGTGCGGTTGATGTGATGCGTGAATACACCTGGTGCACTTACCTGTAATATCTGATAATTTTCTTAATTAACATTTGAGTTATTGACTCCAAATTAAATGTGGGTGGAGGAGAGTCAGAAATAGTAGTCGACCAGGGGTGGCGGCAGCACAGCAGGTACACAGAATTCAGTGAACTTTTGACTTTAGAGATATCTCAATTAATTTACTGTGGTCGAGGGGAGATTAATAGTCGCCTAATCGATTTCATGTAATACCTGCAAATAGAGTAGGTACCTACCCTATGCAGGCAACCTACTTCAGTAGGAGTAATTATCCTGGTGTTATACCGATATAAGTATCATTGAATTAATTGCATATCGATATGTGCGTATATGGATGGGATTAGAGTAGGAAATATCAAGATAACGGTCCAGATTGAATTATTCTTAGCCTCAATTAGTACTTCCATCTTGCCCATTTGGGGTCATAATTTAAAGACTGCTTGGATGAATTTATGGACAAATTTGGAATTTAAGAAATACTGGAGTTTTTTTTTTCTTTATAAGATCTTCTCCAATCAAAGGCGCTTACCTGCTTGCTAAATTTTGTGATGAGGAGAGTAAACATGAAATTTACAAAATAATTTCTTTTATTCTTCAACAGTAAGTAGGAGTTCATCCAGAGATCAGTCATTCCACACCCGACAATTTGTGATGGGTTTGTAGAGAAAGACTTTTAATTTCAATATTGATATTGCAATTATGTCAAATGCAATATAAAATTTAAGAGACACACATGCGGTTTACTATACCTAGAAATTGCTTAGACAAATTACATTTGATTTATCACTTGATTTTTCATTTGATTTGTAATTTGATTTGAGAAAGTTCCGCGCACGTACAAAATGCGAGCAAATACTAGGTCTGTTCGCGTACTCAGTGTTGGGACAATGCGTTGTAATGAATTTGCACGAACTTACACATTTGCCGTTCCCTTACATTGTCGTGCATACAAAATTACACGAGTTTTGTATACGTCACAGCTTCCCCTCTTGCATGAATTTACCCGAAGTTTTTAGTTACTGCAATCAATTTTTTTGCAAGGAGAATTGACAGCTGTCATAAGAAAAGTGTAATTTGTAACTTTAAAAATTGGTAAATTTTCCAAAAAGTTTTCAAAACATTAAAAATATCGAATGATGGATTGACTATTCAATGTTCTCCTGAGACTTTTGCCAGGGTGCAACAAGGTAAATAAAACTACAGAACTGAGAATCTTTTATTCAAGTTCTTGTTGAACTTTTAGATCCAAATTTTCTTGCTGAACTTGTTAGCCAGGTTCAATCGAATCAGACGCCTGTTGACCGGGAAACTCCACTCATTTCGGCTGAAAAAATTTAATTTATTTCAACAATATTTCAATTCTTATTGCAATAGAAAACTAAAACAATCAAAAATTCTAAATGACATTTCACTCTTCTTCTTGTTTTTCACGAAGTTGCATGATGCATTTGCATTTTACATTCTTCCCCCACCAAACGAGTAAGTTTTTACACAGAAAGTTTTTGTACGAGAAGTACGCGAACAGACCTATTATCTAGATGGAAAATAAAAACGTAATAGACACTTCAACTTGACAAGTGTCAAATATCAAATGTCAGAAAAAGTTGCAGCCAACACTCCAGTATAAAATTCCTCTAAAAGGTGCGTGTATTAAATAATTATGGTTTATAACTAGAGTCATATTGCAATAAACTCGTATATTGTGAAATATTTCGCAGTTTCAATATTAAGTTCCAGTATTCTATATACTGAGTGTACACCGAACGTATACCATATATTCCTATCATGCTCGATATAATCCAAGACTAAAGTATATCTATTCTTCAGGTCGCACTTCAAGAGAGAATTCTACATATATCTGATATAATCGAAGACCGTATGTGTGGTCCTGGTAACTAAAAACCGGACGAGATTTAAGAGAATGCTATTCGATTTAGAATTATCCAAGTCAATCAAAGATACGGCTCCATAGTCTGGTAGACAGCGCTCAAGAAGAAATATAATCTGGATGAGTTGTCGAAAATCACGACATGTCTGAACTTTACCATGCCCATGGCTGTATTATTGGACCTCCATTGCGGCAGCGTATAAGGAAGTCAATGAAGCGCAATATTGGCCAGGAGAATAAAGTCTTAGATAACTTAAACATGTAAAAAGACATGATGCTAAAAAATCTGTTATGATAACTAATAATCATGGGTGCATTCGAAGATTTTTTCTTATTTAACAACTATAAGATTATAGGCTATAACCTCCAGCCTCTCTAGATTCAAAGGGCGAAACTTATCTCCTTGACGGACCCCGCTAGAGCTGTCTATTTATAGGCGGTACAAAGAATATTAATCGCGGATGGAGTAACCAGTCCCATTCTTAAAGGATTCTATATGAAGAGGCCACTGGCAGTGACCATGACCTGATGGCCTTTGCCACTATTGGACTATTTATACAATATGAACGCAAGATGATATCCCTACATGGTAGCAACGTGGTGGCTAATGGCAGCCCATATCGTGGGCAGAGAGTGGAATATCTTGAGTCTAGCATTAAATAAGCTGTCGTTCTTCTGATCACCGGATTACGTCTTGATTTTGAATCTTGGCGTGGAGTTGCGATTAGATTGCGAAGAGATTGGGATATAGGTCTCTCTTCTACCAGTAAGAACGTCATACATGCACTGGTCCAACTGGTACTCAATAAGGCAGTTATATCTCTTAAGGGTGCTGATTATCGCTTATAAAATCTAAACCATGCATATGAATCACCCTGGGATTAAATTATCATTTGCAAGTACCCATGTAAAACTACAAGAACTTTCTGTAGGGTTAAACTGGATGAAAGTGCCTTTAGGTTAATAGCAACGGATTGGTGGAAAAGGAGGGAGTTTGGGCATTCCAATATCCTTCTGACGGCATTGATATACATGTTTATTAGCAGTAGCAGAGTCGTAAATACCTCTCCTAACCTTTAGTGGATATTTTAATATTGTTATACCGACTAGAAGGGACTTGGAGGGGATGACCGGTTTTTTACTGCATACATCTCTATTTTCACATCATGGATCCAAAACAAGTACAGCTACAGGAGTGGGAGTAACTCAACGAACTGGCACTAGAACTAGCCGTATAAATTGCTTAACAAATGTTGTATTTTTCAGGCAAAATTAGTCGCAATTCACGCAGCAATTCTGCTGGTATCTGTGCGTACATAGCTGGATTTAAACACTGACAACCTATTGGCCGTTAAGTCGTTAATTGCTGTGGTGATAAAATCAAAGTTGGTGCAGCTTTACAAAGATAGCCAAGTAGAGATTTCTATACGGCACAAGGTGATTCCATGCTGGGTACCTGATCATAAAAATTTCAAGGGCAATGAAACAGTGGCTGAGCTAGCAAAAAAGGATTACGAAATGAATTACACAGACGCATTATCGTATATGAGAATCCCCATCAGAGCTCTAAAAGTCGATATCACCAACGGCAGCTAACGGTGAATCAAGCGGAATACATGTTGCATCGCGAGGTAATTATGGCATATGTACAATAGGAAGAAAACAATGAAACTCCTGAGGAGAACAGAGTGGACACCAGAAAACTAATAGAGGTATTAACGAACAATTGGGCCATACTAGGAGACTGAGTCTAGAGTCAAAAAATTTCTGTCATAGCTATAAAGCTCCTAAGCGAATCGAATCACGTGCTTAGGAAGTGCACCATTTTTGCAGTCAAAAGTGGCGAGATACTTGGTAACGACTTCTTCTCGGTATTGAAATGTGAAGATTTTCCTTAGAGAATTACAGTGTATCTATAGTTGTTCTTAATACCATAGATTTCCATGAATCTATGGGGCACAATGGACCCGTCAGTTGTCTAAGTCATGCAGGCCAAGCATTCCTTGGCGACAACTCTCTAACGACCCTAATTTACGTAATTGAGGTTAGTTACGAAAAGGAGTGGTCCTAAATGGCTGCCTTGAAGATCATCAGAAATGTTATTTAATTCACATTTCAGACATATAACATCACAATTTAAATTCTTAAAACCAAGAGGAATACGAAGAAAGGATAACTTTTGATATAGCTTAAATTCTTAAATTGATTCCATCGAAAAATCCAGTAGATTTACCTATAAAGAAAATCATGATGAAAAATTCGTTAGCAGTAGGAGTACAGAACATCAAAATCCAAAGCCAGAGAGTTGCTAAGGATAAATTTATTAAATAACACTTAACAGGAATTTGAAGAAGAAACACATGTCTGAACAGGATTTTTATTTTTTTAAAAAAGTTTAACGAGAATTTCAAATTATTTTATTTCTCAGAGGTCTTTTAACGGACAACATTCTCCTCACTGCAACTTATTACTTTATAAGACCTCATAGTAAATATTTCTTAATTAAATCACAAAAATTTTCCAACGAATCAATCTGCCGTACATTTCCAATGCATTAAACTGAGTTTATTAGGATTTAAATCTTATCTAGGCAGATATTATAGAGAATCCCTGATTTCAACCAGAACACATTCACCCAAACCAATAATAATTTTTTTATATTTGTCTACAAAAAAAAAAACAGCAACAAATATAAAAAACAAAAAACAAAAAACAATTTATTTCCGGTCCGAAACATTACAAAAGCCACAGTTTTTTCCATAAGGATAAATTGAAAGCAAATACGTGCTGAGCGCATTCATGTGAATGGAAATCATAATTTTGCTTCAATTTTTCCCGCCTTATGTCGAATCATTGTCCTGGAACACCGTTGAACGATATAACGGCAGGTAGAAAAGATAAACCATCCACTTTCGTAAATTTTTACAGCCCCCGCTTTCGTTATCACCATAAAAGTTTATCTCACAGAAATAGGCGAACGTCTTTCTGGCTCGCGGCAATCAGCTCAAGGAGTTGTAAGGAAAGAAAATATTATGACGAAAGAAGGACGACGAAGGCTTTAGGCTCTATTTCTCCAATCCTATATACATACATATATATGGAGGTGGTATATTTTATAGCTTATAAGTGTGGAAAGAGTGGGATACGGTAGCCGTGGAGAAGCCGGGATGGATTCGAGAAGAAAAGAAAAGAAGAAAAAAAGGCTGTGATTCACCACACCGTTCTAACATAAAGATAATTTTTTTTTTCTTTTCTGGAATATATACCTACAACAATAAGGCGTAGAATTATTTTGTGTACAGAAAAGGATTTCATTCCAGAGGGCGCTGTGTTTGTATTACTTCCGCAATGAGCTTTGATGGTTCTTTTGCTTCACAGACTTCTCGTCTTTGAGTTAAGGAGCCCTCGAGGAATTTTTTGATTTAGAATGACTGCTGGAGGTTGTTTTCAGAGAGTTAGGGTTGGTTGTGTGGTGCTTTGACATGCTTATATCTATATATAGTAAAGGTATATATATTTCTTACCATTTACAGGTATATATATGTATATACCTAGCAGTAGTAAAATCGTCTTGATGTTTCACCAACCTTACACTTGTTTACTATTTTCTGATCTTTTATGAGGATCTATTTTCTAAAACAATTTCTAACGTTGACTTTTTCACCTGGAAGGTATGTCATGTGAAACGCTTTCCACCAGGATGGCAATTTTCGTATGATTTTAAGATGTTTTTTGTACCGCGGCAATACAAACGTAAATAATTTAAGGTGAACAAATAAAACCCTCAGATCATCATAATCTGGTGCTGTCCTGAGTACTGGTGCTTTGACGACCCGCCACCGCTCACCACTGGTGACTGGCTCCCGCGGGCCGTCATTCAAAGCAGAGTTTTCGTAAAATTTGTGAAAGCGGGTCGTAATATCACTACCAGGGAGTGGCGAATCGTTAACAAGCTGAGAGTTTTCATACAATTTGTGAGAGCGGGTCGTAACTGAACGACCCGCCATATACAACTTTTCAATATACGAGATGCGTATTCTTTATGTTAGAAGTTCTTTGGTAGTAGTCAGTTGAAGTCTGCAGTTAATTGAAAATAAAATTGAGCGCATAAAGCCTTTATCCTGATTTCCTCTGTATTCCACCAAAGTGCTCCAAGACTGCTACGGCTACCCTACAAGCGCTCCAAGAATGCTACCCTGCAAGCGCTCCAAGCGTGCCACCCTACAAGCGCTCCAGGTGCGCTTCCCAACAATCTACAACTGAGCGCTTTCCTCTGCGGACACACTCACTATAGAAAGATATGAACAAGGATACGGTGGGGAAGCGCTTCAAGCGTCCGAAGAGCGCTGTTGAATTCATGAAGGGACTAATTGACATTAGCAAGCTAAAAAGTTATATTCTCTTGCCATCTACCCCTCTGCTTAAGAACCGAGATTCCGTCACACCAATAGGGTTTTTATACAATACGTCGCGTCGTTAATTTTTATGATCTAAGGTCATCACAGTTATGATGACAAGCCCTTCCCCTTTTTACGTGATAGAGAAAAGCACCGCCAGTGTTCACGCATGCAACGGTTGTTAATTTTTTTCTAAAGCTGTATTTTGCATAGTATAAATAGAGCGCTGGAAATACATGTCGACAATGCCAAACCAGACGGATTGGCAGAATAGAAGCCAGTTGAAGTGTTGGAGATTAATAGTAAGAGTATTGAACCAAGTTAAAATCCGTACATTTTCATTGCAAAATATAGGTATACTTTGTGCATCACAGCACACACCCACTTGGGAAAGCATTGAAGTTCTAATTTAGGCATAAAACCCGCCATATAAATAGAGCATTTTAGCTCACAATTAAAATGCTAAGCCAACGAAACTTAACCGTGGATTTGGCTGGCCGAAACTCTCTCGGTGTGCTGGTGGAAAGAGAATGCGTGAAGAATGACGTGCTCTCCCCAGTGCTCTGGTATATGTTGGTTGACTCACTCATCATGGTACTGAAGAAATGAAGGATACTCATGTGCGGCGTATGTGGTCGACATTCCAGTGCTCATCTCCAGGCACAGGATGTCTGCGGACTGTGCCTTCATGCAACGGGCCCTCAATATTGTTGAGGAATGGTGCACTTATCACATTACGAAAGTAAACCCTACAAAGACCATTTTTGTGCTCTTCTACAGAGACGTTAATTTGGAACTTTATTCTTCCAAAGCTCTTTGGATACACTCTGCAACTATCTTCCCATGTGAAGGACTTCAGTGTCTATCTTGACTCGAAGCTGACATGAGGAATGCATGTAAAGGAAAAATTTAATGCTGCTATGAGGATCTTTGCTCAATACAGTAGAAACTTTGGCTACACATAGGGCATAATATCGAGTATTGTGCACTGGATGTACACCTCGATTATAAAATCCATGCTCATGTGTATGGTGAGGACTGTAATTCGGAAGCCTGCGGGCCTGCAAAGGCTTTCTTGCCTAGAAATTGTAGCCACCGTCCGATCCACGGCAGCTGCTGCCATTGAGGTCTTATTGAATCTGTCACCCCTAGAGTTTGTCATTCAGGCAGATGCCAAACGGGATTCGTGTAAATTACGCTCATTGGGATATTGGATCGACAGCTGGACTAGATCTTCCCATTGCTCATTGACTTGCGGGCTGGAATAAGGAAGCCCTTTTGGTCCGCTTGCCAATTGATGCGATGGTACCAGAGCTTCGTTTTAGACGTAACTACCCCTTTTCTTGAAAGGGAGTCATGGGCTGAGGGAAGTACTTTTTCGAGCCTTCCCCGGTCAACTCTAAATATTTCACCGACAGCTCTCTCATAAATGAGGGAGCCAGTGCTGATGTTTATTTTCTTGAACCCGACATTGAGTTGGAGCACTCACTTGAAAGGCACATTCGGATGGCACCTAAGTTACTGGAGGAGTGCAGTACGTCTGTGTATAAGCTATGTATACGCAACGTGTCCCCTCGGTGGGTATATGGGGTTCATATGGAATGACAGGGCCAACCTTCTAGCTAAGTCTGATTCTGGTTCTCCCATCCTTGGACCGGAACCAGCATTAGGCGTTATGTGGTAATCAGATCTCTCATTAAAACCGATATTCGCAAGAAACATCAGGCAGTGATGAGCGAATCTGAGTCCTTACATGTGTACAAATTTTTGATTGGCCTAATAAGAATTTCTTTGACTTTTTCTTGTAGCTCTCGGAAAAAAACAATACAGAGCTGTGATTGGCATCATCACGACTAGATCTGGTTTCATGCTCATCCAACAAAGATGAGAGTTATTGACAGCCCCAAGTGTCTGTCCTGCTGGAAGGAGAGCCTGAAACGGTTGTCTCAGAGCACTTTCTGTATGCTTGTTTCGGCCTTTACTCAGGGCAGGTTGGGGGGTACACTTGGATTGTCCCTCCTATATTTCGATGATCTGAAAAGCTTACCTCACCTAGACCTGATGCGATTCATTAATCGGGCAGGAAAGTTTGGTGAGAGGGTTGTTAGTAGATTAGCGCAGTGGATCGCCGTGGCTTTCGATCTTGGATTCGCACGTCCCCTTGCCTTCAAAAGAAAATCAGGTAAAAAAATTGTACAGACAGATCGCCACAATGAGCCGAGTCTAGTCTTTATAAACCTAACCATTTTTTTAATATTTATTATTTTTCAGTATTTTATCCTGTTGGGAAGTACCTGATTGCTAGCACATTGCGATAGGCACATAATTAAGGTCTATTGCATTTGCCCGATAAAAAGGGACAAGTTACTAATAGTGTTTTTCAATTTCAGGTGAAAGCACTAGGGCACTTTTTTGGAATATTTTATATACCTCTACATATATTTTTTTGTACCTTATCGTCATTTTGAATTTAATTAGTATTTTTGTTTGTTATCTTGTTATTTCTGATCCGATACCTCCCTATTTATTATTATGCACGTGTAGACCTAATAATGTTATTTGAACTCTAAGCGCTAAAATCTACAGGAATTATTGCGCAAGTGTTTCAATTTATGAACTACAATTTTATAGGATATATCGAAAATAGATTGTTTGAATATCAGAAACGAAACCCACAATTCGCCAGAAATTTAACAAACCAGAAAAAAAAACGAAAAAGAACATGTGCTACCAGTTACGAAGACAATGTACCTTTTTAAAAATCAACAACAAAACCACCAACAATTCACGAGGATGTTGTGAAAATGTACAATTTACCTTCTATAGCACTAGAAAACATAACAACTGTAAGATTCAGTGGCAGCAACAAAAAGGACTCATCTAAAAAGCTCAAAAAGCACACAAACATACACATACAATGCCACAGGAATACTGTCGGCAAATAGTTCAATAAACCAGCAGATGTCACCGAATATCTTCTCTTGCACTTCCTCAACTCAATTCCTGTATTATAAAGTGTTTGAAGAAAATACCACCGCCCGCCCTCCTCTATTCAAGACAAGAGCACACCAGACAGGACATATAACGAGCAACCGATTACAGTTCATATATAGAGTTCTACAGAAAAGTGGTATCGAAGGAGGAAGCCATAGAGACCTTAATATATACAGAGAGAGAGGTGTACTGACGTTGATCCTATTTCTATTTGCAAGAAACTTTTCCTGCACAAAGGTAGACAGGATTGCATGCACAACGCATAAAACAGGATCAAATAATACAGAAAAAAGTTTCCTCAAGTCGGTTGCTCTGTTTTCCTTGAAAGAGACTTTAATCGTATCCTTTTCGCTCGCTACTTGCACGTATCAGATTCCTTTGAGCCTTATTTTCGTATATATAGTTTTTTTTTTATTGCCCGTAAATGGAACTTGGTTAGTTCTGATGACATTCATACATACATACATACTTACACGGATATTGTATATCCCTTTAAAGGACACAGCATTGCATAAAGGATCAACGTGTATTCGAGCTGCATTTACAAACTACTGAAGCATATTGTCAACCATACTCAGCACTTTCTTGTGAACTCAACTCCATCAAAATAAGGGATGAAAAGGTATAGGTGGAGTAAAAAGAACTAGATAAGGGAAGGTGGTGGAAGGGGCATATACTGGCGACATTTTTAATTTATTTGCAAATTTTTATAGCTGCAGTATCTGCACTTTATTGCAAAATTCTTAGCGTACACAGGAATAGCTTGCAGGCAAGCAGAAAGGCAGACGAGGCGGCTTCTTCTTGCCTTGCTCGCTCCTTTCCACTTATAGTTTAATTTAGTAAAGAGCTCTTCGGATCTACGTCAAGTTCATGGAGATAAGTGTGCTATGAAGTGTATGTGCAGCCCGGGGTAGACGTTGTCTTTTAGTTAGGCGAATTATATTCGGGTCCGCTGTTTTATGGGTGGAATTCTTTGGCAATAAACTTCTCTTCATAAGTCCTATCTCCTCGAAAATATATCCTTAACGACGTCAGCTGTAGCATTATTTTTATCGTAAAATTAATGCAGCGTTTGAAGGGATCTGCTGGTGTTTCTGATGCTGCTGGTACACCATTTCTCGTGCTGCAACATGCCTTCATATGCTTAGCGCAGCCTGCCTGTGATACTTGGTGCTATTATTATTAGAGAACAAGATAGCAATAAAAAAACAAAACAAAAAACAGGTGAAAAAAATCGACGTAATTAAAAGTGGTCTCTCTCTTTCTATAAGAAGTCAATTCAATTCAAGGTGCAGGTATAGTTAAGAAAAGTATAGTTATATAGGTAAGTGCATACAAACCTACACATATATACATATACCTACCAAGGAAACTTAATTGGCATTTGGATGTTCTAAATTACGGTCCACTTTCTGAGGATAGATGCTCTTTGAGGCATGGTCTTCTTTGTGCCGAAGTAGGTAGTACTTGTTCAAGCTTTGGCTGGCATTTAACTTTTACATTTCAATAGATTTTCGGAAGTAGTTGACCCAAATGTAGCTATCGCAAATATAAGAGCATTTTAAAGAAGAAGCTTGTTGAAATGCTTTTGGCTAAGTACGAAATGTACAATAATAAGTAATTCTAGGATATTTATATAAACTGCAAGGAAAAAAGGGAATTCTATGTGAACTATGTCATTTCTATACTTCTCTTCAGATTTTTTGTCGAGTATTTCTACATGATTTCCAGTAAGAGTTTGGATAAGAAATTCACGACTTTTTTATACCCGACTAACAAATTTTAGAGTAATTAAAGCACTAGAACAAGTATTAAGAGAAATTTTTGAGGTTAAGTTGTTTTTCTTACGTTTTTAAATGTAATTTTGGCTTATCCGAAGCTGTAGTTGGCGTAGTTCATGCATTTTTTTATTTTTCGAATAATTATATCTTAAGGCGTATAAAATTTTTATTGGTTACCTAATCTCATCAAACCTGAAATCTAATTAAAGCTACCTCATAACTGAACAACGAAAAATTTACACATACCGATATAAGACTCCTTGACTGATGTCACTTTAAGAATTTTTCGCTATTCCATTCACCACATGTAAGATCTGTCTTGGCGGCTAATATATGTAGTATTCCAGCGAACATTATGATTGCAGATCGAATCGGAAGCGACTCGCTCCATCGAAGTTTGACTTCGATCTCGAGGTCGTTCTGTACTCGATCTTGAGCCGAAAACAAAGGAAAAGGAACGCTTTTTCGAATCGAAATAACGACTCTATATCGAAACGTCTTCTCGGGGGATTTCGAAGATTTTTCGTGTGTTGGTGCTATATAAGAACCAAGTCCACTTTTATAATTGATTAGATTAGATAAGATTTGTGGAAGGGTGCTCATGCATTAGCCTCGCATTCATTGCGACCTGAAAGATCTTTTGTGAGTCCCCGTTCGATTTACTCACTTTCTAGGTTTAGACTGTTAATGAAGTCTAGAATCATTCTGGGATTTAGGTTCCACACGTAGTTTGGTGGAGTAAAGCATGTTCGAAGTGGAGTAATCTCCGCCTGGCCAAAGTGAAGACAAATGCAGAGCAGGTGCTGCGGCCTGAGAAGAGCTCTTTAATCATTTTGAGCTGACATTGAACGGGCCAAACGAAAAGGAACTACGCGAATTGGCAATGGGCATAATTAATGGAGCCCTTTTGGTACTCTATGAAATTTGCAGAAACCGATTCCAATCTAGAAGCAACAGTCGATTATGAAAATCACAATCTTACCGAAGGGGCATAATCAGAAATAACATTGGAATCCGTAGCTTTGTCAGGCAAAGAAATATATGAAAATGCACAAATTTTCAACAAATCCCAAGTAGACCTAACACTGAGATCGGCGGATTTGCCAGGAAAAGAAATTAATGAAAATCCATCTGATATGAGGCTACCAGTGGTAACTCGTTTAATAATGAGAACAAAAGAAATGTATCTTCGGTTGACACTGTCGTAGAGTACCTCGAAAATAAAAGGAAATCGGCGGAAATGGATGACATTGAATTAATTTTTCTATGCTATGCAAAATCTATTAAATCGTTCCCGAAAAAACGGCAAGCAGTCACCAAGATGGAAGTTGTCAAAATTATAATGCAGCAGGAACTAAAGCATTCAGAAGAAATGACCAGCGAGAAGTCATCTGCAAGTGTGACGTCGACATCAAGTTTACAGGAATCGAGACCTGCTTTAAGTTCTTTTAAGTGTCTCATACGAGTCAAGGGCGGATAAATCGGGGAGCTATCGGGGCGATCGCCCCCCCCCCTCCCCTAGAGCTCTAATAAATCAAAATGTATACTCTAATCAAATGAAATAGAAAATACAAAAAAAATCTTTTTAAACCTTCTAAATCTGCATAAAAAAATAAAAAATAATTTCTCCCTTCACATAATGAATACATCACAAAAGTTCTCATTTTGCACTTAAAATTATATTAAATTTGTGAATAAATTTGAACATTTTCAAGGTATACAAAGTAAGCAAGATCTGGGGCCGGATTCCACTATTATTAATTTACAAAATTTTCTGAACACCACCTTGTTCAGATTCTGCAAAAATGGAAATGAGTTTTTCTATCAAAATTTTGTACACTTTAACTGATATTTTCTTCCCGCCTTTTTGGTTGCGAATTTTGAACAGGTACCTGTGAGTTTTTGTCAAGCGATATTTTCAGAATTATTTGTTTTATTCTTTATTTTACGTTTTTCTAAGCCGTAGTCATCTTAATACTAGTGAATTCATGTAAATCATTTCTTATAACTGAAATTAAGTTCTTCAAAAAGACACAAACAACATTCAGCACAGAAAAATTATCATTCAGCATTTAAATGTACACTTTTTCTCACGGTGAGTTTTTAAATCGTGTGCACTGACAAATTTTTCACAGTTGCAGAATCTAGCCCCTGGGCAGTTTAAGTTTTAACACTACAGTGAATAACAATGAAATTTGGAACTCCTCATGTTTATCAAAATACTTAATTAAATTATTTTGCTTTGACTTTGCTTTCTTTGTGTACCATGAAAATTTTAATATTTAATTAAATGGAAAACTATAGGTAGTTTTTTAAAAACTTATTTTTTATATTTATAATTTTTTTCTTTTTTAGTCATATATTATTCTCAAAAAAGTCAAAATTATATCACTAAGGAATTTTCAGTCTAAGCTAAATTTGTGCAATTTTTTGTGGTCGAAAGCTCAGAAAAGTCGGATTTTGATTTTATTTAGTATGTTGGGAAAATTATCAAAGCCAGCGTAATTAATCTCAGATTCAGTTTTCCTGCAAATTTTAATTTAATTTTATGCATATATTAACCCTACCTAATTAGCATTCCCCAAAAATTTGTTTAACCATTTAATTTGCACGAAATTGCAGTCCAGCACAAGAAATTATGGTGTTTGAAAGTGTTTGAAATGTAAGCGAGCTTTTTATGAAAAACGTCTGCAATAAGACTAGCAAGAAGTGTATAATCATTATATTGTATTATAGTATAATGTCTATTTTATGTGGGAACAAATTTTACTATGCTTACGGGATCAAAAACGTATATTATATAAATAAAAGAACTCTGGCGATATCTGAATGCTAATGAACTTTTCAGGCTGAAACGAAAAGAGAAAGCTATACAGCGCGGTCCAGAACTGATGGCAAGTGCGGTTATAGGAGGCGATAGAGGCGATCGCCCCCCCCCCCCACCTAGAGCAAATATCTGGATCCGCCCTTGACGCGAGTCGTAGATTTCTGTCTGCAAAAACAGCACCCAGTCCTCCGTGTTACAAGAAACCCAGCCAGATTCAGTTTTTTCCTATTTAAATTCATACAAGCCTTAAGAAAAAGTGTAAAAAATACAGAAGGGTTACATTTTCGGTACGGAGTGTAATAGGTCATTTTAAAGCTAAGATTTTTGGCTTCTTAAATTCAATATCAAAAACTGGTATCCATGACGTATTTTTTGATAAAAATAGTAGCGAAATAAAAAAAAACAGTAAAACTTCTGAAATTTTAACTTTGTTGAGCCATAACTTCAAAATGGAGAAGAAGAGGTTAAAACAAATTATAAACCGCTTTCCAACGATTTTCTAGCAAAGGTTAAGCCATCATCATAGGGTGTAACGATCAGAAGTTACAGGGTAATCTATAAAAACTTACCCAAATAATAAATAATAATAAATGTATTCCTCATTAAAACGAAACATAGGAATAATTTGAATACCGACACGGTCAATGCAGAAATTCTTATTACATAAGGTATTAAAAAAATGGGGTGTGTCAATTTTAAATTCAATGCTGATATTTACAAAAATATAAGTGAACAATAATAATATGTGAATTCTTTTAGTGTAATACGCATAATATTTTTCTTTGCAAAATACTGACTCGATCGTACTAACATCAAATAATCTTTTTGTTACGATAAGTTTTTATATTATATCTTGAAGGTACTATTTTTTTTAATTTGATTTAATTAACTACTTAAAAAATGTGTAAAATGAGTGCTATTTTCCGTGAAAATAATCAGATCAAAAAACGAAAATTCCCGTACTCATATCCAAAAATTTCATTTTCAAATTCTGGCAACATTAGTTAGTGGTGTAAATTGGGAATGAAGAGCTGGGAAATTTGAATCGAAGGTAACGAAAATTTATGTTATCACCACAATTAGGCCCTTCTTGCTGACGACAATAGCAGAGAAACATTTTAGCAACACAATTAATCACTGCAGAGAACAAGGACCTCTTTAGTTAGTATGCTCATCATACTCCCGTACCAGAGTGGAGCTCGGAATATGTCATCTTCATCTGGACACTGTATGTGTGGGCATAAACTTTAATGCAAAGTTGAAGGAACTCAGTGCAAAAATTAAGCAGAGTCTAGCTATAAAAAAAAATAACAACAAAAATTCCACTAAATCAAAATAAATAAGGTGAAAAATGAAAGAAAAAACAACGACGCTGACGCTACACGAGTTTTCCATTTCCATTTCCATAATATTCATAAATAAGAGAATAATTTATTACCGAGCTCTTTCAGGCATGAAATTCCAATGAGATTTCAGATGAAATTAAAATCCGTCCTTAACATTTTGCTCGACGAGAAGCTCTAGACGAAAATTAATTTTAATAAATGCGTTTTCTTTTTTTCTTTTTCAGAGCACGTGAAAAAATGAATTTGTTTTGCAATTCTTAAGTGAGGTGGTCAAGGTTTATATGTACATCAGCTAAAGACGTAGTTTTTTTATTTTTTGTGATATCTATTTCATTTAAATAGACTTGCTTTGCACATTTTGTATGGAACTTTTTAAGTAATTGGTGTGAATTATGTTGGTGGAGAGGTCTGATTTCATTGCACCTCTCACCTAGTGACTGCGACCTGTGAGATCTTTGTAAGCCTAAGTACCCTCGGTAGCTCATTCGAACTTGAGGTCCTTTACAAAATTCATAACGTTATTAGGCGACCATATTTTGTAACATTCCCTGACATTTTCTAGATATCTTAGCCTTATGCGACCAAAAACTTCACAGTCGCAATGGATGTGTTCATCAATTTCGTCATCTTTCATATAAAAGCGAGAAATCCCGCTATCGCTCATACCCACCTTTGTGAGATAATATCTGAGTGTGCAATGCACAATAAGTAGGCCCATTATTAGGCTTAGGAATTTGTACTATTTTGCAAGTACGGAATAAATTTCTGCACTAGTCTCAGCCGTGGGGTGTTTTCCCAATTTAATTCTGTCTTCTCAAAACCCAACTTGCACCAAAAAGTGACTCTTCGGGTAGCCAAAAGCAGGTTCAGTGCCAATAACCAAAGATATGGCTCCTTCCTTTGTAAGGCGGCCCGTAATCTCGTTGCACGTAATGCCTTCATGTCCTGCCACCCAAATTATCGTAATCTTTTCTGTTTCAGCTAGCCGCATCGAGATAGTAAAACAGTCCCAGCCCAACTTAGATTCAAAGGTACACGGTACGGCACACAGAGTTGGTAGTTTGGGCCATATATACCCACGCCTGCTCTACCATCCATTTTGAATCCATCTGTGTACCATTTAAGAGATCATTTTTCAAAGAGTAAGTTCTCAGAATGCCACTATTGAGTATTGACGGCCCTCCAAGATAACCTTGAATGGTGTTTCGAAGTTTCAGTACAACATCTAAGATAGGGTTAACCATCAGAACCTCTAAAAACTTGTCTTGCTGGTGGCCGAAAGGTTTACCTGCGTTGAGGAAATATGACCTCAGCATTGCACTGAGTATCGCCCCCTTCTTAACATGCAGATGCAGTAGAAGCAGGTCCCGTATAGGCTCCAGTCAGGCAACTACGCATGGTACCAGTTGCTCCTAGACACGCAAGCCTTTGTAGTTTTTGTAAACTAGCTTAAGCTGTCTTTTGTTTTGTTTTTTGGCACCAAACGAGTGAAGCGTATGTGATCATGGGTCTTATAATGGATATATACAGGGTGTTCGGGTGTAGGTGATCCATAGAGAAGGAGGTGATAGTACTCACTTAGGCAAAGATAAGACGCGTCGTTTTGACGGTAAGGGGGGTTTAAGATTTTAGTATTGTTTCCATTTACACCCTGTAAATTTCTTTATATACACCCTATCAAGCCAGGATTCATCTAAAATGATAGCAAACCGTCTAAGCTAACGAATGCGTAACGATTTAACGATTTTCCCGCCAAAATGTAGGATAACTTAACTATACAGTTTATTTACACGTGTACCTAACTAAATGCAACCGTTTTTGAAATATTCCCGTTTCTATGATTCATTAATTTTGCAAATTTGCCTGGAATTGCATAAAATTAGGCGCGATTTCTATTATTATAAGCAAAATTAATTAAATTACGCATCATAAAAACGGGCATATGACAAAAACGGTCGCATTTAGGTAGGTACATAAGTACAGTCAAATCAAAGGTAATGTTCCGGTGTTTCTAAATCTTGTAAATAAACTGTATAGTTATGATACATTTTGGCGGGAAAATCGTTAACATTTGAAAAAATTAGGATTTTTTTTCCTAATCTTTGAACTTTGACGTACTACAACTTAAGATTGAAGCTGACATTAGGGCTGGTTGGGCAGTCATTGCAAAACTTAGGCGGTTTGCTATCACCTGAGATAAATCTCGCTTTAATACGGTGTATATCAAGAAATTTACAGGTTGTAGAGTGGAAACAGTACTAAAAATCTTAAACCTCCTTCTCTATGGATCACCTACACCAAAACACCCTGTATAACCACAGGGTCATTTTTGTTTTGAAATTCCATATTCTGCAAAAAGCCTACGGTATTTCCATGTTACAACTGTGGCCTTCTTCAGGAGTCATAATAAAAAAGAGTTCCAAGTCAATTTACTATCTCGGCTAATGCCTAAATAATTAACCTCCTTTTTTTAGTATTAAAGCCGAATCACACCGCCGCGAAAGCGATTGCGATAACCATAGCGATAATCATAACGAAAAACTAGCGACACGATTCTTTTCACACCAACACGTGATAAATCACAGCGATAGTTACTTTATTATGTGTCAATTCAATTTGTGCTAGCTCGACTTATACTGGCTCGAATTGAAAAAGTTCGTATTACTGACCATCGTTGATATTGAGTATAAATTTTTATATATCTCCCTTTCAACGGCGGAAAAAGTAGTGACGTAGGTTGTTTTAAATGTTTCTGCTATAGAGATGAAATTTGAATACGGTTTGTTCCAAGAATACCACCAAATGTTTGCCTGATCAATATCAAAGAACACCTCCTACCTCGATTGTCTATTAAAGATTCTTCTTTAAAATTTTACTTTATGTGGCCTTTTGCAGCAAGGTATGCTCGACAAAAGCCTCAGAAAGATCAGTAAAATATTTAAATTTACACGGCCTTACAAGTAGATAATTGAAAACGCTTTTGGAATTTTGCCGCAAAATGGAGAATTTTTGTCAATCCTACTGCAACACAGCCTAAAACAATTATTAAAATTGCTCAAGCCCCATACGCTCTTCACATTTTTTTACAAACCGCGAATGAAAACACTCAACATTTAGAGCCCTCTTAATCAAATATGGGGGGTTTGATAAATTTTGAAGTTAATGGAAAAAGACCAACAGAAGAAATTTTCCAAATCCAACAACCTCCTTGTACGTGCACTATAACCTCACTTCGTTTAACACTTCCCACTTGTATTCTGGGTTAGATTTAGACTTTAGGGAAGGACACAGTAAATCTACTTTGGTCGCGGTGTCCGCAGGTTCCCAATCTCTATCGTGGCGGTATGAATCGGCCTTTATTCCCTCAAGCGATGGTGCCTATAAATTAAAGCTTCCTTTTTCTCGTGAATGGAACGATTACTATTTTTCTATAATGGGAACAAAGTTCAATTGTCTGGTACTAGTTTTGGACTATATTAATGGCATTCTGGATTAAATCAAAGATTACCAAATCATATTTGGCCCTGATTGCTATGCCTAGGTCATTCACATATCACTGATTATCTTAGTCAGAGTTAGTCAGCACTCATAGGATATTACCGAGTCTCTTTCCAAGTTAATTGTAATTTTCCGGCTTGCTTTTATTCATTTTACTAAAAAAGGATTCTGTTCTGTTTCTTTATTACTTGCAAAAGAGGTATGATCAGAATGAATCTAATAAATGTGTATCGTATTCTAAAACAACCATATGAATATATTCGAGAAAAGATGGTAACAATTAATTTTTTTTCGTCTTTTATTTCGATTTCTTATGAAAAGCTAAAATCACTGTAATCGATATATTAACTATGTAAATTTTTTAGCATTTTCCCAAAAATGCACTCTTCACATCAATTATTTAATTTTATAGCTTCATACGTTACCATCAGTTCGAGAAATGCAGTAATATAAAATGAACTTTAATTGGTACAATAGGTAGAAGTTTTCAATGATATGCTCTCATACCTTACGTGTGCTTAATAAATTTTGCTCCTCTTCTTCCTCCTAAATGTAAAAAAATTAATTGGTTGCCCTTGGTTTCCCTAGAGATCAAGAAATTAATTGTTGAATGAACGTGACTTCTTTTAACATCAGTAAAAAGAAGAAAATAAAAATTTAAATTTCCCTAACAGTCTCTTTTTATTTATTTAAAAATCGCGTGATCTTATTTGATTTCATTCCTTTTGCTAGAAATAAAAGAAATTATAAAAATTTCACCACCATCTCAGGATATATCCTCTTCGCTTATTTCAAATCCGTTCCGTTAAGTTGATCAAATTGAGTTTAATATCAATTACAATTACAATTACAATTATTTATTTCAAAATCAGTACAATAAGACAAAAGTCTTTACTTAAGTACGTTAAACAAGACAAGCTAAAATTCTTTAAATGGAGAGTTAGGCACTAGAGAGAACCAATATGAAAAACATAAAATTACTATAAAGAAGGAAAAATAAAAAAATTACAATGAAATAAGAAAAATAATAAGAAAAAAAACAATCAGAGATTATTAAAAAGAAAGTTCAAAATTAATCTAGTTAATCAAAAACTAAAGCTAAACAAAGAAGAAAATCAAAAATATCCCAAGTCCGTGAGTGTGCAGAATCATTAAGGTGGAAGCAGAAAATCACTGATCAAACGCCTAAAAAATGCTACCGATCTCAGGGAGACCCTGAGACAACTGAACACTTTTTGTGTGCGTGTCCGACCTTCGCCCGGAGCAGACTCTAAGGTCTGCCCTTCTATCTGTTGATGAGCTGAAAACCCTTCCTCAGCCAGACCTGATGCGCTTCATTAAGAGGACAGGACCGTTTTGGTGAATACGCTTCTAGCAGGACAGCAAAATGGACCTAAATGGCCTCCGTGCTTGGGATGGGATCTCCTGTCTACCTCAACAAAAAAAGACAAAAAAAAACCACATCTGCCATGGACAATGCTCTCCAACGCCCTCAACGATATATAAGAAACCTTCACTTACAAGAATGATTTTTAGAGTGGGCTATAATCTACCCAAAAAACCTTAATTCACCTATAGACAATACCTGACCCATTATTGCACTCATCTCTTCTGGTCTGCCTTTCCAAAATTTACGCAACTCTTCGTCGCTGTTGACTATCAGCTAGTTTTCTGTCGCCCCAATTGCGTTGTAAAGACTTTAGTCCTTAAATACTTTACGTATGGTTGCCTTAGTTTTGCGAAGTTAGTTGGATTCAAAATGCATTAGAAAATCATATATCGATTTCAATGGCTGCGCCTGGTTTATTTCTGGATAACGAAAGTTTGACCAAGTGTCTTATTTTGGATTTGATCTGCCTGAATGCCCACTGGAAGTGAAGCTTGTTACTATAGCCAAACCTCTATATCTAGCTAACTTGGTACGAAGAGGCTTAACTTTTTAATACCTAAGCTCCAAGCATTAGTCTTTGAGGGTTCTTACATTGTTCAGGCAATTCTTTTTTGGCACGAGCTGTCTAGTAACATTCAGAGGGCAAATTCATTTGGAATATTCAGACGGCTTCTTGTTGGGTTCCCAGAGTAGCGTTCTTTTTATCTGCGACAGACATACATTTGTTATCCCTTATCGTTTTTATTTTTTCTCTTCCCTTCTCTTTCTTTTAATTTTGATTTGGTCTTTGCATTTTTGATTTTCATTTTAATTTAAATGTTCGTCCCAAACTTTCTTTTAATCTTAATTCTGAGATTGTTTTTGATTTTGGTTTTGATTTTCAACCTAATTTGAATTTTGATTGGCCCGTCTGTTCAATAGATATTAATGTAAAAGATTGCCTATCTTGTATTGTCTTTTACCAGGAAATATGTATGTATTATTATAGTATCTCTCTTACTCACGGGCTCCCAACCTATGGGTCGCGACCCGGTATGGGGTAGCAACGGGTTTTCTATGGGGTCGTCAGCTTACATAGTTAACTAAAAAAAAACATTCACTATAATGCAAAATCAGACATGTCCGTAGATGTTAAAGAGCAGATTTTGAGTGAAATCAAGGTTTCACAATTGGTTTCTTTTCAAGGTGATGAATCAACAGATGAAAGCCAGTATGCTCAGTTGCTTGGCTTAGTGAAGTATATTCATTCAAATGATATCAAAGAAGAGATTTTACAGTGGACTGGAAACTACTACCAAAAGTGAAGATATAATGGAGAAGATAAATACCTCAAAATCGGGCTTTCAGAAAAAAGTAAAAGAACTAACTTCCCAAACAAAAAGAATCCACTGCATAATTCAGCGGTATACCCTTGCCAGTAAAACTCTTCCAACTCATCTACAAGAAGTCCATGATTGGCTGATAAAAATCGTCAATTACATCAAATCTGGAGCTTTTGACACCTGTTTGTTTAAAGAACCTTGCAAAGACATGGAGTCTGTTCACGAGGTTCATCTTTTCTCACTGCAGTACGCTGGATGTAGAAAGGAATCTTTCAATTGAAACATGAAATCAAGTCGTTCCTGGAAGTGCAAGGGAAACATGACAATTTTGTATACTTTAACGACAAAGCTTAACTTGAAACTTCAAGGAAATGAGACGAATATTATCGCATTTCATGATAATCTCGGGGCAACTGCAAAATGGGCGAAGAAAAATAAGTCTTGGCAGCATTGCCATATTTGAGAAACTGTGGTAGGTAAATCTGAAGGTGAAATAAATGACAATTTGAAGGAGGATATTATTGGGCATTTCGAATCCCTTTGAAAACGAGCCTCAGGGTTACTTCCCTGAGCTGAAAGAAGAAGAAACTACATTGACACGATATTAATTCTCTGCTTTCCTTGATGTAACCAGCATTCCCGATGAATTACAAGATAAATTCTTGGATTTACGAAATGATCAGAATCATTCCTCGGTACGTAGCATTTTTAATGAAAAATTGCTCACACAATTCTGGGGTGGTATGTATCATAACCAAATGTGATAAAAGAAATAAATAAATTACATGTTGAAAATTACATGAGGTTGGCGTTAACAAAAAATTACTCTCGAATTTTGATGCATTAAATTAATTATTAAACATAATTTTAAATAAAATTGTACTAATTATAAGTTAACACAAGAACATAAGAACTCAAGCCGGCCGATCATCAACAACGTCGAGTCTTTGCTGATTGGGTCCTTGAAATGCATGAAAATGATCCGGAATTCCATCGAAAACTCATCTTGAGTCATGAGGCCCATTTCCACCTCGATGGCTTCGTCAACAAGCAAAATTGTCGCATCTGGGGCTCGCAAAACCCAAGAGTTATTGTTGAAAAGCCTCTCTATCCTCAACGTGTGACTGTTTGGTGCGGTTTATGGTCCGGCGGGGTCATTGGACCTTACTTTTTCGAAAATGAGGCTGGAGCAACAGTTACGGTGAATGGATTGCGCTATCGACAGATGATTAATAATTTTTTATGGCCGGAATTGGATGGTATTGATCTGGACAACGTTTACATTCAACAAGACGGCGCTACGTGCCATACAAGCAACGAAACCATTGATCTTTTACGGGAAAAGTTTCCGGACCGTGTTATCTCTCGCAGAGATGATCACAATTGGCCACCGAGATCTTGTGACTTAACACCTTGCGACTTCTTCCTTTGGGGCCACGTGAAAGAGAAGGTCTACACCAACAGCCTAGCGTCGATTCAAGACCTCAAAGATGGAATTCGTGAGGCTATCGAGGACATAGGGCAGCCACTTTGCGATTTGGTTATGGAAAATTTCATGAAAAGGATATGGTCCTGTAGGCGTGGTCGTGGTGGTCATTTGGCTGATGTTATTTTCCATTATTAACGGCATACCTTTTTCTTTATAATGAAATAAAGATCCGATCATTTGTATCAAAAAATGGCATTTTGTTTGACTATCAAAATAACACCTCTTATTGGAAAACCCTTTAGTTAGAGCATAGGTTTCCAATCTTTTTCGGGTGGCGACCCCTTTTTATAAAAGCATTTTAATTAAGATAATTAAAAAAATCAGCCAGGGTGCCGTACCATCGTACAAAATTTAACACTATGTACTTTTTATTTATTTTTTCATATGAGAGTAGTTAACTGAACTTTATAAGCCTTAAGACCCAAATCTTTATGCAAAATACGGTGTAATGACGTTTTTGGAATGCCTAATTCCAAAGAACGACGAGGAATGGACAAACCTGGGTTTTCTTCAATACTTTCGGCTACAGCAGCAATATTCTCGGCTGTTCTTGAGTGACGTGCACAGATTTTATTGTTCACATCACTAACTTGTCCCGACAGCTCGAATTTTTCTACCAATTTCTGTATTGCGGTCCGACAAGGTGCTTCACGACGACCCAAAAATGTTCGAGTTTTACGAACCGTCTCTGCCACATTTTCACCATTTTTATAGTGAATTTTAATAATTTCAATGGTTGTTGAATCGTGTATCGTTCCATTTTTATTAATGGCGTAGTTTCTACTTGTCAAATGTCAAAAAATGACAGCTCCAAAAGTGACATCTACCCTCTTATTGGAAAACCCTTTATTATGATCAATATATTTCCAGATTATTAACAAGATTTTTATAACAGGAGTCCACTATTAGTCCTAACCTAACTCTATTTATTTTAAGGAACATCAAACAAAGCTTAGTGAGTTGTTGCTAATATGAAAAGTGTGATTGTTAGGAAGAGTTAGTAAAAATTAAAAAAAAAACGGGCGTCGTACAAATTTAACACTATTTATATTTAATTTAATTTAATTTTTATTTTTTTATTTTATAGCTGGCAATAGAAATACACACGGTCTGTGAAAATTTCAACTGTCTATCTATTACGGTTCATGAGATATATATATATACCAGTGATATTCGTAAATTTTTAGATAGCAATGACCTTGCAGTGTTGACCCTACTGAATTTTTCAAAAGCTTTCGACAGTGTCAATCATCCTAAGTTACTGACAAAATTAGCTTCACGTTTCAATTTTTCTAGTTCGGCCATTTCTTTAATACCTGTTTTTTTAGGCAAATAGATCTCAACAGGTGATTGCTGATGAGCGTCTCTCAGAAGTACTACCATTACATTGCGGAGTACCCCAGGGATCTCTTCTTGGACCACTATTGTTTAGAGAAATAAGAATTTTAAGAACTTTTATTTTTAATGATTCTAAATCAAATTTATAAATATAAGAAGAAAAAACAACCGCCTCGTCCGGGATTTGAAACCGGGACCTTCCGCTTGCCGGGCGACTGCTCTTACCACTGAGCTAACGAGACAGATGATTTTCCTTCTTGCATTTATCAAATTTGTAACTAGCCTACTAAGCCACGTTTTGCTTTCAGCTGGCATTAACCAGTAACGATGAAAGCGCACAAATAAATTGTAAATTCAATTTTATTTATTTTTCCCGCGGACGGGAATCGAACCTACACTTGTTAGAATCGGTCAATGATGGAGAAATAAGAATTTTAAGAACTTTTATTTTTAATGATTCTAAATCAAATTTATAAATATAAGAAGAAAAAACAACCGCCTCGTCCGGGATTTGAAACCGGGACCTTCCGCTTGCCGGGCGACTGCTCTTACCACTGAGCTAACGAGACAGATGATTTTCCTTCTTGCATTTATCAAATTTGTAACTAGCCTACTAAGCCACGTTTTGCTTTCAGCTGGCATTAACCAGTAACGATGAAAGCGCACAAATAAATTGTAAATTCAATTTTATTTATTTTTCCCGCGGACGGGAATCGAACCTACACTTGTTAGAATCGGTCAATGATGGAGAAATAAGAATTTTAAGAACTTTTATTTTTAATGATTCTAAATCAAATTTATAAATATAAGAAGAAAAAACAACCGCCTCGTCCGGGATTTGAAACCGGGACCTTCCGCTTGCCGGGCGACTGCTCTTACCACTGAGCTAACGAGACAGATGATTTTCCTTCTTGCATTTATCAAATTTGTAACTAGCCTACTAAGCCACGTTTTGCTTTCAGCTGGCATTAACCAGTAACGATGAAAGCGCACAAATAAATTGTAAATTCAATTTTATTTATTTTTCCCGCGGACGGGAATCGAACCTACACTTGTTAGAATCGGTCAATGATGGAGAAATAAGAATTTTAAGAACTTTTATTTTTAATGATTCTAAATCAAATTTATAAATATAAGAAGAAAAAACAACCGCCTCGTCCGGGATTTGAAACCGGGACCTTCCGCTTGCCGGGCGACTGCTCTTACCACTGAGCTAACGAGACAGATGATTTTCCTTCTTGCATTTATCAAATTTGTAACTAGCCTACTAAGCCACGTTTTGCTTTCAGCTGGCATTAACCAGTAACGATGAAAGCGCACAAATAAATTGTAAATTCAATTTTATTTATTTTTCCCGCGGACGGGAATCGAACCTACACTTGTTAGAATCGGTCAATGATGGAGAAATAAGAATTTTAAGAACTTTTATTTTTAATGATTCTAAATCAAATTTATAAATATAAGAAGAAAAAACAACCGCCTCGTCCGGGATTTGAAACCGGGACCTTCCGCTTGCCGGGCGACTGCTCTTACCACTGAGCTAACGAGACAGATGATTTTCCTTCTTGCATTTATCAAATTTGTAACTAGCCTACTAAGCCACGTTTTGCTTTCAGCTGGCATTAACCAGTAACGATGAAAGCGCACAAATAAATTGTAAATTCAATTTTATTTATTTTTCCCGCGGACGGGAATCGAACCTACACTTGTTAGAATCGGTCAATGATGGAGAAATAAGAATTTTAAGAACTTTTATTTTTAATGATTCTAAATCAAATTTATAAATATAAGAAGAAAAAACAACCGCCTCGTCCGGGATTTGAAACCGGGACCTTCCGCTTGCCGGGCGACTGCTCTTACCACTGAGCTAACGAGACAGATGATTTTCCTTCTTGCATTTATCAAATTTGTAACTAGCCTACTAAGCCACGTTTTGCTTTCAGCTGGCATTAACCAGTAACGATGAAAGCGCACAAATAAATTGTAAATTCAATTTTATTTATTTTTCCCGCGGACGGGAATCGAACCTACACTTGTTAGAATCGGTCAATGATGGAGAAATAAGAATTTTAAGAACTTTTATTTTTAATGATTCTAAATCAAATTTATAAATATAAGAAGAAAAAACAACCGCCTCGTCCGGGATTTGAAACCGGGACCTTCCGCTTGCCGGGCGACTGCTCTTACCACTGAGCTAACGAGACAGATGATTTTCCTTCTTGCATTTATCAAATTTGTAACTAGCCTACTAAGCCACGTTTTGCTTTCAGCTGGCATTAACCAGTAACGATGAAAGCGCACAAATAAATTGTAAATTCAATTTTATTTATTTTTCCCGCGGACGGGAATCGAACCTACACTTGTTAGAATCGGTCAATGATGGAGAAATAAGAATTTTAAGAACTTTTATTTTTAATGATTCTAAATCAAATTTATAAATATAAGAAGAAAAAACAACCGCCTCGTCCGGGATTTGAAACCGGGACCTTCCGCTTGCCGGGCGACTGCTCTTACCACTGAGCTAACGAGACAGATGATTTTCCTTCTTGCATTTATCAAATTTGTAACTAGCCTACTAAGCCACGTTTTGCTTTCAGCTGGCATTCTTAAAATTCTTATTTCTCCATCATTGACCGATTCTAACAAGTGTAGGTTCGATTCCCGTCCGCGGGAAAAATAAATACTATTGTTTAGTTTGTACAATAACGATCTTCCTAATGTCATCCAGGACTGTAACATCCATTTGTACGCAGACGATGTACAACTATACCTGAATAGGCCGATTGGTCTAATGGAAGACTGCGCAGACCGCCTCAACTCTGACTTGGAACGAATATCAAGATGAACGTCCAAAAATCAGCTTATATTAAATCTCACTAAATCCCAATCAATGGTCTTTTTTAGATAACAGCTTGATATAAGCGAGTTGCCTTCGGTCATTCTTTATGGAGCTACCCTGCCTTTTGCGAATAATGCTAAAAATCTCGGCTTTACTCTGAACACCTCAATGAGCTGCTGTGACCATGTAAATGAAATAATTCGTAATGTCTATGGTGGCCTTCGGACACTAACAAAGCTCTTACGTTTAAAATTAGTTAAAACGCTTTTATTGCCATTTTTTTTTAGTCTTGTCTAATTTAGCCCCGTTTAGATTCTTCTTGTGCTAGGAAATTGGAGGTTGCTTTTAATGATTGCACGAGATTTGTCTTTTGGCTGAAACGATTTGATCACATTTCTCCGTTTCGGTTGCACATACTTGGATGTTCTTTAAACACTTTTCTTGCTCGAAGACAGTTAATTTTTCTTCATGACGAGTTAGTTTTCCGGGGTTCATCTAGAAATTTTAACATTTTAATTCAGCGATACAGATATTCCATAATGGAAAACTCTTACTTTGTTCGAGTAATACGTTTGTGGAATTCACTTCCTACCAACTTTCAAAGATCCAGCGCGATGGGGGCTTTCAGGGAACCTTTATACCAATAATTGCTATTATTAAATTTATACACTTCATTCTGAATTCTGCTATCATTCTTGTTTAATTTTTATAATATTATTATTTCATATTAATTCTCTTTTCTTAATCTTTTAACTTTTTAGCTTTATTTAATTTCATTTTGTTTTTCTTTTAAGTTTATTCATTAGCTTTTAATTTTCATATATTATATATTCAGTAACAGTCGGTGCAGGTAAAAGATTTTGTAAGTCTTATTGTACCATTTGCCAGGAATTCAAAATTGAATTGAACTGAATTGAATATAGTCCGGTGACAGATGGACAGACATCGGAGTCTTAGTAATCGGGTTCCCGTTTTTACCTTTTAGGTACGGAACCCTAAAAAGATAAGCAAAATAACCCTCTGAAAAATCATAGTAAAAATTTATAAAATAAAAAGAGAAACATAATTTAATTTCAACTCCCAAAAACGAAAATCGAATTTGCTTAAAATTAGTTACTTGGTGCAGTTTATATGCTCCCCTACTGCTGCACAGCACATACATACAATATATGACTGTCCGCGGACCTTCCCAAAATACTCTAGAAACCTTTCAATCTTGAATTTAATTTAGGTGTACCTGTTCATCCATGCAACCTATAGTTGCAAATAGTTACTGGATATCTCTCGCACTACATACTACCAATTTATACAGAAACTAAAATCATGTTTTCCCCTCAGACTAAATATGAAAAAGCATCAAAAGGCACAACGTTGATTAGACCAGTGCCAAAGCAAATTGGAGCAATTAGGGAGCACACGAATATTTAAATAAAGATAAAAAGCACTAAAAAACGCGCATTCGAACACACACTTCCTCCAGTAATGATAACAATTAAAAAAAAAAGCTTAATTTACCGAGTATGAAGCGTATACCCAACTAATTAAGGTATATGAAGACATCTCCATTTTAAGCACACCTCTAAAAACTAACTCTTAGTAACTGACATAGAAGTAGCCTGTGCGATTTTACCTGGATGTCTGTCTACGGAAGATACAGAGAAGCGGATGCATTCTATGGAGGTAAGTACTAACTACAACAACAGAGGCGCCCCATATTCTTTGGGTCCTCAAAGCAACATCGTTCACACTCAATATTTTATGCACATGAGAATTACACAAGCTTGGTGCAGTGCATGAATAAATTAGTATTGAGCGAGTAGATTAAGCTGTACGTACGTCTGCTATAGTAGATATATACATAGAGCATAAGTCCAGGTGGGCTCTCTACCTATATATATAGTTGTATAGTATAGTATAGTGCTCCACCACGCGTCACGGTCCTACTCTAAAGTGCTGGGCTGGAATAGTATTTACCTGTTGTTTCACTAGAGCTCAATGCATATATGCATATAGGTAGCAAAGGAAACCATTGCAATGCAAGAGAGTCCACAGTTTGCTTCCAGGTCTACTCTACTCTACCCTACCCTCCCATGGCGTCTCATGATTTATCCTGGGTTCCCATCTCGACATATTCTAGGCACTCTTGAATCTACTCTAAAAGGGTAAAATTATGTTATGCCAGTCCGCAGTCATTGCACCTCAACCTAAACAGTACTTATTGCTTGAAGTGGGGAATGGTGCTGGTGGTGTGTGGTGAGGTGACTTTTATACTTAAAAGCTGGAGCTGCAGTAGGAGCCCCGTGCAAATTGTATTTTCTATTTTCGACATCATCCGCTCAACTCAAACCAACCCGATAGTAACCTATCGGAGGAAGAACTCTGAGTCTGAATATTTTGTCGATATAGTCTTAGCGAGCTCATCTAGATTTCAATTATGACGCGATCCAATTAAAAGTGCTCTATATGAAGGCTCTTATCGCACTTCACACGGTTCTGAGAGTTTCGAATAATTATGCAAAGCAGCAGATATACCTAGGTATCCGTTAGGATTGTTGTAGAGCACTCTCAGTCTTAACTAGCCATTCGTCGTCGTTGGCGCAATTACAGAGTGTTTACGTTTTTTTTTTTTGTTTGGGACTCTCTGCTTGTTTTATTCCGGTATAAATTTACTCAAGACCTCTAAATTATTGTGGTTAACCGAATATCTACTGTAAAAAGGCACATTACGTGACTAAAGAGTGTGTGAGATTGTCAGTGTGTGTGTGAAGTGTGTTGGTTATAATTCAATTAAATAACAATGACCCCAGGAGTAGGACACAATGACCAGGAGGAACTTTTGCCAACATCTAGACCAATCCTAAGAAGAAATGTAAGTTCGTTTTGTTGTTCTATCGAGAGTCACTATAAGGTAAGTAATAAGAGAGGTGAAATTTCGTAAGTTTTAAAGTGTGATGTACCATGAAAATGGATTTTAATTCACTTCACAACAGACGCTACATCCGAGATAAGATTTCTTGGTTGAGATACATGCGACAACAGATTTGTTTGCACTTTACTTACCGTAGAGCCACCTCGTGTTTTTGTTGCTGCTGCTGCTTCTTGTTTAAGTGAGTTTACTTACGTTTGTAGTTTTATTGTAAGTTTATTTTAGGTGGTCGCCGCCGGTTCATTCTGATGATTGGGATTTGTGCACAAACCGTAAACTTGTTCAACATTTTTGTGTAAGTCTTATTCTGGGTGAACTGCTGTAAGTAAAAATCTGTGTTTTGAGAAAAATTTCAAAATCGAGAAGCTATGCTTTCTGGTTAATGTCATATCTACCTTCAGCTTTAAGATGATATAATTGTGATATAATACCGACGCATGTTCAGGGTACATCAATTTTACACCTACTTACAACAAAAAGTGTAAAGCAGCTCTCCAGAGATGAATTAGATAAAAACGATTATATATATATGGAAAAAAACACACCAATGTTTCGCTGAAGATACTCGTGTTTGGAATTTCTTAGTGAAATCTTCGCATTTATAGTATTCTGGACTCCAATCTTAGGACTCCTATCTAAAAAGTTTCCAAGCTGGAGCGATCCTTATCGATCTTTTACAAAATTGGATCGATCAATTCCAACCTCTAAAAGATCATACAGCACATCTGCTTCAAGGTAGTATTCGGATGGAATTTCATTTTTAAACAAAGGTAGTATAGGATACCCTTTAGTGTATTTTTTTACCCTGACATTCCATAGGAGTTTTCTTTTGTAGTTTAATGTCATCACTGACAATATCCATCCATGTATATATATATTGAGCTCAAGTTGCTTGGATAACTCTAATTTAAAAGTGGGACATTAGTGACGATGCTCATTAGCTGAGCCAAGGGAATTTTTATTACTCGTCTCTAAACAGTAAGGAGCCTATGGCTAAGTCCTTATCATACTGCTGATCATCCTTAACGAAACGATTTCCTATAATTTTTATATGGATTTCTGAAAAGGTGTACGAAATATTTCAGCCCGTCAAATCTAGCGCTCCTCTACAAGTCCTACGTTAGACCTAGAATGGAATACAACTCCCATATATGGGCCGGGGCTGGTCGCACAGCCTTAGCTTCATTGGATATTGTCCAAGAGAGCCTTCAAGCGCATTGCCGATTTGGCAATAACTTGTCATATCGACTCACTCGAGCACCGCCGCAATGTTGGATGCCTTTCGCTCCTTTAACGCTATATGCATTGTCAATGTTCTGATGAAATATCTAGTCTAATCCCTTGTAGAATGATTCCTGCATGCAATACTCGCGCTGCAAACCGCGCACATCCTTTAACCCTTCAAATTACTTTCGGCCGAGAGTAAAATTGCGCGATGCTTTTTTATCCTGAACAATGCGAATGTGGAACAACTTACCATCTTCTGTTTTTCCTCCGGCATACAATCTGCGGAAGTTTAAGAGTGACATACATCGGCACCTCCGCCACTCTCCTTATATACCCTAATCCTTTGCCTATCTCCTTCCTGTCATGCTGTACTTTGTACTTTGTACTTTGAGCTTGGCTAAATAATATTAAAAAAAAGAACATTGAGTTGGTATTCCACGTGATACATTCATCTCGTTTTGCACTAAGCGTTTGCCTTAATTATCTGCATTCAGACTATACTGGGAACAACGTCCTATTACACGATATATATTAAACAGGACCTTCTTTACGCATAGACCAGCTGGGCCAGGGCTCCGCCATCCATGAGGCCCCTGGCTACTGTGATAGTAGACTAACCGAAGATCAATTCTTCAACCAGTAAAACAACCTATTACAAGTTTGTTTAACTGAAAGCAGACCGTGGAATTTATTCAAACTTCTAGGCAACAAATTTTACTAAAAAGTATTTTTTTTAAATTTCCGGCATTTTTCATGGTATGCTTTCAGTATCCAAACTCAATGTAGGTATTTGGTAATCAGCGAAAATTTATAGACTATTGTTTCTTGTTAGGCCTGCCTAACCTTAGATCATATAACAAACAGGATAGGCTATGAGGAAGAAAAACTTAAGCATTTCTCTTGATGTAGTAGAATCGCATCGATGTGTTTGTTTAGTCATGGAAGTCGTAAACTGCGATATTTTCAGAGGGGCACATAATTTAGTGGTTGAAACTTTATTAAATATTTGAAGAATTATAATTTTCTGTCACCGTGGTTCGAATTATTTTTCAAAACAAAAACAAACAAACAAAAAACTATTCGCGGTATAAGAATAGGGAAAAGTACAAAGCCCTAATATGTATTTGAATTTGTTATTTCTCTATTCTATTTTGCTCATTATGACTTTCGATGTGCATTTTATGAATAATTTATTTGATAGAGAATATTATATGTATGTTTATATAATTATTGTGCATATTGAGCAAAGTAGAATAGGTCCTCGTTCTCTTTAGCCAAGTCAAAATGGGTACTCTTTTCTGCGTATGCACATTGTGACTTGTTTCCAGGGACCACCACGAGGAGGTTAGAGTTAGGAGAATTTGGTTCACCTATCTCCTCCAGAATGCAATATACAACATAAATATTTGTAAATGCCTCCTGGATGCATCATGTACCTCATTTAGTCCCCAGTGGCCTATTAGCTTCTATTGCTTTTGGCTTCTTATGTTAAAAAAAAGTTGCGAATAAAACTATATTATATTGGATGATTAAAAAATTTGGCTTTTTATCTCTAATTGTATTTTTAGATTACATACCTTTGAAATGTTCCAGTTTATTAAGTTTTTTGCCGAATGGAGCATTTCTCAGAAAATTTTTTGCCCAAAAAAAAGTACCTGGTCTGTAAATATTTTTCAGTTATTAATTTGAGAAGCGATCTACAATGTCCGTTTCTCTGCATGTGTGCGCATTGATCTTCAAACAATGGTTTTCCAAGAAAATGTTACTGAACTTCTATTGAAATTTTCAGTAAATAATGATTTTCTAAAATAGTACTAGTACTATTCAGAAAATGAATTCGGCGACGAAGAACGCTTTCGGTATTCTCGCAGATACTCTTAACGCTTTGTGAGGGTGTTTGGAGAAATCCCTTGCTTTTGTAAGCGATATGAGGAAAAGCAGAAAAATTCCCTTGAAGGCTGGCCAGACATTCCAAACATTTGCGAGTCTTATTTATTTTGAAAACAACAAAATCAGCTATGTAGTGAACAACGTGCTCTGTATAATCCGTCAATCTTGTAGGATATGTTGCGTAATTATGTTCATCCGAATTCTTAAATTAATATATCTTAAATAAAGTTTTTTTTGAATAAAAATATAAACTGTTTTTATTACTAAGCGGTGGTGTGTAAGTACCTATAAAATAAAAATAAATATCTTTTAAATGACTTACAATATTAGAAGATTCCACACAGAGTAAATCTGTTATTTGTTCATCTTCAGACTGCATGCACAATTCTTTTTCTTTCCCTTCTGGTGAACCGCTCCTAACCTGACCGTCTTCATAAATCTGTTGAAAAGCTTATTAGTATTTATATCTGAAATGAAACAAAAAAAGTACCATCATTGCTGGATAAGTAGACTGGCTGAGTCCTACTTTCTCAACAAAGTCTTCAGTAATTGCAATCTGGTTAGTTCCACTCTTGTTGCCACTCTGCATCTCGTCCGTTACAAAAGAAATATCCCCAATCGCATTCTTTTCGTTTATCTATAATACAGCTCATGAGTAGTTATATTTGATATAATGATAATATAAGTACCCTCGTTGCAGGAAGACTAAGTTCATTGGAAAAATTAACTTCATTTTCATTCCCATTTTTGTTGCCTCTCTGAGAAGGAATATTATAACATATAAATATATTCTAGTACAGACTTAATAATATTATACATAATGAATTTGATGAACAGCAATCCTCACATTCAGTAAAATTATGAAATGTTGTTACACAAATTTTTAGGGTTTTACGAATGTTGTTCTTGTCAATGCAGTTTACATTGAAATGATCCTCACATACGATGCTTTGTCTTGAAGGTATGTAATTCATGCCATCAATAGCTTCAAGCCATTTTTGACACAAGACCTTATCTTGAGGGAACCTAATTTGCAAAATTTGGAAAAATTAAACATAACTTACAAATAAACGAAATTTAGTAAGAGAATCCCAATATATCGCAGTTTTTATTACTTTTTAATTTTTAATAATTTTAAATTTTTAAATTTTTATGTGCCCCATTTATTTTCTGATAATATTTCTTGGCGTTGCCTTTGTATGGCTGACATAATATAAATGACCCTAAACTTTCCGTCAACTAACAATGCCAATTCAATAGTAAACATACAAACCGGGATTGGAAAATGTTAAATTTTTTGCCACGGCTGTTTATTTTTATAAGTATTTCACATATATTTTATTTAAAACACTTTAATTTATTGTTGAAAAAATTAAACTTGCCTGAAAAATGATTTCCTACGGCAATAGCTCCGGTTATACTGCTCTTTCTCACTATTAGTAAGTATAACTAAATCACTTTGTATCACTTCTTCGAAAACACCGGACTATTTTCGATAAATTCAAAGAACTTCAGAAATGTCAGAAGTATCGAACTGACACCAAATAAATAATTCAGCCCTCTTGTCATTTCCCCCCCCCTCTCCGTTTCTACAAAAAAAAATGCTTATCACACGTACACGAATTTTACACAGTATAGCCTATCCTGTTTGTTACATGATCTAAGGGCCTAACGACCACTGGAGACATTTTGTCCTGCAACTTTTTTGTCACTGTCGCCATCCTGTCGCCGTAGGCTGTTTAGTACGCACACAGTGAGTAATTGTTACCCCAAAAAGTCATGTTTTATATCACCATTCATCAATATAAATTTCGAGGAGGCAGCTGTGATATGTATTTCTCATAAGGATGTAGAAAATGTCTCAATGTCCTTTCAATGTGGAGCGGAAGGCTGTTTAAAGAAAATTTCAGTTAATGTTTGATAAACTACGATCCTATTCTGAAAAATTCCTTTGATATTTCCGTATGAGTGTTGACAGTTTTGATGATCTACTTCTACAGATTTTGAGATCTGTTATAACTTATCAAAGTATGAATATTAGATCATCAATTGAACCTCTCTTACTTGCTGTAACTCTAAGGGTGAAGCTACACGGCGAGAGTCTTTGGCGTCCAGAGACCAATTTTTTTGTCTTTGGAGGCCCAGAAACTCCTGTATATGTATTCTTCGGAGATGCCAAAAATCTCTAAAGAAACCTTGTCTCTAGAGACTTTTTTGGTGTCCGGTCTCCCGTCGTATATTTCAAAACAGACAGGTCTCCAGATTCGGTCTCGGGTCTTCAAAGTTGGTTCATTTGTCGTCTCCAGGTCTCAGGCGACCATTTGTGTGTTCTGGTCAGTTAAATGTAAGTCTTCTCGGAAAAGGAAAGAAATAAAGTGAGTTTGATAAATTGTTAGAAAAAAATTAATAAAAAAAGTAATAATAAATATGATGGATTTAGGGCAGTGGACTTCTTTCGTCAATAGATTTCTGGTAAAAAAATCACACAAATTTTATCCCATAAAATTTTTGTACACCAAGGATATAATATTTTAAGCTTTTTCAATTTTCGCATAACATAAAAATATTAATAACTTTTGAGATAATTCTTTCTAACAATCTCTTGTTTGACACTTAAAAAAGATTTGTGGAGATCACTAGAGACCAAACTTCAAATGTCGTGTATACACTTCGGAGACGTGTCTCTAGAGACTTTTTTTTTATTATGGTCTCCGGAGAACTAATTTTTTTGTTTCCAGAGACAAAAGTCTCTTCCCGTGTAAACATTTTGGAGATTTTAGTCTCTCTGTAAGCCGGAGACATGGAGACCAACAGTCTCTCACCGCATATGAATACCTTCATAGATATTTCTCCCCACATTTTTATCTTCATATTGCTATCAGAATATTCCTTCAAATTGCTCTTGTATAAAGTAAAGGTGGTCTCATTTGCACATACTGTGTAAATGTTTCATTATTATTCATATCTTCCTCTCACATATTTTTCAGAAAATTATGTGTTTCTTCTTTGCGTCTCCCAAAACAATGGCTGTCAAGCGGTAACAAAAATGTTACCAGGGCATGTACTTTCATATAAACGTGATAGTTTCGTCAGTCAAAAGTTGCTAGCCAGAGGAACTTACCTTACTGTAACGTCACTTCATGCGAGCATTTACATTAGTGCCTATGGAATTGACAGTGGTGACAAAACAGTTAGGTGACAAAAAGTCTCCAATGCGCGATAGACCTTAAGATACATACGTTATTATTCTTGTTGATAACACATAGTATCTTAGAAGTAATTTCATTTAGTTGGCCCCGTATCCTTAAGTGACCAGGGCCTCACTTGGCTAAAGACGGCCATGATATTAACCCTTGTGCAGATACTTAGTTCAACAACTCTTAACAGACCCGAAGGTCTGTATACAGACCTACTCATAAAAGGTGTGTTTAAGCAAGTAAGAAAGGTATTTATATAATGGATCTGTATAATAATAATAATAAATTAAAAATAATAAAAGAAAAATACTCTGCGGATGAAGGAAATCTGATCATTTATTCATAATGCCATAGGACTTAAATACTAAATTAATAATAACTTCTGGTATGCGCAAATGATGTCATGAAGAAATCAATGTTGAGTTAAGTTAAGGTCGTCAATTCAGTTTTGAACATGCTGAAGGTAGCCAGATACTAAGGCTCTGTCAAAAAGTTATTGAATTGAACTATCTAGGGAGGGTTGTTTTCCATAGTCTTTGGTACTTGGTTGAAATGTTCAGGTGTTCTCCAGAGATCAGAGCCTTCCACACAATTCCATTCAAAGTTATATGATGGAGGTCATATATTGTCCCCGGATGGCGATCGTAAATTTCATCTAGCACACAGACAGGACACAGAGGTGACTTTCTACAGTGTTGTGCAGTATTATTGGAGTACAAAGATAAACATTGTCTTATGCAGTTGAACAATTCTTTAATTCTTATTCCTCGAAGGTGAAATATTATAAAGTTTGATCCAATATCTTGAGATACATTCTGAATTGCTGAAATTAAATTGTGAAGACTAATGAACAAGTGCCCTTGCATTTCTCCTGGATCTCGTCATAATAGTCTTCAGAACTTTTATAGTTGGTAATCACTTCTAGGCTGCGATCCTATTATGGTCTGCCTTTGAAATTCATGTAGTCATTTCGTTGACTGAAAAAATTACTTCTAACAGTCTGGTGTCAGACCTCTTCAGTTTGATTGATTAATTAGGAGCATTTGCTGATTTGTAGAGTGCAAGTGCTAAGGCAGGCCGCCTACCGAAGATACAATTCCGTCGTGCATATGCATAATGCATATGCAGTTCTCCTAAGCTATATAGTGAGCCACTCACCAAAAGACCAATTGCAGTGCATACTGCCAAGCAAAGTGCTTAAATAATAAAGGAATTGTTTTTATCAGGACGCGTCCTATGAATATCTAAGCCAAATATCGATCCTTCAAGAAAAAGCTGTACATGCATTGCTCAAACGAAAATGCTTGCAGCATGAATACAGCAAATGCCCTTGCTGCATTGGTGAGAGTCGTGTCACTTAAAAGTATATGTGATGCCTTTTTGAAGACCATGCATGCACGAAGCACTTGCATCTTTGGTGGGCGACCTGCGTAAGATTTCAATGTCATTATAGACTTCATAATTCACCACAAAAATACTGTTGAGTAATTTACCAAGAAGGCCTCTTTTTCCTCTGTATTGTTCTTCAAAACTCGCCGCTATATAGGAAATTCGTATATATTTTACATCTGCCACACAGTTGTCGGTTACTTTGAATTGTAAGTGCAATACGTGCTTATTGTTATCACTCCATACGGAAACTCACAGTTTCTAGTTATAAATAAAAAAAAAATTATAAATTGCAATTAACAAAAAAATTACGATTCTTTCATTCCGTATATACAGGGTGTTTCTTTGAAAATTGTCGGTATAATACCAACCGATTGGATGAGATGGGGTGATCAATAGTTCTTCCCTTATCTTCCTCTATCATTTTGAGCATATCACGCGAATATGGATTAAAAATCTCATTCACAGATGCAAGTGTTTACTCTAGGCAATTACGAAAGTCGTTTAGTTAGTTAGTTAGATAGTTTGAAAAGAGGTTGGAACCCCAAGAGGTCATCCGAATATAGGCCAAAAGAAGGCCCATTGTTCACCCTCCGGACCCATGAACAATCGCTCATAGGTTCCAATTGGGCGCTCTTACAAAGCTAAGTAGTGACCCCCAGCCCTTCTTGCCGGCTTTGTGCAGCTCATCCAAAAGGTGTGAGCCAAGGATTCTGTATCGCTTTCCTGAGAGTGGCGGACAGTTACAAAGAAAGTGTGTGATCGTTTCGTATTCCTCTCCGCAACCCCTTCATATAGGATCATCAACGAGTCTGAGAAAAGAGTGCCCAATCAGTAGATTTCTCAGGGTTAGCTTATTCTTATTAAGTCCCAAAAGCTTATTCGTTTGGTTTGGGTTAGGTTTAGATTAGATTTGTGAAGGGGTGTGTAGGCGTTAACCTCGCTATCATTGCAACCTGAAATATCGATTGTGAGTCCCCATTGCATTTACTCCCTTTCTAGGTTCAGACTGTTAATAAATGATGTAGTCTCAACCAAACCCAGCTTGTTTAGGTGATACTTTAAGGGGCAATGGCCTGAGAAGAGGTCAGTAATCATTTTGAGCTCTGTTCTTTGGGTTAGGTTTACCCCACAGTTCCTTTCTTTTTCTACTCGAAGGTCATCTAACCAAAGGCGACTGTGTTAGTGGTCAGCCTAAATTGAAATAATTTAGACAAGGTATTGTGGTGCAATCCCGATTATGGAGGGAGATTCTTCCGAGGCTGCACCAAGTCGAGCAAGCTCGTCCGCCATTTCGTTCCCAATGATGTTGCTATGCCCTGGAGCCCACTGAACAAGTACCCTGTTATTTCTAGAGAGGGAATTTTTTTTTTATACTCCAGTACTAATTTGGTGGTAAAGCCTTGACAGCTGCTTGACTGTCTGAGAAGATGGCGATCGCTTTATTGCCAGTATTTAAGCTGCCTTCCCGCTTAAAAATGACCCCGACTTCCGCTTACAAAACCGTGGCATGGCTTTCAAGGTGTATGGCAATTTCCAGGCGATGCTCCTCGCAGAAAACGCATGCTCCGGCGTTTTCTTCGGATTTGGAGCCATCAGTGTAGATAGCAATAAGGTTTGTCAATGGTTGAAGCACAGAATGTAATTCCCATTCTGCCCTCGATGGAATTCAAAATTGCTTTTCAGTATACTCTCGAGGATATGGTCGCTGTCTCTGGGGATACCAGATGCGATAGACTGCACGAATTTAAAGATGGATTCGTGTGTAACTCTTCCAGTGTGAACCCAGCTCTGACTAAGATCCAGTCTTAGCGCTGCAATTTACGCCCATTGATTGATATGTATTTGCACAGGGTGCATGTTGAGGATAACCTCTAGGGCCCGAGTGCTTGTTGACTTAAGAGTGCTGCTTGTACTGAAAGTACGAGAGTTATTTACTGAATTAAGATGAACAAAAGGATTGCTTTTAGGCGCGATTGTTAATTACAACCTTAGATCCCATTGCTTTTGTTTGCACTCCACATGATTAATAAACACTCTGCTTAGTGCTTAAGATAGTTAACTTGAGAGATGAATCTATACTTATGTTTTAATTTTTAATCCAATTCGTTCATTAGAAAGTTAATTTAAGTTAAAGCTTAAGGTAAAAGTTTTGAATGGCTATTAAAGTTTACTTGCTTCAATTACCAGTTTCATCACAAATCAAAAAAAAATGTTTGACCTTCTAAAGCAGGCATAAACTCCACAAGTATAAGTAATTCATTAAATTTTGAAATAGGAACAGTTGAGTTACATTTAAAATCACCAAAAGATTGTTTTTTTTCCATCAAAATAATAAATAGTATAAAATAATTTCCAAAGAATTAAAAGACAAATACCGAGGTACTGTCTGTTTCTTGAGTTAAAGCCAAAAATTAAAATTTCATGAAGAAATGTTGAGAGTATAACTGGTTGTTTCGATCACCAGCACAGGGCGATCTCATCAGGACAGTAATGAAACCCTGAACTGCCTGCTGCCTATACTACCGTGAACTCAGATGCCCAAATAATTAGTGGTGGAACATATAAAGATTTTGTTTTTTCTAAATCTAAATATGAATTACGTTTTTATGAATCTTTAAGTATTATTTGCTATGGTTCGTATTGTTTTTTTTTTTTTATGTAAACCACTCATGTCATCTTAAATGTACTTCGATTTTTTTTTCAAATATGCCTAGCAAGGTTTTTAACACCTCTTCGTATATATGTACTACATATCTCGACAAAGACCCTACATAATTTTTGTATCTTATTCTATGCATATACGTAAAGAAATCAATTCACCAAACGCTTGACTAGCTTCGGCGTAATCGAGATCACCAAGAAACATATTCGATTTCATCATCTCCGCTAGAAATTATAATTCGATACTCTATGCATGCATATCATCAAAGTATAATCCGCGGGAAAAAAATAATATAAAATCTTTACATTTCCAGTTCGATTGATGTGGAGGCGCCTTGTCTACATAGAAATTGTGAAATCTTATACCAAAAACCCACAATAAGATAAAAAATGAGATCAAATAAAATTACAATGAGACTGTAGAGGTGCACAATTAACGAGTACCTACACATGTATGTAAGCATGTATATTATAGCTGTGTTCTTTTGATCTGCTTTGAATGAAAGCCGATTTTGTATTTAAATGACTATTAGAGCTTTATAAAAAAAAAATCCCATCAAATTCCAATGTTTTTCTATCAGACGAACTATAAAGCCGATTCTAAAGTGTTTTAGAGGTTCTACTGCAATTAGTAAAGGGCGGTCTGAGGCAAAGACCTGGGTCAAGAATTTTGTCCACTTTTTCCTAAAGAAAAATTGACATTAGGTCAAGAAATTTATGACAATTTGGATTTAACTTTTGTGCGATATCTCAGGTAATAAAGAAAATAAATAAATTGATAATTCCCAATTAAAAATTAAACGTAAAATAATTTGTATTCCTCCATTTGTCACTTTAAAATTGATTCGCCTCATCTGCCAAATAGCCGTTCCTTTCGGCGCTTTTGTTGTAATAAAAAGAAAACCCCGAAATCAAACAACATGGATTTGTACAAGGGAATTGAGGAAAAGAATGACACTTTTTGGTTGCTTCAATTCATTGTTTACCGAATTAAGATTTTGTGATGAAATTTGAATGTTAGCTGTCGACTTCGATAATTTGCTTAAAAAAGTTACGCCTGTAATAAGCAAAGAAGACACTGTGATGAGGAAGTCTATTTCACTTGAAGAAAGATTGCCATTAACACTCCAATTTCTGGCTACAGCTAAGATGTCTAGAAGAGACTTTCTGCGCCAGTATTTCATTCTTACATCAAAAAAAATTGTTTTTAGGTTACTCCTATATTCAGTCCCTTATGTATTTATTCAAGATTCTAGTGCAAACTGTTGTCCTAGGGCGTGTGCCTTTTTCTCCACTCCGTAGAACGAACAGATTTTTTAGATCGTTCAGAGCACTGTGACAAAAGATACAAATACAGAGTGGTCTGAGCATTCTGTTAGTTTTTTTGTTTTTAAATTGGCAATTGGCAGCACTTGCGATTCGTGAATGTCAATTGATATAACAAGACCATTGAATAAATAACTAACAAGGAAGCAGAATATCGAGCGAATACTAAGTGTATTGAATAAGTCACTCACTGACAGCCAGATTGAACTTGGTTGGACTTGCTTTGACGTTTAGGTTAGTAAACATTTCAGAGTTCCGGAGGTTGAGCGACTTTTTCAAGTTTATGATTATTAATAAACATTAGAAATGTGAAATAGCGTTTTTTCTAAAGCTTGAAGTGTATGCCTTCATGCAACTAGGCCTCAATATTATTGAAGACTGGTGCACCCGTCATTATATGACAGTGAACACAACAAAGACCAGCTTGGTGCTCTTCGCCAGAGGACGTAAGCTTGGGTACTTTGTTCATCCAAAGCTCTTTGGACACACTCTGCAACTCTCCTCTCATGTCAAGCACCTTGGAGTCTACCTTGACTCGAACACAGTATATTTGTACAGTAGCTCAGCTTAGAACAAACTACTGAAAATTGAATTTTAGAATTTTAATTACAAAAAAAAAACCTAAACCTCAAAGTTTCTCCCATAAGAGGGAACTATTAAGTATGATACGGAATTAAATGAACGAACAGTAGCTAATTGCACAATGGTTGGGACAAGTCTTAGTTTTATGTAAGTACACATCTCTGCACCTGTCTGCAAATATATTGTTCCATTACCAAACAGCTGTTTGATTGCAAAGTGGTGTTCGTTCCATGGACAGTGTAACAGGCAAAATGGCTGTAATAATGTTTGTGACAGTTTGATAGTTCTACCAAGCCGAATGGCATGGAAAGTGGTACAAATTGTTTTTAGCTTTTTTTTCCTTGCAGAAATAGTTTTGATTGTCATTTTGTCCGTCTTCCTCTAGTACAAGTTTGTGCATGTTATAAGTTCTGTTTCTTCCACTTTAGATTTACATAGGAACCTTTGTATTTGTGTTTAGTTAAAACTGTTGAAAGAGAAAGTATAGTCTCTTTATAGAAGCATCCTACTCGCTTGACAGTTTTGACAGAGCTGGGCTTCTGTATGAATATACTCTGACTCGAAGCTGACATGGGGAATGCACGTAGACGAAAAAGTTAATGCGGCTATGAGCCTTCGGCTGCACATGGGGCATGAGACCGAAAGTTGTGCACTAGATGTACACCTCGATCGTTAGACCCATGCTCACATATGCCTCCTGTGTATGGTGGGCAAGTCCGCTTGTGGTGACTGCGATCCGAAGGCTGTAGGGCCTGCAAATGCTTACCTGCTTGGGAATTACGGGCTCCATTCGATCTACGGCTACTGCTGCTCTTGAGGTCCTACTTAATCAGCCACCCTTAGATATTGTTATTCAGGCAGATGCCAAAAGGGCGTGTGCAGATTGCACTCGTGGGGATGTTGGGAGGACGACTAAACTGGCTCTTCTCATTGCTCTTTAACGGATGGGCTGGACCTGGAAAACCCTCTGGCCAGTATGCAATGTAATGCGATTATACCAGAGCTTCGTTTTGGGCATCGCTTCACTGTAAGCTTGCCTATAAGGAAATCGTGGACTGAGGGTATTTCCAAATCAAGCCTTCCCTGATCCGCTCAAAAAAATTTCACCGACGGCTCTCTCTCTCTCTAATGAGGGAGGTGAAGCGGGTGTTTAATATGTCCATATCGTGCCATCTGGGAAACTCTCAATACTTCATCTTATTCGATCCATAATTTCCCTAGTGGATAAAAACATAAACCTTCCAGATCCATGCTAATCCTTGTTCAGCATCCTCGGTGCCTAGACTCGACACTTATTTCCACCGAAATCTGTAAAATAACGTCGGAAGCAGTAAATTGACTTTTAAGAATGTTGTGAAACAAAACAGATACATGCTTTTGACAGTGTGATCATTTATGAAGCTAGTTATGCCTCCTTGTCTAAGTTAACTCTATAATAATACATAAATAATTCAGGGATGAAGGATAGGAAGGAACTATGGAATTTAAAAAAGTCTTCACATTTTCAATAGCAGCTGGTTGGAATATAGCGTTTGACAATGATGACAATTCTGAAATTGAGCAGGAAAACTGTTATTGTTTTAAAAACATTAAAATTGAAGGATATGCCAAAAATATTGTTCCAGTTCAACATGCATTTCCGAATATTATTAATAATTACATTTGAAATATTGTACATCGATTTGACTGAATTTGTTTGTATCCAGCCGGCCTGATTTCAGTAGATATGCAGTTTCCCGAAATACTTTAGGTAAAAAATTATATTCGTCTACATTAAATGGAAGATCAAACCCAAATGTGTCAATTTCAAGACTATTAGTAGCAGTTTTAACTGGGAAAGCATGTCTGAACTTTTCAGTACAATAGAAACGTCAAGGACAGATCGTTTTTACAGTATACGTAAAAAAACCTAAATTTTTGTATGGAAACACCAGGAAGGAGTGGCCAGATTTAGCCCGTTTAAAAAAATATATTTACTATTCCTATAAAAACTCCGTGTACAAAATTTCAGCTCTCTCCGTTGAAACGTTCTCAGGCAGTGTCCAAATATACATATAGTGAAAAACGAAATTTTTGTATGGCAACCCCACGAAGGAGTCGCACGATTTGTCTCATTTTCGAACTCAATTTTAATTTTTTTTTTTAAAAACCCTTGTGCAAAATTTGAGGTCTCTAGGTGAACGCGCTCTCGCGTTATCGTGAAGATGTCCAATGTCCAATCCATTTTGCTCTACCATCGTTATTTCTATGTGTTACAAACGGAATGACAAGCTTAGTATATCCTATATACATCGATTACATCTGGGGTATAAAAACTAAGCTGTTAAATTCAACCTTATTATCTCTCAACCCTAACCTCAAAAAATGACTTTTTCAACGATAATTTCACTTTATCTAATGGCTATACATACATACATACATAAGTCCTCCAATGGAGTAACTCCGGACACAATTATTCTACATATTATTTCCATTAGTATGACTTCCAATTAATCCCTTTGAATATAGAGCTTTGTGCATCGCGAAATGATGCAGTATCCGCCATCAACTTTTCCTCAATTACATTAATCAGCTTGACAGCAATAATTCGCTTATCGTAGAGTTTTCACAGATAGTAACGAGGATCACAATTAAGAAGAAAGTACTTGCCATTACCAACTAACTCCACCGCAGCTTCAGAAAGTGCATTTTAATAAGCCCCAACAGCACCATACAGAATGCACTGCCCTACAAAAAAAAAATCCGCATCTTTGATGCATATATATAACCAAGGAGCAAGGATGTGTGCATTTGTGTCAAAGACCCTATAAAACTGTCTAAAGTGTACGAAAAGGACGAAAAGGAGCTTTTGACTGACTGGGGCTCTTATGTGTGTAAAGCAGTCTCATCTCTGATAGCGTTCAGACTATTCTTAAGATAAATTCGAAGGGGATGAACTTTCCACTTTATTTAACCGAATGTGCAGAAGGGCGAGGAAATTGAAATGATTCGCCCTAACTCATTCTCCTAAAGCTGAGAATCGCTTGGAATTTGCAGATTTTCTTTTTTTTTTCTTCGCATTCTTCTGTTGCGGATGATGAGTGGCTTTCAATTCAAAGATAGCGTTGAGTTTAATATTTGAATTTTACAAAATTCATTCAAGCGTAATTGGAGAGATCTGCGGAGATGTTTTTATGGAGTGTATTCAAACTGATTTTAAACTCATTTCTTTGCAGGCGGATGATGGCGGTGCAAATGAATCGGATTTTCCTACAACAGAGCAGACTTCTATTAGATTTTCACAACCAAAAAATTATGGTACAGTGACTACAGATACTAGCGGACAGATTGAACGGTTAACTTATGCTTGGTACAATTTGGATGTATTTGGTGAGATGCATCAAGATGGCTCCAGTATTGGAAGATTTTACAGATATACGAAAAGTTTTATATGTGCTGAAAAACGTATTCCAGCTCCTAGAAAACATCTACTTAAAAACGGTAAGAAATCTTGAAATTAAATATTTTAAAATAAAAACATTAAAATGGCGAAATCAATTTCCTACGTGGTTCTAATGGTAATATTTCATGGAGGAGATGGAAAGTCAAGTTTTCCCTGGGGGGCAGCAAGCAGGATATTCATTAAGTAGGAAGTTTTTATAAATATCTAAGTACTACATAGAACTGACTGAGTTTCCTGATTAACAGAATTGATGAACAGAGTGAAATTGTAGTACTTACGTTCAAATAGGTCAAATTGTAACGAGTCTTTCGAACCCCCTTTAATAAGTAGCAATTTCCTTATTGGCTGAAGTTTTACATGACTTTCACTGATATTTAGAAAAAAAATTTAATTACGTTTCGGATATAAGACCAGCAACGGATTATTTTAAAATGCAATTAAAATCTAAAATAATAAGTCTAGAGCCCTACTAAGTTTTAACTAAGCTCCAACAAAATATCATCTCAGAACTCAACTAGAATTTGCGGTCTGTACAAATACAGGTCTCTCTTGAAATGGAAAATGTAATTGAAAAAAAAACTCAATCAAAATTAAAATATACAGGGTGTTCAATTCAAATATGACTAATATTTGGACAATCAAAAGATTGTATGAGTTAGCTAGAAAGGATCAGCAGATTCGGCAGTATGAATTACAGGTTGATTAATAAGTTTTTATAATTATTTAAAACATCTTCAATTTTCAAAATTATAGGGTGTACTAATTGCTGCATAACCATTCAGCTGTGATTCTTTCTACATCGACTATTGTCAGGGCCGATCTGATCCTCGTATCATATCCTAACACACTTTTTGCGGGTCATAGATCGAGCTGCACTCACACTCCTAGCGGATGAAAATTAGTGAATTTTCAAAAAAAAATCAATTTTTTATAAAAATAAAAACATTAAAAAGCGATAACATTTTGATAACGAAGATTTTAGGATTTCAATGGGGGGTTCTTCCAAATATATAAGAAATAAATAAAAATGTAACTTTCAATGTAGGTTTTTATTTCTTCAGGTAATGTAAAATATAGAAAAGGAGCAATTAAGGGCGACCAAGAGGGTGAAAGCAAAAAAAATTGCACTTTTTGAGATTTTTTCAAGCGAACATTTAAAACATATAAATGTTGTTTTGTTTTGCATATTAATATAAATACGTTAAACTATCAAAAAACACTTTTTTGCTTCTTTTTTAAATAATTTTTTTCAAAAATAAAGTTTTAAGTTAATGGTGCAAAAGGTCCTCCAGGTACAATCTGCCCGAGAAAGGTTCCTCTCTGGTGCCCGCTCTCCAGATTTTTGAGGCCAAAAAAATATGTTTTTTTAATTTTTGAGTAATATACAGGGTGTTTCCACCTAGGTGGTCCACCATGGAGCAGGATTTTATAGTACTCACCTATACAAACAAAAAATTGTATAGCAAAGGAATGGACCCCCCCCCACCCACCCACCCACAACCGTTTGGGAGTTGCAGGGTGATTAAGAAAAAATCTATTTTTTCACAAAGCACCCTGTATCTTAAAAAGTACAGGGTATACGGTGACTATATAAAGCTGATTGTATGCAGAGCTTCAACGCCTTTCCAACGACCGCTCCACCCCCTATTCCTCTCCTCAGAGGACTTATTGTGGTCTAACCCTTTACACCCGAACAAAAAAAGTTGCTTATATTTAAGAAAAAGTTGATTGAGGGCATTTCTAGGAGTATAAGGAAGCTATGAAAACAAAAAAAAATCCAGAATTTTCAGTTTTCCTGAAAAACTGCCCTCACGGTCGTGACACTTAGGTATAATCTACAATTCTCACAATAATTAATTTGGTTTTTCATGAAAAAAAACAACGAATTAAGTACTATTCATTATTTATTTATTTGAATAACCTCCTCATTCATCAGTCTTTATCATTTAAGAATAAATTGAACCTTCTTCTAACTAATTATCTAACAAAAATCAATAAAATTCTCAAAATTAACAAAGTCAACCTCTGACAAACTTAAAATCATAGAACTAAAATAATTTCAACTTTTAGGAACAAAAAATTGATCACAAATTATTTTAAAATATAGTAAGAATAGCAAAAATTAACACATTAACATTAACAGTTTACTATTATGGTTTGAGGTGATAAAATTGGAAACAGTTTTGGTTTCGAGAAAGACACAGGTAAACACCTGGAACATTTGATCTTTGATCGGCTATGGCATCCCTCCATCATGCAAGACCTTGGTACCTTTATGTCATCATGTGATGGGCATATTGATCTGTCTTGCTTCTTGATAAAAGGTGGCTCGTTTTCAGAATCAAAGTCTACGTCGTCGCGGCGGTCTTTTTCTGGAAAATTGGTTAAAGTGTCAGCAACACCGAAACAAAAATCCAGTAGTGTCCAGAATGTCCTTTCTCGGTAACCATTTGCTACGCAATCTTTTTTGTATATCGCCAAGAATTGGCTAACGCCGAATCCAAAAAGTGGATAATAACTTTCAAAGGCCGTTTTTTGTCTTGATGAAGGTACGGTAATATTCCATTTGCTGATCGAGAATGTCAACACCTCCTATGTGTTGGTAGTTCTGTTGGATAATTTTAGGAGCCACTACATCAATGTAACCTCTTTGTTTTTATCCCACCGTTTGACGATAGTACGCGATGAAAATCCTGTACAATTAGATGCCATGATCACGGACTTGTTGTCCGTCCATTTGATGATGACGGTCGAATCCCTGGTGTAGTGTTGACTTTCGCCGCAAATCATAGCCGAATCTTGTTTGAATTTGCAAGCGGCTCGGTCTGGGATGCGATTAAACATGATTGTGACAGTGCTGTGTATATTTCTCCGATTCATTTCTTCCAATAAAGATACCGTAGTGAAAAAAACGATCATGATACACACAACTTCCTGGAGGGACACTTCTTGTCAAATGGAGTATTGCAGATGGTCCCAGACCCAAAGACGTATCAGCAAACATTGTCTTAGCGCCTCTATAAATCTTGAAATCGAGCATCAGACCTAGTAGTTAGAGCAAAATATTTGAAACCAACTGGTCGTGGTTTATTTTTAACGACCTGACGCAAAGAACATCGGGCAGTGAAAGGTATGATCTGCTCATCAATGGAATAATAGGACGGAACTCTTTCCAGTTTATTGCAGGTATCTTGAACCCGTTTGATTATCGGTTGTACCTTCCAAAGTGGATTGTTAGTCGCAGTTTCAGTTGGCTGATCGTGATCAACTACATGAAGAGCATTGCTTAAAGTTATAAATCGGTCGCGAACTATTTTGTCGGCAATAAGTCCAATCCTCATATTAGGTCGCCAGTACATCGGCATTCGTGGGTATGAAAGACATCCCATGAGAATATGCATACCAAACACTTTAGCTATTTGCGCTTTTGGAGTTTTGAGTGTTTGGCCAGTCTTTCGCATGTGATATAAGTTGGCACACTGAGCAGTATCCTCGTAGAAATCTTCATCAAAATAATCATGAAAATATTCGGATGGTGTGCGAACTGTGTTTTTTGGTACGGTTACAATAAATTCATGTGTAGTAGTAGTACCACGAGACCTGCCTCTGCTTCTAATTTGTCCCGAAGAAGTACTATGACAGCTTCCCCTATTTGGGGACGTTACCTGACTTAGATGTTCAGGTTCTATTTCATCGCCTGAACCTTCAGAGCACTCGTCCACGTCCATAAGTTCAGCGAGAACACACGCGGCTCTGTTTCTGAATCTTCTTCGTCGTGGAATTCTTCAATGTCTGACTCGGTTCCATCGCCAAGGAGTTCTAAGATACGATCATCAGATATAGGAAGCGCTAAAACAAAAAAAAAAACAAAAACAACTACTTAGCCACAATATCAACTTTTAATCAATAAGCAGAAAACTACGTTGAAATCAATTTATATGGGTTACGACCGAAGGGCCACGACCGTGATACTTAAAGTTTAGGTACAATTTGTTTCTAATTCAGAAAACAAAATAGCAAAAATAGTTTTCATTTGATTTATGTTTATATTGTAAAATAAAACAAAAACAATACTCAAAATATAAGAATAAACAATAAAACACAATACTTACACGTGCCACCACTCGGATCAAAATACGCGGCCATCTTTTACCTCCGATTGTGACAAACTAACAACCCATTAGACAACTCGGACCTCACTACGCGCAAGTACACGTCTGTCACGCTCGATCGTCGTCGGTTGCGTTCGCAAAAATGAATTCGCGCGGTCTTTTGATTTTTTTAAAGTTACTCGCACTATCGTATACCGTCGGGTGTAAAGGGCTAAACTAAAAATTTCGTATTCTAATTCGAACTCCATTTTGTTTTACAAAAACATTGTTAATATAATTCTTTTTTATAAAAACTGTAAACTGTAGACTCTCCTCTTTAGTTTGACCTATTACATAGCACATAGTATCTGTAGCCGTTAAGGAGAAGAACTCGTCTCGGTACCGGCGCAAGTAGACTGATGGGTATGTCAAGAGGCGATGAGGGGCTGAAAACGAGGTTACTTGGGACAGTAAAACTTCGGTTGTGAGAGCATTCTTGAGACAAAAAGAAAACACCTAAAACATAAGGACCTCAAACAATTATCAAGAGAAATAAAATACCCGGACTCTTGGCTATTTGTAAACTCATTTAATGCATCAGGAAATGCACATGCGTGTCTGGATTTTTTTCTTAAGACGAAGAGTGCGGCTTGCTATATTACGTGAAGATGCTAACACAGATTTGTGCAAACAAAAATTTTTTATTATATAAAAAAAAACACGCATTGGTGAATGCTTTAAAAATGTACGTCTCGCATAAAAAGTATAAATACTTACCCCGCCGATCGGTGGTAGTCTGCGGAAAAGATACTGAATACTCTTCCCGCAGATAGTGTGTTAGAATTCATCCCTCTTCAAATTATAGTAGTAATGAACTCATCTTAAGTGTATCCTTCTGTTTCTTCAGTTGGAGGAGCACATGATTGTATTACACTTTCGAAAATTCTCAGTCTAGTACGCGCGGACGCACCCTCTCCCAAAACTGGCAACCCGTTAATGATGTTGAACCTGATTTTTGAAGGAAGACCGTACAAACATTATCTCACGTTTTTCATTTGAGCCTCTACTATAATATAAGAACTATCCGTCTTGCATCATGTTCTCTTATATTTTAATAAACCGGGAGTTCATTTCTCTGAAAACTTCACTCAATTTTCTACTCGAAAATCCTACCTACACTATAAAAACCTCGAAAATTTTTAATATCACTAACGTAAAGCAGATGTTCGTATGAAATATTAGCAGATATGAGCGAATCTGAGCACTTTGTAGATGCAGACAAATTTATCTCGATGGGCCCAATAAGAATTTCTCTAGTTTTCTCTTGGGGCTCGGAGGGAAACAATATAGAACTGTGGTTGGCATCATCACCGGCCACAGCTCGCTTCACGCTCATCGAACAAGGATGGGAGTTGCAGACAGCCCTGAGGGTCTATCCTGCCTGGAAGGAGAGCCTGAGACAACCGAACACTTTCTGTGTTCTAGTACAGCCATTGCCAGGAATAGGCTGGATACACTTGGGTCTTCCTTAATATCTGTGTATGAGCTGAAAAACTTACCTCACCAAGGTCTACTGCGCTTCATTAAGAAAACTGAAAGGTTTTGGTGAAAGTGTTTCTAGTAGGTTAGCCGCCCTGGCCTCCATACCTGGGATCTCTCGTCCCCTTACGTAAAAACAAAAGGAAAACCTAAACTTTTGCATTAAACTTAATTCAATTATATATAGTTTCAGGAATAGCTTACCCTGGAGAGCTTTTAGCTATTCTCGGTAGCTCTGGAGCTGGAAAAACTACACTTCTAAATGCTTTAGTTTTCCGTTCACCATCCGGAATACAAGTGTCACCATCAGCAGTACGATTGCTTAATGGATATCCTATAACTGCTGAGGAAATGCAAACTAGATGCGCCTATGTTCAACAAGATGATCTTTTCATAGGATCACTTACAGCACGAGAACATTTGATTTTCCAAGCACTTTTAAGAATGCCAAAAACTCTATCCTACCGTAGAAAAGTAGAACGAGTAAATCAAGTAATACAAGAACTTTCGTTAAACAAATGCGAAAATACAATAATCGGTATTCCTGGAAGAATGAAAGGACTTTCAGGTGGTGAAAGAAAACGTTTAGCATTTGCCTCCGAAGCACTTACAGATCCACCGCTTTTATTATGTGATGAACCAACATCAGGATTAGATTCGTTTATGGCAAACAGTGTCCTTCAAGTACTTAAGGGACTCTCTCAGAAGGGCAAAACTGTCGTTCTTACAATTCATCAACCATCATCTGAACTATTTCAACTTTTCGACAAAATACTCTTAATGGCAGAGGGTCGTGTTGCATTTCTTGGAACACCCGATCAAGCAACGGATTTCTTTTCACAGTGAGTATCTATACCTATATTCTTTGAAAACAAGACTTACTAAAACTTCTTATTTCGTGAAAGACTTGGAGCTCCATGTCCTGTAAACTACAATCCGGCAGATTTTTACATTCAATTACTCGCAATAGTTCTATCAAAAGAGATCCAATCACGAGAACGAATTGGTAAAATTTGTGATAGTTTTGCAGTTGGTAGTATTTCGCGAGACTTAGAGCAAACATTTCGGAAATCAAGCGAAAACATCACACTGAAACCTTTGAGTGATGAAAGCATTTCAGGGTACAAGGCATCTTGGTTAATTCAATTCAGTGCTGTTCTATGGAGGGCTTGGATAATTGTACTCAAGGAGCCCCTATTGGTGAAAGTTCGGCTCATCCAAACTACTGTAAGTATTTTTCTACTCATACATTTCGACATTGAATGCGGTTGCCTTGTTCAACTGTTGAAAACCTATGGAGGCACCGATTCACCAAAGTTTGACAGATAAAATAAGAAAATTGGTCTAATCTAGTGGATTGACTTAAACTAATAATGGAGTTGATCTTACCTGATGAATTGGTGCTGCATATATGTATATTCCAACATGAACAAAATATAGTAACAAATAAATTTCGTCACTTACTTTTACTTCAAGATGGTCGCTGTTTTAATTGGACTGATTTTTCTCAACCAAGAATTAACCCAAGATGGTGTTATGAATATAAATGGAGCAATCTTCTTATTTCTCACGAACATGACCTTCCAAAATGTTTTCGCTGTTATCAATGTAAGTATGTATATCGTTTATCTGTTAAATAATGCTTATACATAAAATTTAAAATCACACGCATATATATAGGTTTTCACTTCGGAGCTTCCAGTTTTTATGCGTGAGACTCGAAGTCGCTTATATCGCTGCGATGCCTATTTCCTTGGAAAGACTCTGGCAGAACTTCCATTGTTTTTGATTGTACCATTTGTGTTCACATCGATTGCCTATCCGCTTATAGGACTTCGTTCCGGAGCTATGCACTATTTGGTAGCATTGGGAATTGTAACACTTATCGCCAACGTTTCAACATCTTTTGGCTACTTGATTTCATGCGCCAGTTCTTCAACATCAATGGCATTATCGATAGGCTCACCTGTCATCATACCATTTCTACTCTTCGGTGGATTCTTTCTGAATTCAGGATCTGTACCGATTTATTTCACTTGGCTTTCATATCTATCGTGGTTTCGTTATGGTAATGAAGGATTACTTATTAATCAATGGGCCGGTGTTCAACCTGGAGAGATTATTTGTACACGATCCAATGCAACTTGTCCAAGTTCCGGTCAAATAATTTTGGAAACTCTGAATTTTTCGGAAAGCGATTTAACAATGGACTTTGTGGGACTTATATTGTTGATTGTGGTCTTTAGAACCATTGCTTATATCGCACTTCTTCTGAGAACTAAAAGAAAGGAATAATTTTTGTTTTTGTTCTTTGTTTTTCTTTTCTTTTCTTTTTTTCTTTTTCTTTACAATTAAGTAGGCTTAACTTTGTACTGTTTGTTGTTATATTATAAATGTGTTTTTTTTAATCAAATAAAAACTTGAAATTATTAATTAACTTTGATCTCAGTGTTTTAAGATTATTTAGAGGAGGTAAAATATATAAAATCTGCCAATATTAAATTGCATGAACGAGGTTCTTCCGAGATGAACAGAAATATTTGTCATTGAAGGTAAAAAAAATGCATGTTTTTTGCTCAGTGTTTTCATTTTCGTACGCTTAGGATCTTAATAAATTTTTGAAGAATCTTGGTTTTTGTTTTGTGAATACCTACTAAAAAAAATTTCCTGATAATATAGTTTTAAAATAAAATGGCGACATGAAGTAGACGTTGAGTCGAGTAAGAAGGCAGCACCGCGATAATAAAAAAAAATCTCAATTAACTTAGTTTACATTCATATATCTCCAATCTAAATCCAAAAGCAATAATCTAGCTTGTTAAAAGACTCGATTTTGCCTAACCACTTTAGGGGAAGGCACAATAGACCAACTATGTCGCGGTGTCCGCAAGGACCTGGAGGCCTAGTCGCCCCTACTCTTAACATTTAACATTTTTAACGTACATATATCACTCTCCAATTTTTAAAAACCTGAAAGGAGCTCCCTGGAGATAGAATAGAATATTCGTGTATTTGGAAATTTACAAATCTTTTACTTAGAACCAATTTGAATGGAATATAAAATATTACAAGAAAAAATTAAAATTTAAACTAAGTTAAATGAGCAAGTGAAAAAAAGTAAAAAGTAAAAATAAATAAATAAAATAAATATAAAAAAAAGGAAAAGAAAGAAAAACGAAAATTGTTTAGCAAATAGGATGAACTAACTACGTAAGAAACAAAGAAATCAAAAGTAAACAAATTTGTATAAATAACAAAAAATATTATCTGCGCATGCCGGTCATTATAAGAAGAAAAAACAACAAAGCTACTTATGTCAACAAATTTACAAGAAGACGCCTCAAAGTCTTCTGAATGTTGTGTGGTAATGAATTCCAGATTCGAGTAATTTGAACAATATAAGATCTATCGCATACAGAGGACCGGGAAACGTGAAACCAACAGTTTTTAACCTCTGATAGAGTTCAAGGGTTGAAATATGGTCATCAAGTAAATAGGCTGAGAGGCTACAGTGAAAAATTCAGGTGAAACACATGATCGAATCTTCGTAACTCGAAATCAAACCTTATACAATCATTAAATGCAATACGTACCTAATTTTCTGGAGCAGTGTGAATCTAGCATTGGGAAAACAAGTAAACCGTGTGTAAAATGCTGTAATATTACCGACGAAATCAGATAACACCGTACTTTAGGCAGCTGAGGGTGGCGTAAATCTTTGATAGATCAAAGTTAACAAGATTACAACATTTCATATTAGAGGTTAAGGTGACCCCAAGAATACGGACTTTATCTAAATAGGATTTTGAAACCCCATTCATAAGAATAGAAGGAAGTGATGAAGAGTCAAAAGTACCAAAGGAAAAAGCAATAACAGTGTGACTTGCTTGGATTTAATTTAAATATATTGTCAATCGATCAGATGTATATGTATGCTATGCAAATCACAGTATATTCGAGGTACACAGTCTGCGATGAGACCTAAAGCACGACTGATATAGACCTGAATGTTGTCAGCCTAAATATGGATGTTGACATCTTGTATTACTTTCGGCTTATCATTAATATATAGTAGAGGACCAAGAATGGAACCTTGTGGTACTCCACAAAGTAACCTTTTTTGACAGCCCGTTTAAGAATTCCTCGATTAAATGAACGACTCGATACGAAAAATGAAAATTATTCAACAATTTGTCTAACAAGTTTAGATGGCCAGCACTCTCGAAATCTTTGGAGAATTCTAAATGCTCCGGAACACAAATCTATCTTTTATCAAGTGCAGCGCGAATGTCTGTTGTGACTTTATTGATAGCACTTTCGCAACTATACTTGGGTCGTAACCCAGATGGATAGCTACTTATGAGGTTGTTTCGCAGTGTATACTGTTGAACCTGCCAATATGGTAGTTTTCCATAGTCTTCGAAAGAAAACAAAGTAAGCTGATGGGTCTGTAATCAGCAAAAGTTGTAGCCGCAGCCCGCTTTGGGTAGAAAGTACGTGCGCTGTTTTCCATATCTTTGGGAACACCGATTTTATACTGCAGGTATTGAAGATATATAAAAGTGAGCCCATAATGAGCGGCGCAATTAGCTTCACCTTCACAGAACGGGATGACATATTGTAAGGGCCAAAAGCATTTGATTCAATAGCGAAAACTGCATTCAATGCTTCAATTCTATTCACTCCCCGGAAACTAAACGCATTAGAGCTATAAAGGGAATTGAAACTTTCCAAAAACCGAATACTGTCTCTGCAGAGAGGTATCAACGTGTTTATGCTATTTTAAAGATGCTTTTGACACTATAGGCTTTATTACGCGCTAGGACTTTTTTTTTGCCTCAAGTACCTTATATTTACATTTGTTATTTAAATTAAAGATAATTATTAATTGCCAATTTTTATTATTTAGGTAAGTAATTATTTTTGGTTCTTTTTTTTTAATAAAATTCATTTGCTATAATAATAATTATTTGACGATTTTTTTTATTTATAAATGAATAAATATTAACTTTGTGCTGCTAGTAAATATTCTTGAAAAATAAACTTTCAAATAATTGTTAATATAGGTATTTGGTTGTTTGCGATACGATCATCAATAAAAATTACAAGAATTTAATTAAAGTTCCACACACACACTAAAGTGTGGAGAGGGCATTTTCTGCATTAAAATTAATACTTAACGTTCTTATATGTAATCTATCAGATATCAATGTTAGAAAAACACTTTTTGCTTTAATTTTAAAAATCAGATTTTTATAATTATTTCTCTATGTAACTTATTCGCTCCGTTGGGTCTATGATTTTTTCATTTAAAAAATCAGCAATAATTATTATGTTTTTTGGTTTTTTTTTCTTTTCTTTTCTATTTTTTTTTCTTTTTTTTTTCTTTTTATTTATTTTTCTTTTTTTCCAATGAAAATTTAAAGAGAAAATGCATGTTACGATTCGAATGCGTTAAAGTGAAGCCACATGGAGAGAGACTGACCTAAAGGGTCCTGTGTATACACCGGCGAGCGTACACTATCAAGAGATATCTCTTGAAGAGCTGTAGAAAGAGATTACCCTTCATTTGAAAAAAAATAAAATAAAAAATGAATGCAAATTTTGAAAGATAGAATTGCATGTAGCAAAGCATTTAAGGAAATTAGCCATGTGTATGAAAAAAAGAAAAATACATACTTGTTTTTTTCTGAAGGAGAAATGTTTACATTTTTCAATTACCAAGCAAAATGATTCTTACACACTGGTGAATAAGGGTGTATTGAATAGCTGTTCAAGAGATTCCTCTTTTAGTATCGCTCGCTGGTATACACTTTGGAGACGCAAAAACTCTCTAAAGAAACCTAGTCTCCAGAGACTTTTTTGGTCTCCGGTCTCCCGTCGTGTATTTTAAAACGAAGGCACCGACACATTAAAAGGCCTTACCGTCCTGGGTACAGCATGCAGTAATAGCTCACTCTCACTATTTTTTGTATACTCGTCATGGAGGAAAAACTAAAATTTCATCTTAAACAGGTCATAAAGCCCGAAACTGTCGCTCCCACAGCAAAATAAAGTTAAAACAAATTGCAGCCAAATATTTTTTCTTTCTAATAGTTTAAAAAAAATAGTATGTAGAACAAATTTGTGGAAATTATAGCGTTTGAACAAAATACAAGCAACTTTTATATGAAAAACTCCTGCAGTAAGACAAGGCAAGAAGACTGTGGATGTCGCCTGCTGACCGGCCCGCTGCTCTCTTTTTTTGACTTTGTTCATGGCTTTTATCTTGCGGGGGTTACGGCCGCACTGTTTCCAAAACTGGTAACAGTTCAGTGTACATTTTGAGCTTGAAAGAGACAAATAGATTTTAGCCAAAATTTGTGCCAGTTTTGACTTTAGGAATTAGAGAGGATGGCTCAGTCCATTCTTATTATATGTCAGTGCCATTACCACAAGAAATTTTTAGTGTAAGCTCGGAATAGGGGTTTTTCAAAAAACAAGATAGTCTAGCCCGGTGTAGCCCGGGAGTTTACTCGGGGTTTTCATCAAACAGAACTGTGAACTGAGAAATGTCGAATTTTGTTGACGTGCTTTTTTGCCAATAATTTGCATTTTGCATTGGAAAATTCAGAAAATTATATTTTTCGGAAGTGTTTCGAAAAACTTACGCGTAATTTTATTTAAAATGAAAATTTAGGAACAGTTTACTACATACAGTGCTGTGCAAAAAAAATTGCTCACTCAAATTTTGTCGGAGTTTTCATGACTAAGCTTAAATGTGTCACTTGTAGTGCTCGATGCGAAATATAATGGTTACTTCCAACATTTCTAGACAATTTAAACCCGTTCTTAAATAAAAGAAAATTTCGTGAACAAAATGGCTGATGTTTCGGAATTACGACGAGGCTTTGAGTTTCAATAGGGTTTAGAAGGTTGAAGAAATTAAATACTATCATTAGCGTTATGCACTTTTTAATTTTTTTTTCTGCTTTAATAAACTAATAAATTAACGAATGAAATAATTCAATACTTTGTCGGCCCTTCCGTGGCCTTTATCATAGCCTTACAACTATTAGGCATGGATTCTGCTAAATTTCACAATGTACTGGTTTTTATGGACTCTCAAGTATCCCTGATCAGACGTTTGAAGGCTGCAATTGTCTTTGGTCGGTTCCTTGCTACTTTAAGTTTCAATATAGCCCAGATATTTTCGATTGGATTGAGATCTGGGCTATATGGAGGCCATCTTAACAACTCGATATTATTCCCTTTCAGGTAGGTCTTCACCTTTAAATTGAAAAATAAGCAAAAATTATTATCTATTTTAAAACTTGTTGCTCCTTGCTGATAGGTTAATTAAAAATATTTTATTTAACTAAATTCTTACAATGCTACTTACCGTTCTTGCAATGTGGCATGGAGCATTGTCATGCTGGAAGACAAAGTCACATGTGTATCCAAACAACTCGATACTTGTGAGCTCAAGCTGATTCCGTTAAACATCCAAATGCACATTCGCTGTGTTTTTTCGGTCAATAAAGCACAGTCGACCCTTTTCATCTCCAGAAAAGCAACCCAACACTATTTCATCTTCCGTTTCCTAGGCAAAGTCTGCACGCATTCTTCACGCAGTCCTTCTCCACACCTACACCGAATAAACAGTCAGCCATATCCAAAATGCAGCTTGAACTTTGATTCATCGGAGATGATTACTTTGTCCCACATCTCTTGGGTCCACAAAATAAGCTCTTTAGCCCAAAGTAGAAGCGTTCATCTCATCTGTTGGGTCAAAAGTGGCTTCCTCATAAAACGACAGCCTGGAATTTTGGCATATTTTAATCTCTGCCTTACAGCGCTTGTAGGACTGTTTGTCCCACGTGCTCGAAAAAGATCATGCCGAGGGTCTGTAGGGGTTCTAAATCTATTACGTAGACTTTGGAGCGCCAAGAAACTATCCTCAACATGTGTTGTCTTCCGGGGCCTACCAGACCCACTGTTTCGTTTCGTACTGCCCGTTCCACGATTTTTTTTAAATTCCATGCAACAGTTCGTTGTGCACAACCCAATCTAGCTGTCGTTACACGTGTCGACAAATTCTCTCGTTCCAATACCAACATATTGCTTTTTAACTCTGCACTAACTTTTCCCATTTTTTTATAAATTTCACTCCAAATTCACTTCAACAAGACTTATCAAAACAAAATGCAATATTTGAAAAATTTGCTTGCTATTTATAGAAACTAGGCACCCGTAAGTACCTAATGGCTACAATAAAATTTACACTCCCGCCTTCAATTCGAAGAAATTCGAGCAGATGTCTGGAAAATGCAAGTGAGCAATTTTTTTTTGCACAGTACTGTATATTACACAGTGAAATCGCTGACTGTTTCTTTTAAAAATATGGAAAAAGTTCCATAAAATTTGCCAATTTGTTTCAAAATTAAATATGTATATTTTCTTAGATAATTAGGATGAATTTTGTTGATAATTGTTTTTAAAATAAAAATATATTATTGTTAGTAGATACTGTTTTAAGCAAAATTGTGGCAGCTTCAATTCAAGAAGTAAAAAATTTACCCCGTTCAATTATATAAACAGGATTTTAGGACACGGTAATTTGATTTAAATTCTTCCGGTTTCCACAACTTTTACCCACTCATCTAACAAAAACTATTCTTCCGGAAAACAACTATGTTTTGCGACCTTTCTAGGTGGTATAGTTTTTACATGTAACCATTGTCTTTAACATGGCGCATATCCGGATTTACCCGGGGGTTACACCTGCAAGTACAGCTTGCATGCAAGCCTCCCTTCCAACGCGATTTTAAGCTTGACAGCAGAAGGCAGTTCGATTGATGTCTTATCAGCTTGCATGCAAGTTCATTTAAAACATGGCATCGAGACGTAAAGTCTTGCGTATATTGGAAAATTATAGCAATAAAGGAAGTAGCAGAATGATAAAAACCCAAGAAAAAATTAAGAGGAAGGTGTTGGTAAATGATGTAATGCAAATGATCCCAGAAAATCTCATTTTCCCAGAATAAATTCTATCAAATTCTCTCTTTTCCGCCATTTTGGATACTGTATAAATGTCAAATTACTATCTCCCAGCTGCCATGAGTTTTGAACATGCAAGTTCGCTGAAAGTTGTATGGTAGTTGAATTACACGTGCAAGAAGGATGGCAGTGCAAGTTGCATGCAAGCTGTACTTGCAGGTGTAACCCCCGGGATAGTGCACAGATCTTGTATTCTGTAGACCGTGGTCACATTTTGTTCTATTTATTTTTAGTTCTGCTTGTTTTACTTTAATTGTTGAAGGAATTCCTTCTATTTTTGGTTTTCCCTCCATTCAAAAATCACTAGACATTTTTACGAACTAACGATATTTTTGTTTAAAAACTAACAAGTCCTGGAAGCGATAATATATACATATTCCGATCCTTCTATATAATTTTTAATTTTCCTTTTTATGCAGTACATACATAAAGGAAAATAATCCTTCAAATGGATCTTCATTCGTTTCAATTTGAATCATTCTCATCAAATTGAAAAGAATAATTCTATCTGAACTATAGCTGAATTTGTTTGCTTCCCACTTCACTTAAGGAAGCAAAAAAAAATATTTTTTATTAACCGTATCTAAACTGAACACTGCCACCAGTGCATTAAAAAAAAATCTCGAAACAAATTCGTTTGTACATAAAAACGTTCAACAGGTATGCCAAACCAAACAGATAAAATGGCGGTGATACGTTTGTGAAGTATTTAATTCAAACTGTAATTTCGGCCGAATGTTTTTATGAAATATGTAAGATTGAAATAGAAATAAATATAATTATTTATTATTAACTAGTTTATTTCATTTATAAAACCAATTAGCAGAATGATCAGAAATGAGCATAAAAGTGATATTCGGCTGGATCCATCTCCATTGCATGCACGATTTGTTTTCCTTTCGTAACACCTAACTTAATCGATATTACGAGAAATTACAACTAAAAATATCTTTTCTAATGGTGAAGAATAAGTAACTAATCCTTCAAAATTTTATTATCAATAATATCCACATTTTATAAATTTTCAGAAATATTTTTAATTCAAAACAATTCTCATAAAAGAATTTTTCGTAACTTTCAGTTCACCCTATTCTTCGCAACTTCATGCATGACAGCTGCTGCTTCTGCGCTGTGTCACTCTGACAGTTTTATGAAGGGTATTTTTTTTTATATGAATCGTTTCGTTTAATAGAAAAGTGGCGGGGCAGGAGAGTAATTTTGCATTCTGCATTCGTTCGAATAATCAAAATCGTGCGATGACTCCGAATATGATTAATTGAAAAATTGCAGTTAAGTGATACCTACTCAATTGTTTCGTGAATACGTGAATAAATTCAAGTGTTCCGCGATAGAGTGACGTGAATTTTCGGTGTAAGGTAAACAAGGCCTTTAACCTTGATCATTTTTGGTATTTGCAACTTGTGTAAAAGTGCTCGGTCAGATAGGATAAATAATTCGGTGTAGGAAACAACTTGTGGCAAGGATATCGTTATGGATATAGGCGCACTAACCCAAGAATGGGATGAACTAACTAATGAGTACAAAGAATTGGAGGTAGAATTCAATAATAGCCTTGCAAAGGCGCCACAGGTTACGTAAAGTTGGTAGCTACATGGGATGAATGTTTACTTCCAGGATGCAAACAGAAAGTACTTGGAACTTCTTGAGGGACTCTATGGACAGCAGCAGAAGTGTTTCAATGAAATCAAACATCAACGGTATCGCATGAGTCAAATAAACACATCTTTGAGAACGTAAGTACCTAGCCAAAACATTTTTTTTTATCTCTTCTTTTGTTCTGGTTATCGTCAATTGCCAGAGACATTTTTCCGAGGTAGCTACGGTAGCTCGGAAATTTTTATCAGTGCTCAACGGAAATTTTGCGATAAGCACTGTTGTTATGCATCAAATTATCAACTAAATTGACATTGATAACAAAGAGCATTCCATCCAAATCACTGACATCTACTTAAGTCTCGTTTCACGAAATTATATTCTTTCACCTATTGTTTTTCAGGTTAAAAAAAACTCGTGATCCAAAAGAGAATGAAGCTGTTGCAGAATTGGAGAAAAATATTTTGAAACGAAAGGCTGAAATACATGAAATCGAGCAATCGCTGCCCAGAAAGTCTGGATTCTATTTAAAAGTATTTAAATGCAGCTAGTTCGAGTTAAAACAAAAAAAAATTGATTTTTCCTCAATACAGATTATCCTGGGAGATGTGAACGTGTCGATTTTTAACAGAAACGACAAAGTTCGTTACAAAGATGATTACGAGAAGTTCAAGCTAATTCTCAATGTGATAGGTTTAATTATGGCATTTATCAATTTGTGGTTAAATTACAGGTACGTTTGAGGTAATAGTAACCCAAGAATTGCTTAATGGAAGATAATCGAAGCGTGTTTTAGGATAATTCTTACATTTTGAGTAGATGAATTTAGTTACCTCAGTCATTATCAAGACTTCGTAATTACTCCAGCTCAAAACTAGCTATATCACAAGGAGTGCGTTCACTGCCGCTGATATAGTATCTTTTTGTCGATTACGACGAGTCATTACCAAAACTATTTTGCGTTCACTCTGACTTTGACAGTTAACGACTACGCTTGACTACGACTATCGTTCACTTCGCACTTTGAATGTACCAAATAGTCGACTATATTTGACTACAGTCAGGAGGATAGTCAAGGGTAGTCGATTAGACACGACTACAAAACTACTACACAATTCAAAGTGCAGTGAACGAGCTCAAAGATATTTAGCTCCTCGAAGACTTGTTAAACGATAATTTTCAAACAAATTAAAGAGATGTAGTTGATTTCGGCATTTTAGTCGAGGAATTATCCTTAATTCTAACTTAAGCGCAAGTTGTAGGGATAGATAAATTCTTGATTGATACAGTTTACTAATTTCTAATGTAGTTAAGTTATATGGCGAGTCTGAAACAGTGAATGAAGCGGCGTTTATACAGCTTAGGATATGACCCTGGTAAAAGTAATTTCAGAAGTTAGATATGTCTGCGATGTCTAATCCTATAAACGTATCTGAGGCATGCATTTAGCACACGTAATTTAGTCAATACTCAGCTTTGCTAAGGATACATAAAAGAAGTAGGCTATAATGAGCGCTGTCACTAATTTTTAAAGGATAGATTTCTCTAAAGCCTAGTATGGAGTTCGGGTAAAAAGTGACATTTCCATATAAATTTTTATCGCTTGTAAAATCCCAAGCAACAATTTTACTGAGCTCTTTACTAGTCCAGTACGGAGTTGTCTGGTAAAATGTGCCATTTTCTCTATTATAAGATAGATGAAACTTTGTAAGTCTTCACTCATTTTACTGACTAATTTAATGGTCGGAGCAATAAAATGCTGCTAAAACTTTGACATTTCTATGATTATTGGATAAACTATTTTATTTAATTTTTTTGTGGATTTCCTTGACGACGATACACATTTAAACTTGCCGCAGCAACAATCTAGTCGTCGATTTGATGATTAATATTATCCATTATAAATAGTAATCATTTAACATTTGTAAAAATACTTCCGATTAATTGCGATTTTAACAGCTGTCACTTCGATTTCTCAACAAAAAACTTACGTCAACGTTAAAATGTTATTTTTTGAAGACTGCGTTAAATTTAACCAATTGCCGAACTCCATACTAGGATTAAGGGTTGATTATGACACCGAGCATATTGAGCATAGTTCATAGTATATTCGACCACAGATAACATTGGCTTGCTATATAAACAGACAAGAATAATAAGAACAAAAGGATTGTTGAACTGTTAAGCTCTCCTTTTGATTGAGCATATTGTCGTCTGTGTTTAAACGAAGTTTAGAGGATTTTGCTTATGTACCATCGAGTCTCCATTAAGTGAATCATCAGTGCAGCAGCGCATATTTGATATTGTGATATTTAATTTTGGGAATGACTGAAGCGATGTTATTAATGAATTCTGAAAAAAAGAGTCGAGTCTTGACTATTGATTTTAGTGTCATCTAACCTTTAACCACTATTTGACTTCTATCTTTAATATGGCATCAAATCAAAGTCTTTGCTGAGTTCCAAAAGAATATTAATTATACTATGTATTACAGTTTTGTAACTATTTCTAAAAGATCAGAAAGCAAACATCCCCCATGGTTTAATCGGGGACTTCTAAGGTTAAAAAAAGCAAACAATGAGGCATATAAATTGTTTAAAGCAAACAATACTTCAGAAAATACATCTAATTAAAAACGTCTAAAGCGGGAATATGAATTTTTACATAGGTACCTTTTTAAGAAATACATTTGGTCTGCTGAAAGAAACATCAAAAATAACAGTAAAGCTTTTTGGACATTTATCTAAAATAAGAGATCTTCGAATAAAACTCAATCTCCCTTTCTATGTAATAAGATCTCTTCTTGATTTCCCATTCAAATGGAATTTGATAATGTGATCTCAAACAATTTACAAGAAAGCTGCGGCTTATTTGCTGACTGGTTCGAATCTGTTTATGTTTCAGATCCCTCTCTCTTCCTCTACTCTTCTTGGGATACCTCTGATGCTGTTATTGATCTTGGTTCCATGTCTTTGGATCTTAATGAAATACAAAACTCGCTCAGCTCTTTAAACATTCCTAACATTTTACTTAGAAACTCCAACGCTACACTTTCTACCTATTTAACAATAATTTTCAATGTTTTACTTAGGTTAGGACTTTTTCAAGACCGGTAAAAATTTTCTTTTATTACTCCTATATACAATTAAAAACTACAGAGGAATTTCTTCTACCTATTCCCAAGTGTTTCGAAAGCATAAGCACAAACAGGATGTATTTTCACGTAAACGATATACTCCCAGCAACGGGGCTTCGTGAAGAGTAAGTCTTTAACAACCAATTTGGTTTATTTAAAAATTATTGTATTAATGAAATTGAAAATGGTGCACAACTCGTAGCATTAATCCGATTTTGTTTGATTACGTGATTAAAGACATTAGACATAGGCCTACTGAGAATAAAGATCTTGGTATCATTTTTGTATGTTGATTATGTCATGTACAAAGTATTTAAAATGCTCGGCTTCATTAAGCGTAACTGCACCGTTTTCAAGACCTTTACACTTACTAAAGGCTTTATATGTTTCACTAGTTTGCTCTATATTGGAGTATGGCTCTGTAGGTTGGTGCCCTCATACTAGATACTTTACATATTAAACGCATTGAATCTATACAAAGATCATTTACTCGTTATGTTTTGCGCGGGTTTAACTGGGAAGCTGGGCTTCCTTCATACGAGGCCAGGTTGCAGTTACTGGGGCTGACAAACTTTAGAGTCTCATAGAAAGGTTTTCAGTATTAGGTATGTTTGTCAGTGATGTTTTCTGCTACAAGATTTGCTCACCCAAATTGATTGCATTATTGAAAATGTATGTGCTTGGCTTCTCTATTCGATCTAGAGATTTATTATACTTTCCTAGAACTTGTTACGGCCAATATGAACCCATCACGCATTTCTCTCGAAATTTTAACATTGTTGGTCCTTTCATAGATCTTATATGAAGAATCTTAGAAGAATGTAGTAGTTTCAGAAATATTGTACAGCAAATTTATCGATAATCACGTCTTTAGATATTCTTTACATTTCTTTTTCTTATAGGTCCAAATGGGTACATGCAACAAGTTAGAGATCTTGTTGCACTCTCTTGTCCGATGAACTAAATTGTGTAACACTTGAGTTCCATTTCAGGCAAATTCCTGCAAAAGTACTTGACGAATGTGAATATGAACTTGCTCATATGAAGCAATCTAATTGTGCAAGTAACTTGCCGAGTCTGAATGGGCCTTAACATAAAGACTTCCATTCCCCATAAATATTTTTAAATATGTATCTTTTTTTTATGAACATAACTAACGCTGAGGGCATTCTCTATGATGCACGGCTTTGTATAGAAAGTAAATATGAGAAGCAAATGAAAATTAAGGGTTAAGAGGAGAATAAAAGAAGTCGATGTTTTCTCAGCGCCTGAAATACATGCGATTCGGAGATGCCAGAGAATATTAAAGAAGATTGTTAAGCACTCCATATCCGTAAATTTTGGGATAGGGGGCATCAGGAAACTTTACAGTACGGCCAAAATTATTAAGAAAGCCCTTCAATTTGCGCGAGTTTGCTGCGTGCCCTTACCTCTTTTCTTTTCCTTTTTTCAGCTTTTGAAATTGTACCTGCACTGTGTTTTCATCTCGAGATTAGTATAAAATTGTAACAACTCCGGTTATGGAAAATTAATTTATATTGAAAAAAATAAAAATTCAATCTCTTCTTAAAATATCGACAGTGCTTAAAAAACTAGATGAAATATACAAAAAAAAATTAACTTGAACTATTCGATGCAGCAATTAAAGCTCATCTGGTACGGTTGGCATGCTTGTTGATCGCCTATATGCCTGTCCCAATGAACTCATTTCATTGTAGTAGTTAATATTTTGTTGGTGGAGTTTAGATATTATTCTTCATACAAAAAGCTCCATTCATTCACCGTAAGATATTCTTTGGCTCCATGTCTAAATGATATCATTAATTATTTCATTATTTTTGATTCCTAAGTCCATTTAGAATCATTCAACTCTTTATAATATCGGCTAAACTTTTACCCACGAAATCCATATCATGTTAGAGTATCCCAGCACATGTTTTCGATTGTTTTTCAACAAAATCATGTTATCGGCTTGACTCAGAGCTTTCATCATTATCATCTAATTTCTAGCAGCCTTTTTGCCAAGTAAAATGAATACGGCTGCTTACATTGAAATGCTGGAATGCATGATGGTAGAACAGACAGATCAGTTGTTAATAATCTAGCAACATAATGCTGCTGCCCCACACTGCAAAGAAGGTTAAAGGAGGTTTGACTCGACAAATTTTGCTACCCGATTTGAACCCCATAGAAAGCTTGTAGGGAATTCTTGCAAGGCGCATTTATGCAAATGGATAGTAATATTACAACATAAAAGAATTAAAATGCTCAATAGCCACTTTCTGGAATGCAATAACTAGAGAAGAGTGTGAATATTTAACAAAATCAATTCGAAGCCAGATTTTTAAAGTGTTTCAGAAAAATATAGGCCCAACTAACACATTCCGCGTTCTTATCAAAGTACGACTAAATCTATTCATGACTTAAAGTGTTTTATATGAATTTCGCTATTTGCACCGTCTCTCAACGTTTTTATAAAATTTGAGGGAAATTTTATGGTATTTTATATGAACTTCTACCCACGTTTTGCGGTGTGGAGAATCGTTCATTACTTTGTTTCTTGTTACAGATGAAAGTTCTGTTAAATTCTTCAATCAGCTTAGCCCTCCAAGTATCATCATGACGTATTATGAGCTCTTAGTAGAGAGAGAGAGGTTGAAATACTGATTTAATATCGTAATTATAATCGCATCGATATTAATGATATGCTAGTGGAATACACGACTCTCCTCTGGAATGCAATTAATGATGACCAAGCAGAGAAGGTCGATTCTATCATGTAATACTTGCATGATAAATACGCTCCTCTCCGGCGTAGTTATTCACACAGGATTTCATAGCTTACGGAAGAAATTAATAGCCTTATAGCAGAGCGTGAGTTCCTTTATCAGAGGTATCCAGAACTCAGCTTGCCAAGCGACAGTATAAATAAATTAGAAATTTGGTAACTTGTAAAGTACATTCTGCAAAGCGTTTTCATTTGGGTCATAAGCTTAATCCTAGTCTCAAATTTAAAATGCTTGGTAAACATTCCCCAAATTCTGATTTTGTTTTGAATGATCTAAATGAGCATTTTACTTCGTTTTTAGCAGTGGTGTTTGTGCATGCAACTCCTCAATCACCATTAGGTGATGGTTTCAGCTTCCGCTGCGAAGATTCTTTAGTGGTTTGTAATGTCCTTAATTCGATCAGTTCGAACGCCAACAGGCCGAATAACATCCCTCCGTTTTTCGTGATATTATTTTCGCCTGCTATATTATCTGTTGTCAAGCATGTATTTGCTACTGCTTTAACTACGTCAAAGTTTCCAGCAAAGTAGAAAAGCGATGTTATCTTACTTTTGACGATGTTTTTTAGCGATAACCCTGAAGAAGTTCCTATCAGGAACGTTCGTTATTGTCTGCTTGTCAATCTGGCTTTCGTCGCAAACACAGGCAGTTTTATTAAAAGTTACCACAGATATTCGTGAAACACTTGATAAGGATGACATGGGAATTCTAGTACTATTGGACTTTTCTAAGACTTTTGACCATAAGCCAATTATCCTTTAAAACATATATTTTGCATAAAGCACTATTTTTCCTTCATATTTAAATAAACCAATCAGCCTGCATATCTTTGCAATGGTATAAGATTCTTTCGTAAATATTTTGATTGTACGGTAGCGATAGTATTGGGCAATGCACGAGGTCAGCCGTGATGTTTAAGAGTTCTTTTTTTTCAATATTTATTAAACGAAAATTAGGCTTACGTTCGATGAGCTTGAGAAATCTGTAGTGTATTTAGGTTTGTTTGCCAGTAAATTGGTAACTAACTCAATATACCCTATGATTTCATCATCTACTAGGTTATAAGAATATGAATGCTTGCATCTACTCATAGACATTTGTAGCAGCCTGATATTGGATTAAAATTTATGAATGGGCAAATTTTGTTAAGGTAGCTCATTTGTCGTTACATTTTTCATATCGTTACACATCGCCAACACGTTATGGTTCTCTGTTGGAGATCAAGGCTTTTGTAGCTCTTGGCGTTCAAGTTCCAAATACATTCTCGTTCCCGATAAAAATTTATCAATTTAACAACGCCGCACGTTTTTAGTTTCACAAATGTCATTTTCTGCCCATAAAAACTCCGCTCTAATGTTAACATATCTGGCATGCCAGAATTGCCTTGATGAAGAAACCGGCAGCGTCCAGGTGGTAACACTGAATTTTCGGTGTTACTGTTAAGACATACAAGAAAGCCTGTATAGACCCGGTGTAAGCCAGTAGGACCATGCTGACACCGCGACCAGAGTTTATCTATTTTGTCCTCCCCCAAAGTGGTTAGGCGAAATCTGTCCTTTTTACAATAAACATGAAATAAATGCCGCCACACTACCAAATCCTTGGATCTGTTATTCTTCGCTATTTGCAAATTACAAAACTCTTCGTTACTAGTAAAGGGTTAAAGGGTTGCAAATTTGACGAGATAGGACATTCCAAGGAGTAATTTACAAAACTTTTGCAATATTTACACGATTGTTGTTAATTTTTGCTCAAATTTTATTAGCAAATTTGTACTCTGTAGAAAAAAGTACCACTAAGCCGTAGCCATTAGGGCATGGACTTCAAAGGAAAGGATATTGCCATACTTTCGGATAGTCAGGAAGCCTTGATGGCTCTGAGTGGCCCTCGGATAACATCTAAGTTACTGGGGACTACAGGTTCAGGGGGTCTTGAGCACATGGTGATGAAAGGGCTGATTTTTTCGTCAGGTCTGACTCTGAATTCTCTTTCCTTCGACCGGAACCCGCTGTAGGTGTTGCCACATCGGTTATTGGAGTTCTCATCAAAGCGAATGTTCGCATGAAGCATAGGCAGTGATGAGCGAACCTGAGTACTTGCAGGTGTACACAAATTTTTCTTGATGGGCCCCATTAGAAATATCTCTGACTTACTCTTGGGGCTCGGCAGGAAACAGTGCAAAACTGTGGTTGACATCACTACCGGCCACAGCTCACTTCACGCTCATCTAACAAGGATCGCGGTTGTTGACAGTCCTGAGTGTCTGTCCTGCCTAGAAGGAGAGTCTGAGACAATCGAACACTTTTTGTGTGTTTGTCCGGCCTTTGCCCGGAACAGGCTAGATCCGTTTGTGTCTGCCCTCCTATCTGTGGATGAGCTAAAAAACCTTACATAGACCTGTTGCGCTTCATTAAGAGGACAGGAAGTTTTTGGGGCGAGGGTTTCTAGTAGGTTAACGCAATGTTCTGCCCTGGCCTTCGATATCTTGTCCCCACGCCTTCAAAAAAATTCCACAGCCATTTCTAAGAGCCATCCGATTTCCCATTCGGTACTGAATTTCCCACACTCTTGTTCTCCTAAGCGTTTGCTTGCTTCAAAAGCTAAAGTTATTTATAATGAATCAGTCTGGTTGCAATGCATCGACTATTCCGTAGCACTATTGTTTTATCGAGAAAAGCTCATTTAGCTTGCTTACCTTTAGTTCAACGTTCTCTGTTAGGTCCAGGGCCTTTTAAGTTTAGCCAAACTTAGTTGGTTATCAGCGTAGCTGCATGAAGGTATATTCGAATGCATTCTGCAACCGTTTACCAACAAAGAGAACCCTACTGTTTTCTTGTCACAAAAAAAAAATCCCTTTGAAGTTGCATGTACCGTTTTGCGTAAGGCTATCCTCAAAACCTTACTAGCACCTGTGACAATTTACATCTAGATATGAAAATCTCAAAAAGAAGCGGTCCAAATTAAAAAGACCTAATGGCCTTCTAATAGAAAGCTCGCTCTCTCTCTCTCTCTCTCTCTCTCTCTCAACTTTCAATAAACATACCTTTGAGAGTTACAGAAATTCACAAGTTAGAGGAGTCGACGGAGAGACATGAGGGTATGAAAATATTTCATTCAATAGCTTCAAGTCTGCACCTACAAAATTTAGCTTTCTTCACCGAGACGCCCTCTATAACTGTCCAGTTGTTAACAATTTATTTTAGAAATCCTCGCTATTTGTAGCTTTTTAAACTTCTGATGTCTATTTTGATCTGTGGTCAGACCGTCTACCTACTATGAGGAGATCTATAGGTAGAGACATCTCAGTACATCATGTAAGAGGGATAAACTTATTGTATCGACCCATTCCTAAAAGATTATCCAACGAACAGCCCAGCTCCATGCTATCTCATTCTATTTTGGTTATGCTTAATCAGTCCAATATTTGACTAGTTTCTTTTGTTCTTAAATAAAAGAATTTTAGGACATACATCCAGAAGCGTTTTATTCTTTTTAGAGCCTTCTTCATCAACAATTAAAAGTCGTCCATTTTTTTTTTTTTTTGTATTTCGTCTTCTCAAATTTCATAATTCTCTCACTGTAGAAATTTCCATGACTTACAAACGTTTTGTGTGCAGATCTGTTTAAATTCAGCAAGTTCTATATTTCAAGAACTGTTTCATGTACAGTGCACAGCACAGCATACCTAAAGTAGTCAAAATTGAGCTTCATATATACTAACAAAACTTCAAAAGTCTAGTGCTATCTAGTGTATTACGAAAACGACGAGACAATTCACGCCAACTCTTGAAACATACTCAGACGTAATGGACTTGGTTGGTTGCATATGAAGTTTCAAAATGGTCCTTGTCAAAAGAAATACGGAAGAAGAAACACAGTCCCACACACACACACACTCTATTTCACAGAGCGTTGAAATTAAATAACATAAAAATCTGGTTGTAATTTTCCATCTAGCAATATTCTTGGTGAAACTTGAAAACTCACGAGCTTTCAAAGTATTTTTAAGAGAACTGTGAATTGATTTGAATAGGGCCCTTGAGCTGGCATTTCTTTTCCTTCTTGTATGGTACTACTGCACCCTGACGATACGTGAATCAATTTTGAAAGTGAATGGATCGAGAATAAAAGGCTGGTGGAGGGCTCATCACTTCATATCAACTGTGGCTGCAGCTGTCCTTCTAGTTTGGCCACAGAGTGAACCATGGCAGCTATTCCGGACTCAATTTATGTATTTCAATGCTTATATAAGTAAGTAAAACACGTAACTTGTGGGTGGGGGGCAGTAAATGTCGTCGTCGTTGCGACATGATTTGGTTTTTTTTTATCCTACGTTTTTTTTTTGCAGGCATGGTCCAGTATTTACAATTTCGATATCAAGAGGGTGTACTGTATCGTTTGAAGGCTCTAGGTGAAAGGCACAACATGGATATAACAATAGAAGGATTTCATTCATGGATGTGGAGGGGATTGAGCTTTCTTTTTCCATTCCTTTTTGCCGGTTATATATTCCAAGCATACAATGCTTGGACACTGTACAAACTTTCATTCCACAAAGATATGACATGGCAGGTGAGGAGAGTATTGCATTTTTTGTCACATACATACAAGACTCATGATGATAGCATTGACATTATTTGCTTTTATTTTTATTTTCCTATAGATTCCTGTATTGAGTGCTTTGTTTACTATTCTATTCGTTGGTAATACAACAACAACACTCTTAGTCATCCCACAGAAGATTAGAGAGCGCGCCAAGGAACAGTATCGTTTGATGAGTTTGTCCTGGTCGATGAAAGTCTGTGAGGAAATCAAGGTGTTTTTTTCTTTTCTTGTTTAAATTCTAGGAAATTTTTAACATCTTTTAACAATTTACAGGGTGATATTAGTGTTAGTGATGAAAATTCCACAAATTCCGGAAGTCCTAAAGGTGACAATCCTAGCAGTAAACATGAGAAGTCACAGTAAAATGATTCTTGTTCACCATGGGACGAGACTAGTAAAAACTATTTATTTGTTGCAAAAATAACAAAAAAAAAAAAACAAAAAATCCTGGTTTGGTGCGCCCCACGAGTATTTATAAAATTTTCTGAAATTCCTGAATTTTGTTTTTACCCGACATTCCACCATCTCTCCGCCCACCAGCCAGCCCAACCCGCCCACTGTGACTGGTCATTATTAGGTTTCTTTTCTACAAATTTATTTCGTAAGGAAAAAGCTGTAGTTTTCCTTCAAGGATTGTACATATTCACATACACACAGGGACTGATGGTAAAACTTACTAAAAACTATACTTTGATAGAATTTTTATAAGAGAGAGCCGATTTTCGTCTTTCCCAACAATTGCAGTTAACTTAAGTTGTGTCCTAGGTGTAACTATGATAGGTAGTAACGGTTAAATAATAGAATTTATTTAATAAAATTAAAATAAAAGTGTTGAAAATGGGAATATTGTTTTGTCTTTTCACTTAATTACCTGCTGTTTTACTTAATAAGTTAAGAATTAATGTTTTTTTTTTTTAATGTTAATGTTAGTTTATTTTTACTTTTGCAAATTTACACGTTAAATTGAGTGGTTAGATGGATTCTCTTTTAAAGATTTGTGGATAAGAGTTTCAAAATGACTCAATAGCATCTAAGTTCATAGACTCTTTGAGTGCCGCTGGTTATACAGGCTGTCCCATACATACCGCATTTCCTTTATACCCCGGATTCCTCACTCAATTTCGAGAAATTGTATGGGAGGAGAGCCGGAAAATGCACGGTGTGGGCGATAGGGGGGTTTTGTGATTTTGGGTGCTCTTTATCCTAATACCATGTAACTATCTTGTTATATACCCTATGAATGTGACTCAGGTGATAGTAAACCCTCTACGGTTTCCAACAAATGCCCAACCACAACGCCTTTCCGTCGGCAGTTATAGGACGTCAAAGTCAAAAAATTGGAAAATTTTGCAATTTATTTTTAATTTTAACGATTTTCCCGCTAAAAGGCAAGATAAGGATAGCACCTTCTTGCAAGATTTCGAGACCTCCGAATGTTACCTTTAATTTGACCTTTACCTACCTAAATGCAACCGTTTTTTAGATATTCCCGTTTTTGTGATGCATACTTTTATTAATTTTGCTAATAACAATAGAAATCGCGCCTAATTTTATGCAATTCCACGCAAATTAATGAAATTATGAATCATAGAAACGGGAATATCTCAAAAACGCTTAAAATTGAAATGGAAATTGCAAAATTTTCCAATTTTTTGACTTTGACGTCCTGTAACTGCTTTTCTGGATTATGAACAGGCATTTGACCGAGTAAATTGAAAGGAATTACTAATATCGATTGAAAGAGAGTCCAATGTAGCCTAACATTTCCGCCTTATGTGCCTCGCCCCATCAAAGAAGCAGTAAGTAATGGATCGGTGTCACTGCTGAAAAGGATTTGATATTGCCTGTGAAGGGGACTTCTTTCGTCTTTCTTATAATTGTCATTAGGACGATAGCTAAAGTTATATAACTATAATCGAATATGTTTGTAAGTTAAAATTGGACCGGGAATATTCCTAAGGAGAGAAGGAGAATTTTTTGAAATGCTCACCAAACACAAAACTGTCCTCAGGGTCTCACATTTTTTTAAAAAAAATGTTTCTACTCTTGTTTGTTTTTTTTTTTATTTATTTATATGTCTCCTAGTGGATTAATGTACATCTAGGCAAAAGTACGCAGACCATTTAATAAAGCAAAGAGTTTATCGGACTGGGATGAATATCAACAAATAGACTTAGAAGATCTAAGAGTAGATCATGGTGCATATTCATAGCTTGTGCTAGTATCCGCAAGATCTTGTCCAAGAGACAAGTGGACAGTAGCTATGTAGTTTCGAATTGGAAAATGAACTTGAGAGTTTTAGGGTAGACAATTGAAGAGGAAACTGCGATCAGCAGATCTCAACGCGGAGAGGTGATTATTGTTCCAACAGAGAAGACTGGAACACTGCAATAAGAATCCTCAGACCGCACATTATTGAATGGCCTAAAAAATCATTCAAACCCAATGAATTATCGGTTAAAGACACGAAATCGTTCGCATGTTGCTTCATAAATGAATAGATAACCTTTTTCTTTTCTTTAGACAGCTCTGCGTGCAAATTTATCTTGAAAGCATGGAAAAAGGATAAAAGTGACAAATATGTGTGAACTTAAAATAGGAGGCAGAATCAGTGCACAACCAAAGTTGTATCGTTCCGTTAAAAGTTTTAAGACCACTCCAAACCTAGCAGTCTACCAAAAAGGAAATTCGAAGGAAATATATAGTTTCACTAAACCTAACAAAAGTCATGGAAAATACAATTAATAGCAGAGAAATCACCCTATTTTTGAAACCCTAGAAAACCCTAGAAAATAAAACATATCGTAAAGGCATGATGTGAACTCAACCTGTATATTATAGGTTCATAGATCATAGAGATACTCTCAACCAAGATAAAAGAAAATAAATTTAACTACCGGATAGTGTCATTATGGCAGACCTCTATAAAGAAGTCCAAATGTGTTTTCGAAACTGGTGTGCTGTGCATCAGCTAGTAATGAAATAATTTTACCATACAAAAGATAGGCAAGTGGTAGTGAGAACTATTTCATCACGAAATATATCTATATGCTTCAGCAAATTTTGAGTTGTTTAACACTTCAGTGGGTGCCAGGACTCTCGGGACAGGAAGAGTCTATACCCCTTTTGGGATGAAACCATTTTTACGGCGTTTCCTAAAATATAGCAAAACTAAGGACTAAACTGGAACCATATATTGAAATCGATCAGCTATAGATTTCTTTGGTGAATTTTAGCCAAGCAAAAAGATTCATCAAAGCTTTCTCACAAAGGTAAGCCCTAGAATTTTTCAAACTGTCTATAGGAATCATTACGATTTACAGGAGCCATAATTGGACACCGCCAACTATACTAACAACTGCAACCGATATGAACATCACCCACTGATGCTATGCATGCTACATATGTCTCGAATAAGGTGAAAAATTAAAGTCCGCCAACTTGAAGAGGATTTACTACAAAATTATTTGTAATGGCAAAATAATAGGTAATGGCTCTTTCTCGAAAGCGCGAAAAACCGATGGCAAAACAACATAAAATAACAGTGGTGTACAATAAACCGATAGCGGCCGCATGCAAGTCTTGCTAAGCCACTCTAACACCACTCTAGGATTTTGGAAAAATCGTTCTTGGTTTTGGTCATTAAAACAATATCCAGTTGGTCCTGGAAAAAAAAAATTCTTTTGCTTAACCTTAAAACCGTCCGTGCCTTCAAGAACTTACATAATACCATCTTTTGGGGAACTCAGTGCCCTCTTAGTGTATTTTGTATAATAGCATTTTATTTGGCAATAATTGGTTATGTACGAGATTTTTTTGATGGCGGCTTACCTCGTGTTGATGGTCCGGCTTGATCAGAACGGCTGTCGTTATCGTCTTCTTTGCCAAGCAAAGGCAGCTCTTTTTTTTATGCTTCCTCCAGTTTGTTACTTCTAATTGTCCCCACTATAGTTGTGTTGGGTTCACTCAAATCCTTCGCCAATGCATAGCTTGTAAAAACGTTATTCATTTTGATGTTCGCCCCGATATCCAAATATCGTTCAGCAAGTCGCATCACAAGAGAATGCGCGATTCCTTTTGAACGATCTTCATTCTGTTGTGTACCAAAATACACTTCAGCTGCAAGTGGATAATTCGTTTTCGAATCAACAAGCCACCAAAATTTGATACCATACTTTTCTAGTTTTGATGGTATATATTGGCGAAAGCTGCATCTATTTCGTGTTGACAGCACCTGTTCATCAATCGTAAGTTCTTTAGATGGAATAAAAGCCAATCTCAAACTCACTTGAAATAATGACCATATACCGAATCGGAGCCAACTTGTCTTTTTCTAATCGAACCATTCGCGTTCTCCAATCATCGAAACGCAGGAAGAACATAAAACAGCTCAAATGTGAACCAGATCCGTATTTTGCATCAAATCTAATTTCTCAGCACCAGAAATATGGCAATATAGACATAAATTTCATCTGTATTGGTCTGCTTCCATGGTCTGATTTTTACGGGTGTCTCTTTTAGTTTGCTCTCTTCGTACTTTCTCTTATCTTTTTTGGTTGCTTCGAGAGCAATGTTTTCAACAATTGGAATGGGAAAAATACGCATGAATGCCTTTATTTTCGTTTCGAAATTTTCAGTGGAATACTGAATGGACTGCAGTCTGTTTTGATACATCGTTGCAGCTCTCACTTTTTCTCCTTCACTTGGCATCGACCCCCAAACAGTTTTGTCATTTTTACCTTGACCCATGTTTTTTTGACCACGATTTGCCTCAATTGCAACATCGTCTATCAGCTGTTCTTCGTGCACATCATCGGCTCCCTACCTGGTACACAATCTGGATTACGCTATTGTCAGATTCATTTGCACGTTCGGCAAGTTCAAAACCTATTTTAGCTATCGAATGATCGCGCCCACCAATCTCATCACTATCACTGCCTTTACTCACATATCATTGTAACTACCTCTGGTAAAATAATCAGCAAACTCCAAAAAAAAAAAAAAAATATTGCAAACCCATAAAATAGAAGAAGAACACAACCAAGTCATACCACGACACGAATGAATCCAAAGTGAAAGGGTTTTTGTTTTTGCTGCCGGAACATGACACCTGGGTCATCCAGGGACATGTCAGAACAATATCAAAAAGCTGTTAACTCCGAAGAGCCAGGTTCGTGCTTTTGCGCAAAGGAAGCAATAAACGTCAAAAGTACTAATCACAAACTTTTTCCTAACCTCTTCTTCTTTCTTTGACATTTCAAAACAAGAGCCGCTGTGCTCCTAGTCAAGAGCAGGAGCATCTAGGGTTATCCCGGGGTTAACCCAAGTAGCAAACAAAAACAGAAAGTGACAGCTTCCAGAGTCACGAGTGCCATGCCTCTGGTAAATCGAACGCAAAATGGACTTGAGGGTTAAAACCGAAGCAAAAACAAAAACACTCTAAAACGGGTCCTATAAATCCGTAAGGATATATAAAAGGGATTGTTTCCCTGCGTCAGGTAAAAACATCACATTAAAACACGATTGAAAGTCCTTTCTACTTGTTTCTCATACAAAATTTGTGGAAGAAATTTTCGGACACATAGTGCCTCTAAGGACGTATAGCGATCGTTTCGGTTTCGAGTGCCTAGCAATAAAACGAATACAAGGTCAATCACAAAATCATGTTATTCAGGTAGCTGAAGGTACAATACAACGAAAAAATACCACATATGATATTATATTTGCACTGTGTCTTCGTGATCTCAATATTAAAATTCGGTCGGGCACTTAGTGTCCCAAGGACGGTTCTTAGGTTAAAAGCTACTTTGGGGTCATAAATATAATATCCAGTTGGTCCTGTAGCGAAAAGTTTTTTTTTTTTTAATGTTCAATTATCGATTTTGCCGCAGCGCCGCGGAACGCGGACTGAGCTCAGCACCATTCATCAGGGTGTGCAATTTATGTATCAGGCATTGCAGATTAAAGGTAAAAAAAAACGATTTAAGTGCTCGTATCAATTTAAATTTTGATAGTAGTTTCAAAATTACATTCTCTATTACAGTATGTCATCGTTTTTTAATTAGATGTAAACTTTTTGTTTTAGTTATAAACAATTTACTGCTTATTTTTTGGGCCAAAAATCGAGATATTTCTTCAAAAGTGGACAATTTTTTCAAAATTCGATAAAAGAAAATCCTACATAATCCCATTGCTTGAGTATAACTTTTTGGTTTTATGTTCCAGGTTTTATACGAGAAAACCGTTCTTCTGTGAAGCTAGTAGTAAAAAACACGTTTTTCATTTTGTATGAAAATTTTAATGAAAAAAAAATGTTTTTTTTTATACTATAATAGTGTTAAATAAACATTCTCAAAAGAAATTCTATTCCTTTTATCATACTCCCCAAAATAAATTGTCAAACTTACGCCTAATTTTCTACCACTAGAGTGGTGTTACGCCTTAATCTAAATTAAGTTCATAGCAATTTTCTAGCGGATTAATTCTATCATTTCTTCCAGTAGTGCCGCAGGAGTCCATTCTTAGTTCCTTGTTATTTTCAATATTTCTCCATGAAATTTATAAATGTTCAAACATTGCCATTTCCATCTATATTTTGAGAATGTTCAATTGCTTAAGTATGGCAATAATATAAATTGCAAATAAACTGCGCAGCTTGAAAAAATCTAAAATTTTTCCATAATAGTTACTCCGTCAGAAAATATTTAAGTAAACTGTGCGACTTTAAAAGCTGGAAGATAATCCTGCTGGCACGTATCCATTACAATAGCATGACCTTAACAAGTATACAAATGTTAGGTAATATACATCATAATAAATTTAAATAAAACAAATCACATTCAACACTTATCATGATGACTATCATTAGACTATCTCTCCATCAGTTGTGAAACCACTTACCATTTTTCCCATTTATCATGTCCACTCAACGAGCTATCATCGTTCCTCTTTTTTTTCTTCTATCCTACAACTTATGAAATTAATTTTTTGAAGTCATTTGATGAGATTCCTCAACACCAGGCATTTTGCGCCTTTCTTGGCATATGATAGCAAATTTTAATTCAATTAGGCAAAACACTTTTGAAGCTCTTCCATCTTCTCTGCCTTCTCCTCTGTCTAATTACTGGCTATGACTTGTGCTTCAAATATTATGATAATGCATTCCGCTCGAGAAGATGTTCAAACAGAATTATTTCTGGGCTCTCAAGCCAACTAACTCTCGCTCCATTCCTCCTAGAGATTTCTCCCTATCTTTTGGGTTACAAAAATTAAAAAAAAAAAAAAACAGAAAAACTGGAAAATTAATTAATCTCATTCCATAAGCACGCGCGACCATTTCATTATCAGAATCAACCCTCTTCCGTTGTCATCGCCGCCACCACCCCGCGCTGGCTTTATTGTCATCCTGCCAAACATTCAAATTCTTCGCCAGCAAAACTCCAACGAAAGGCGCCGTCTTCATCATTTCATCATGAATAATTTACAACCCGACATTCTCATAAGTGGAAAAAGATGAAAACGGATTTTTACTGAATATCTGATGCTTTGGGAGCATTTGAAATTTCATTAGCCGTGGCGAAGCGATAGCTAAATGGGTAATTTGGCGTGCGGAGTATCCACTCATCTCATTGTATTTTAAAATGTGACGAGGTGAGGGGGATTTGTTACTCAACCTCATTATAGATTCTTAAGATGGGAGCATGTGTGTAATCCTAATCCGAAAAAAACAAAATTCTGTTAATAGAGCCACGATGTAATTGGAGTGATAATTTCAAGTTGTAACAAGCTTAGAAAAATCTCATTTGATAATTCCGAAACTTTAAAGATAAATTTGATAATTAAAAGTTCTGGTAACCCTAAAATATGAAATTTATTGGTGCATTGCTCACAAGAATCAGAGTTGCATGCACTTCCCAAGAGGCGAAGAAGTCAAATCGACAGGAATACATATCAGAAGCTGATATAACTGTTAATTGTTATCTTTTCTTCAACAGAGTTCACTCGAGAATGATGAATGCGTGACAAACATCCCCCTACACGATTCAATATGTTGTCAAACACGTAGCCCCGCCACTAAACATCAAATTAATTTGATTTTCGTCTAACCGCTTGACATACTGCGTGTCACACAAAACAACCAGGCCCACACACGGTCAAATCTGCGTGACAACATCGTTGTCCTATTCGAGTTGCCCAACACGGCCAACTTGGTGTGTTACGGGGCCCATACACGGTCACGCATGTTGGCCAACTTGGTGTGTCACACATGAAAGCTTTTTCTCCTAACACTTGTCAAACATGTTGTCCAACATCAGTTTTTCATAATTTAAGAGCAATGTCGGACGTGTTATTGAGTGTTCTAGTTTTTCATAAGCAGTCTTTTTTAGCACTTTATTTTTATACATGTCACATTTCACTTTCCAAACCTCAGGATGCTCGCGATATAGCTCAAAAAACTCTTTCCAAAACTCATGGTTCACTAATCCCGCCATATTTCACTCCTTATTTTCCTATGTTCACTGCAATAGAGTTCACTAAAGAATGACGAATGCGTGACATACATTGCCCTACACGGTACAATAGGTTGTCAAACACGTAGACCCACTCCCAAAAATCAAAATAAATTAATTTTCGTCCAACCGCTTGACACTTTGTGTGTCACACCGTCAAACAGGCACACACACTGGCAAATTTGCGTGACAACATCGTTGCCCTACTCGAGTTGGCCAACATGTGTGATCGTGTATGGGCCCCTTCATACATGAAATCTTTTTCTCCATACACTGTCAAACATACTGTCAAACTTCAGGACAGAAACATATAAGGACAATTATGTTTTCTTCAATGGAGTTCACTCAAAATTCAAGAATGACGAATGCGTGATAAACAACACCCTCCACGGTACAATATGCTGTCAAACACATAGCCCCGCCCCTTAAAATCAAACTAATTTGATTTTCGTCCAACCGCTTGACACACTGCGTGTCACACCGTCAAACAGGCACACACGGTCGCGTGAAAACATCGTTGTTCTACTCGAGTTGGCCAACATGCGTGATTGTGTATGGGCCCCTTTAAATGTGTCACCCACCTTTAGCCCTTTATGTAACTGCTAACATTTGAAGTCAGAAATTTTCTTTTTCTTTTCGTAATAGGGTTGTAAGGATTCTAAATAATAAGAGTGTATTAACTCCACTTACGGATTCATTTATTAATGGGCATCTATACCTTCCCATAATTTTCAAAGGGGAGTGCCCATTTTAGGCCCAACATGAACAGACATGAGAGATGTCTCAAACGATGTCTTTGCATACTTTTAGGTTGTGGGTAGGAAGCCCCGGCAAGGGGGGGGGGGAATGTTGTATACCAAATTAAAGGTTTCACCGAGTACTATCTGGTGGTGTATTTTTTTCCCGACTCAGAAAACTTTCTCGGGACGTTTTTGCGGTCGGAAAACTCATTTTCAAGCACTTGGATTCCATATACCCCAGTTACTACATTTCGCATATGTGTTTGCAGTTCTTTCTTCCATTTTGTCATTAGTGCTCTGTTATAAAAAAATTTCTCATAGAAAGTCATTGCACAGAATCACGAGAAGTAGAAAAATCCACTCTTCACCCAAGAATATCGCTCAAGGTACAATCGATCGCCAAAGCTTCTGATATCTGTTGATGTCGGGCATTCCACTTCCTTAACGCTAATTGCCTCAAAACAACTGGAAATGCACTTTTTAGTTTAAAATTAACTTACTAGTAATACAAATCCACATGCATCGCATGTAAATTTTCATATCCATAACTGCTTTCTTGCCTATGGTCTGGTGCGAGTCAGGTGAAAGTAAAAAAAAAAGGTAAGAAAATCTGAAATTTTTAGATTAGACCACAATAACTCCAGTCGTTGGCAGGTTATGAAGTTCCGCATACAATGAGCTCTTAACTGTGACCGTACGGCATGTTTTTTTAAAGATACAAGGTGTTTTGTGAAAAACTAGCTTTATCTCTTAATCACCCTGCAACACCGAAACAATTGATATGCCCTCCCCCCCGCCTCTGCCTTACAATTTTTTTGTTTGGCTGGGTGAGTAGTACTATCACCTCTTGCTCTATTGCAAATGCCGATATATTGCTGTAAGTCTTTTGTAATAACTTCAGTTGAATTGATATTTTTCTGTGTTGTATATAAGTTTGATTTTTTTACGATAGATTCTAATATTTCATTAGTGACGAAGTGATCAAATCCCATCAAACACTGTTCAACTAGTTCCTGAAGTTTTTTTATCACAATCCATTGTCCTTTCTAGCCGCAGGCAGTGCGTAATGTAGATAATATGATACCAACGAACAAATACTAGTTGATATAATTTATCGTTTATTTGTTTTGTGGAAGCACAGCCTCCTATCCCCATATTGCATGTATAAATATATAACAACTTATACACTACTTTCCACCATCGCGGGTGCAATTATACTGGGCAGCTTCGTTGCTCGACCCATTGGAGGTAAAATATACATTCGTCGATATATTATTTTATCGGGAGAACCCTATCAGATCTAACTTTTATTTGAATATGGGGGCCATGTAGGCATCTATTTGATTATTCCGAAACGTTTTCGCTCCCGTCACGGAGCTCATCAGCGGTGTTCCATGAGATATTTTTACCTACTCGATGCACCTGAATGCAAAAATTTGTCAAACTTTCTAACTATCTATTGCGTTAAAGATAATTTTGCAAATATTTTCTGTATACTTTTAGTTTAGTTTTCAATTTGGGTATATATACAACGAGCAGCCATCCCCGATCAACGAATCTAATCTACAGCAGTAGATAATGGTTCTAGCGAATATTGTTTTAGATTCCGGAAAAAAAAGTGTCATCAAACCTTTCTCTAAAATAATTATAATTTTTCTAGGCAAAAAAATCCCGAATTTTACTAATATAGGCTTATGAAATTGAAATAATATTTGATTTGGTGGCACATTTTATAAGATTAATGCACTTTCCGCACAATATCTATAAATATCGCCTGATACACATTTCCACTTTGTTGTTGAACACCTACATATCGCATAAAAGGCATTGAAAATCAATCGCAAGATTTACATGTAATATTTCAGATCGTAGTAGATATGAAACACCGCCCAATAAAGGTTAATTTTAATTATGCCAAGCAACCTCCGCCCCCACCCCCGTCCCTTACCTTGCTGTATATCTACGAATAAGTAATTATAGTCTTTAATGCACATAATGTCGAATGATGCTTCTATGTATACTTAAATAAAATTCTTCCAGAAATTTTCACTTGCATATTCGACTCAATTCTCTGCATTATAACTCAAATCATTTTTTTTCCAGGTGATACACACTTATCATATCCACTTTAGTCTCACCTCAACAATATAAACTTGAGCCCTATATTTCTCATCATAAAATATAAAATGTATAAGAGGATCACAACTAGAGACATAGAACATGTTGAGATGACTAATGAGCACTAGAGAACGCAATTCTCTTGTTCGACATACCTACCTAGACCTACCTCCTTAAGGATAAAAAGTTAACTAGTACCTGCCACCCGAGGCAGGTAAGTATATGGGGGTTGAGTTATACGCACACGCTCTATGAACACTTCATTCAGAAGCTCAAGTCGCTTAAAAACGGTTATTCAAATGTCTCACCTGATTAAATGTCGTCATCGCCTCATCTTCTAACTTACAAATAATTTATCTCCGTTCATTTACAATTGTGGGCTCGTTCGTTGTAGACAAGAAGTGATTTGAATGAATAAAAACATCGTCGAAGTCTATACACCCGCACCATCAACAGCATATCTTTTAACTTATTCCCTTTAAATCTTCTGATTTTTTTTTTTTAACTTCATACATGTTCTAAAAGCAATACTAAAACGCATATATATGTACTAACCTATACTATATAAAAATATACTAGGGCTCCGGTATCAGAGGATTCAGCCGTGTAAAGTCCATTCTATCGCACTATGAATAAATTCTCCAATGTGATTTATCACTCATACAAACAAACACACAGATAGGCAATTTTATATTCTCCTCTCAACATATAAGGATAGCTATCTATGGTGGCAAATCAGGACTCAGAAGGTGAATGAAAGTGTTTCATCCATCTAGTCTCTCTCTTGATGGGCTGGCTGCCGCCTTACTAATAGAAGCATGCAAAACAAGCTGGGTGGAGAGATTCTGTGAGACATCTCGTCGTTTTATCTCAATTTTCATTATCTACGCACGATAAAAAATCATCTGAAATCTCATCAAAAGGCTCCTTTTATCCTCGTTTAATGTTTGACATGGGTGTTGTGTCCCATAATGCCATCTTCTTCTCTACAACATAGTGGATATCATCATAGCTTCATGGAATTCACCACAACAAACTGGTGGTGCACGAGTTTTCCATTCAAGGCGAGCTTTATATTCACAATCAGAGAATGAAGAGGATTCGCTACGCATACAAAGTAGATATACTTACAATGCGAATGTTTCTCGTATATCCTTGTTAGGTACGTTATATCCTCTTTTGTAGGTATCATCCATTCCATCAACCTGCGAGTTCTGTTCTGCCACCGCCGTCGTTGTTCGTAATACATGAAAAGGGGGTCAAAGAGATTCTTGCTCGTTGCGATGTTTTTAGGAGAAAGGCAAATTGAAAAAAAAAAGGAAAAAAAAAAATAAAACTCACAACAAGTCCAGACCTCTTTTCATTTAGCATGGATCTAGCATAGCTGAGAAGAAGACTTGATGATGCTTTGATGAGCACTTACCTGCTACTTAAGCTCACTAGAGAAACCGCTGATGTGGGTGACTTTGTCGTTACCCCAATTGGGTATATAGAAACCTCCAAATGAAGTAGATGAATGATAAAAGTAGTTCACTCAATTGCCCTCTGATTCTTGTTGTCGTCCCATAGAAATGGGGACTTGTGTTATATGAATCTTAGCAGTAGTAGTACTACTTAGTATTTCTAGATTTTTAGGCGGTCCAGCTCATTTTCTCCGTCTCCTCTTCTCAACTATCTGACCTTCCTAAGAGATTTCCATTTTTGTATTTTGATTATATTTTTTAATATATTTCCTTGAAAAGCACTCTTCAAAATCTATCTCAGCACCAACAGAGTGTTGTTCCTCATTGCATTGGAAGACAATGGTAGAAGAAATTCTATGTTGATTGAAGTTGAATTTTCCAAGAGTCTTGAAAAAACATCAACTACTTCTATACATTTAGTTCAACGAACCATTACCTCCCAGTCCCCAATCCACCAAGCACAATAACAACAATATTTCCTTCTATCATCTATAGCCACTATTTTGGCTATTGGTGCGCTGATTACTTCATCCTTTCCATTATAATGACAAAAATGTTTGCTCTTAGCCAAGAAAGGAGACTGTGAATTAATGAGGTCGATGGTCGAAAGTCCCTTATTTAAGAGGGTCGAGATAAAAAATAAATTTTCACGTCTTCCTGAAAGCATTAGTCCTTTTTGTTTTTTTTTTTATTTTTTTATGGAAACTGGTAAAGCTACGCGACAGTTGAATTGAACACATCGCAACTATTCAGAATTCTAGTTAACACACTATGCGCGTGCTTATAAAGGTTATCTTCAGCTTTTGATCCTTTTAACATTGTTCCACTTGTGTTTATTAGAAAAAGTGTTCGAATACTACACCCCTCGCCCTCACCATTTAATGAAAGCAGCGCAAGTTGCTCTTTTTTTTTCTCCCTTTACTTTTATACAAGGTGCCCATCCTGCCCTTAATAATGGAGGATAGCCAAAGGGAAGAAAGCCATTTAGAAGAATAAAATTCCTGAAAGCGTATCTCTATTGTTCCTTGCCTGCCGTAAACGGCTCGACAATGTGGTGCTCCTCTGCAGTCCTCCAGATGTGTAGTTAGTGAATGCGCTATTATAGTTAGTAGTGACTGTGTGTGTCAGTGAGTGTGAACGCCATTCCTGAAGTTTTCTTAACCTCTTTTGACCTCGTTGACAATTAGTCCGTCTTATGTTCACCACCAGAAATAAGTTCAATTTTATGGTCGACAATTTGTCTTAATTAGCATTTGTTACCAGCCACCAGGAGAAGGGGGAGGAGACATATATAGTGGCATAGTCTAACTGGGCGGGTAGACGTTGTGCGACATGAAGAACTCGTCGTTTAAGTAGTTTGCAAGTTTGACACTATTGGACAAAAGTGCACTAAAGGTTTGTTCCCATTAGAATGAAGGGATTTTGAGGGTGAAAAGAAGGGAATGGTAGGAAGGAAGGAAGGAAGGAAGTAAAACTTGTTATATATGAAAATTACTTGAATTCCTGATTCCTGGTAATTGTAATGGGCTTCTTGAGTGACACGAACATATTTGTCATTTATTTTGCCTATACAATTAGTGTCGTGTTGTTAGATGTGTAAGTATAGTAGGTATGCCATATCACGGAAGGTGTTAATAGCAAGAAAAGGAACAATTAGAACCACTAATACCGCAGTTTTATGAAACTGGTTAGCCATTTATTTTAGAGAAATCCCCTTCATGAAATTAATTGTGGATTAATAACTAAAAGCTAAATCATTTATCCTACAGAGGGTGCTGGTTGTAACGAACGTTCAGAAATATTCGAATCGAATAAGAAATGCTCGGTACTTGGACATCAATCTTATGATTAGTTAGCTTGATCGATCTTCACAAGACGTCTGAGGATTTACATTAAAAGGCGACTTGTTGGATATGACGAATATCTTCTATTCAGGCTAAACCTATTTTTATCTTAATTTTTCTTATCTATAGTCTAAACTAAGCCTCTGAAAAATCTGAAAAAATATGATTATAGCCTAGTATTGTATCCATATAGCGACTATATTTTATATGGAATACTTCTAGTGGTGAGATTTAGTTGCCAATATTTAGCCAAATTGCGGAGGGAAATTGTGTGGTGTTTTATCACCTAAACGGCTGTTTGTTTTTGACAAGTAGATGATGGCAGTAAATTTTACATTAATTTAAACTTCAGATTTATCCACATTTTTATTTTACACTAAAAAAATCAATCTTTTAATATAAAATTAGAATTCGTATAAGTAAGTATAAACGTAATTTTCCTTACTGTTTCGAGATTGGGTATTTGCGAGTTTATAATTTATATAGTTGCAGATGAGGAGTACATTTTTGAGAAATATTTGGATAAAAATACTAACTTTGCCGTTGAAACTGCTCAAAAGGTATATCAAGAGCTTTTTAACAAAAACAATGGATATACTAAATAATGTGTTATACTAATAGTGATACCGTAGTTCCAAATATCTGTAGTCGGGCTTGTAATTTGGAAGACGCTGATATTACTCCTAAGCTGTCAGATACAAAATGACTGCTTCAGAGCGAATTAGAAGATTTTAGAGCCCATATCATAAGACTCATCGAGCTTTAACCGAAAGTTCTTCCTAAATTTAAGAGGATTTCTTGCTAAATCGAGAAACTGTGGCGACCCTTTGTTTCTGACTGTAATAATAATAATAATAATAATTTACTCAAGTTGGTTACGTACACAAGATTTACAATCTTTTATCGTACTAAAAAGAAGGTATAACTAGAGGAGTGAGTAATAGAAACATAGCTAGAATAGTGATTAAAAAAGATAAATTCCATAATTCACTGAAAGCAAGTAACAAAAATAACAAAAGTAGAAGAAATTCAATGTTATAATAATGAAATGAAGTTACATCCAGTAAATATTGATTTTGATTTGGCAAATATTCTTAACTAGAACTAAACTATTACTAAAATTTAGAAAAGAAAATAGAAAATAGATAGACAAAATAGAAATAGAAAATAGACAGATTAGTAAGTAGCGATGCTATACATTCTTTCGTTCATTCTATAACGCGACGAACTTAATACTCTCTTTGAAAGCACTGATAGAGCCACTAAGCTGAATACGAGCAGGAAATGAATTCCACAACCGCACAGTTTGGACAAGATAAGAATTTTCCATCACGGTTTTGTGAAAACGCGAAATAAATAAGTTTAAATTTCGCTGTGAGGTTGTTAACCCCAAATTTTCTTTCAGGTAATCAGGCTTGCTTTTGTAAATCAAGTTATGTATAAATACAAGAGCTTTACGTTTTAAATAAGTATCGATGGAGCAACCCAGCAGTCCAAATTTAAAAGGTGAAACATGATTGTATCTGCGTAGATTAAAGATGAATCTAATGCAACCGTTAAAAGGTACATCGACCCTACGCTTACAGTTACTGTTCAGGTTCATGTATACCAGGCTACCATAAGTAAAATGAGATACTATGAGCGCCCTAACCAGTTTTATTTTCATATCAAGTGACATAACACTAGCAAAAAGCCATAACCTTCGAAGACCAGCATAGACTTTGCCTAACATCAGGTTGACATTTTCACAACATTTCATATCTTCGGTTATAACCACTCCAAGATTTAAGACTTTGCTTCGCACAGGTACTACAGAACCATTAAGATATATTGGCGGAATATCTGCTTTACACAAAGGAGCGCTGTAAAACGAAATACACTGGGACTTGGACGAGTTAAGTAATAATCCATTGGTTTCAGACCACTCATGAATTCTATGCAGATGTAGTGTATAGTGATTTACTCGTTCAATGTAATCCTCCAGAAATCCTATGGGTCTACTTAAATATATCTGTACGTCATCAGCATACGATGTACCTTTACATCCTCTACCACTTCTGCGAGGTCATTAATAAATAAACTAAAAAACAGTGGGCCCAAAACTGACCCTTGTGGTACACCATTAGATAGCTCTAACGCATCAGATAATCTACTGCCGGTTTTGACAACTTGGGATCTATCAGAGAGGAAACTTTTTACTAGACTGATTGCGGATTCTCTGAAAATAAAAACTGTGGATAGTTTACGCAGAAAAATTACGTGGTTAACATAATCAAAAGCTTTAGTAAAATGCAATAGGAGAAGAACACTAAAGAGATTTTTGTCTAATGCAGCTCTTAAATCAGTAGTTATCTTAAGCAAGGCAGTTTCACAGCTGTAGTAAGGCCTAAAACCTGATTGCCATTTAGTTAAAAGCATGTTGCCGTCTAAAAAGCTCACAAGCTATGTAGTTATACATTAGCTTTTCCAGGATCTTGCCCAGAAAGCAGGTAAGACTTATTGGTCGGTAATTGGAGAGTGCTTCAGGCTGTCGCTTTTTAGCTACTGGGAGAACCGTAGCTACTTTCCAGCTGTGAGGGTAATTAGAGTACGTAATGCAGGAATTAATAATATGTAGAATATAGGCATGAATAAGAGGAAGTAGAAGTTTAATAAAAGAAGGAGATATGTTATCTGGACCACTCGCATCAGATTTAATAGAATAGATAGTTTTAAGCATTTCTTCTAGACTTACGTTGCGGAAACTAAAGTCACTTATGTGCTGATCACTGATAGGAGCAATGATTGAACTAGTATCGGAGTCAATATACGGTCGAGTAGGTAGACTAACATTACCTGAAGATATAAAATATTGATTAAGATCATCTGGGCTGAAGCTACACTCCTTACGATCTTTACTAGTAATACCAAATTGTCGCAAATTCTTCGAGAGGAGCTTGGGTTGGAAGGTGGGGTTAAGCTTGGAGCCTAAGTATAAACGCTTAGACTGTCTAATAGCTGAGGTAACTGTACAATCGATAGTTCCCAAAAAAACCGATGTAAACAAATACCTGAAATATAATTTGAAATACCTTGCTGATTACAAAAGGGGATTTACCCAAGAAACAATTTTTTTATATAGTAGTAACCGTAAGGTTTCCATTACCAAATTATATAACTTGAGTTATGTAGACTAGTACTCGAAACCTCTTTGTAACCACTATAAAACCCTTATAGAGCTTAAATGGAGGATTACATAAAGGATACCGTGACTTGATTTAGGTAACGTTTTATGTAACTAAAAGTTTTATAAAATGAGTAACAAAAATATTCTGGTTACCTTAACATAACTTCTTATATAACCCTTATATAACCAACCCATGGTGCTCTCTATTAATTTATTTTGGTCATAGCAGTGATTGCAGTAATGTTTCGGTTACGTTTATAAACACTTGGAATTTCTCAGACTGATTACTTTTAGTGATTGAAATGTTAGGGAAATTACTTTTCGTTACCTTAATAAAACAATATACTAATGCAAATATTAACGCAACCTATCTTGACATAGAATTCCGATATTTTTTGTACTGTATTTTTATAATGTAAGGGTTTAATATTTTTTCATCTTAGAATTACAATTTTTTGGCATGTACGTGGTGAAATTCAGCTGCAATTAAAATTTTACTGTCAATATCATCATACATACTACTTCCAAAAACTACAGACTGCATCAAAAATAAGCAATATTTAATGAATTTAATTAAATATGACAAAATTTAAAATTTTCACTTAGTGATATTAATTCGTAAAAGTAATATTACATAATTCAGAAGTGTATACCTAAAATTGTGTATTTTATTCATACAAAAATAAAACGGAAGCAATTTATAAAAATTGGCTTAACCGACATTTTATTTTTTATCTGCAATGCACAGATCAGATGAAAAAATGGCGGATTGTACTTAAATGAACAAATTACCATTATAAAACTTCAAGTACTTTTATATCAACTCTGGCTCTATTTTATAAACTGACTGACCCTTATAAAACTACTAGAAATATTATATAAACTAAAGAAACTACCATGCCTTGAAAATGGTCCTTATATACGCTTTAGTCATAATATGTAAAATGTAATTTTTATAACAGTTTTATAATGGCTCCATTCGACACTAAAAGTCATTTGTTTTTATAACGACCACCACAAAATTTTACGATACTTTATAGTGGGTAATGGTTTCTCTAAGTTATATAGACCGGTGATTGAAATATTTCCGTCACCAACTTATAAAATCTTTAGTAACTTACTTCCACGATAACTATTAGTAAAGTTAAAAACTTTAATATAACTACGTCACCAATTAGTAATATTATAAAACTCTTATATAACCAGTCAAATTATTATATAACCGAGTAACCATTATATACGCCTTATAAAACTACCCATCACCTTGAGTCACCAAAAATTGGAAAATTTTTTATTTGGGTAGCTAGATAGGTGAAATGAAAAATTTAAAACAATGCCTATGTCAATACTCTTGATAGCAAATCCAGAATCAAACAGTTAGTCAGAGCTTCGTTCCCGTCAGTGCAACCAGAGTAATCAGTGAACCAAGCACTTGACCAAGCAGCTGATCCTGTATGGAATTTTAAGCCAAAGTTCTCTCGGGGGAAGTCCTTGGTTGAAAGCAGGATAGCCTGATGATGAGCCTCAAATCTCGACTGTCCCTTTGACAGCCTGGATGTGATCTGTTGTTTAAATGTCCCGTCGCCGAAGTGCCGCCAGTTTGCCGAGTAAACACAATATCGCCACAACGGGTGCGATGTCAAAAACTTGCATGTGAAGCACAATATCTTGACAGTCCACAATACAGATGTATTGGAGATTAAATAACTATCGGGTCTGCACGATATCACCGTAGCGGATGAAAGTCCATTCATTTGAAGATGGTGCACCGTAAGGTGTCGGAAGCCTAGAACGGCTCGCTGATCCTATATGATAAGCTGAAAAATAAAATTATATTTTCCATAAAACCATGAACATGCAAAGCTCCACTTTCATTATAAGTCTTCTAATATATTTCAACTTTATTATATTTCTATTACTTTACATATAACATAAAATACGTCTACTTGACTAGACGGCTGACAAACAGTTAATTAATTTAATTGTTTTTACTCTAACGTAAAAATCAATGCCTATACCAACAGAACCTTTTCCAATCCTCAAAGTGAATCCAGATTAGAATGTGAAACACTACAAATTCATTAGAAAGTACCTAAGGGCGTTGCCAACGTGCAGGTCGCTTCTGTGTCGCCACATAACTGTCAAACAGAAATTTTTTGCAGCATTCGAAAATGGATAAGTTTGTTCGTTTCTTTGCTAATATGGAAAGAGTGAATTCCTTGTGCTGATAAAATACTACTTTTTGCCAGGAAAAACTATTGCAGCAGCTTCCAAACTATTAAAAAAACTGAAGAAGAACTTTAAACAAAAAGTATTATGGGAACTTCGTTACATTGATCGTATGAATTTCATTATGGCCTAACTAGCATTTATTATACTCTAGAAATGAAAGTGCAGTGTTGGCAATGGGTTTGGTCGGCCGAAAAGTTCATGGTCACAATTTTCTGAAATTCGCACGAGATAAATTTCATTGAATATAGCTATTAGAAAAGGGAAAACGACCATGGGATAGTATCATGCATTTTTTTTTTAACAATTTGATGCCATTAATGACAAACCTTTCCAAAATTATCATGACCAAAATTGTTGACCTATAAATTGCACTCCGAACCACCCTATTCTTCAGATTAGACACCTTTCGACTTCTTTCCTTATTCTGAAACATGAATAAATGATGGATCGGTAGAAAAGAAATTCGAATCAAACGAGGATGTCATTGCTGTAGAAACGTCGGTTTTTAACTAACACATACATGTTAATGAATGTAACTTTATTCTTTTGTCGTCCCAACTTTCAACAGACTTCGGCTACACCCATTCTATAGTGTCTGTCTATCGTGAGCAGGCGCGTATCCAGACCTGAAACTTAGGGGTGGTCACACCTAAACTGTTCGAGGAGGGGGGGGGGAGGTCGGAAGAAGTCGCTTTCAATTTTTTTTAATCATATTTACTTTATATTACAAAATCCAATTTTGAGTTTGATTTGTAAAACCTATCGATAATATTATCAACATCAATGTCGATCTTAGGGTGGACATTAAGGACTCATAACCAGATACGCCTTCTCATGCAGAGATTGATGAAATAGACGCTGATGCATGCGATTCTGTGACGGGTGAAGTAATTGACTGGGAGTGAGTGCTTGAACCTTCAGTCATATTCAAAATAATGGGAGTAGGATTGCAAGGGATGATGGGAACTTAACTTATCTTGCTTTCTTCTGAAAAAAAGTTGTCAATGCTCTTATCAGTCTTCCGCTTTACACTTTAATTTGATAGCAAACATGACGTATTTTGAATAACCCCAATGAGGGGTTGTACGACCCCCAACCCCAAAAATTTGGCATCTATATTTTTGTACTCTAGACTTTAAATGTGAAGGAAAAACCCCCAATGCTCTGCGACCCTCCGAGAGTTAACCGTCCTTCAATATTGCGGTACTTCCTACGTTTTCCTTAATTATCCAAGTATCGCGAAGAGAGTTAGGGAGTTTTAATCGGGGAAAACGAAAATTGTCATTTCTCAAACTCCCAAACTCTAAGAATTGCAGAATCTGGTCCCAGTAGTGCATGAAAAATCTAAAGAAAAAATATCAAATCTGGATGCTTGTGCCCTTGTCCGAAAGTGTGATCCACCAATTCGTTTGGGCTGTTGTCGGTGAATTGTTATTCATTAAAGCTCTTAGGAACAATTTGCAAGTATATTTAAAAAAAAACTTTAATGCTTCCCTAAGAACGTAAAATGTTTGAACAACTCAGGCTTGAATCAGTGTCGCCATGGAAAATCAACGGGTGGGTAGACGTTGATTGCATGGAACTAGGGCTCTACTAGAAGAACCCTAATTCAAAATTCGTTAAGTCAGTTTTTATGCTTCTGTTGCGAGCTCCCCACCAAGTTGTCCTGTTATCGATTTTGTGTCGGAAAATCAGATAGGTAAAAAAAAAATTTATGATCGCTGAACAATTTCTTAGAAATAATAAGATTTTCAAATCTCGAAATTGTGTTCTTTTCATCTATAGGAGTAATTGGCGCAACAAAAATATAAAAGCATCATATTAACCGGGCTGCAAGTATTGTGTGTTTTTTTCTAAACAATCTTATACTAAAATAAATATGTAGTATTCCAAAATTATTTACCATCCTGTGATAGGTGTGATAAATGACTTTTCGACACTACATACATAAAACACAAGCAAATTCTAAAAAAATCGTACACGTTTCAAAGACGAAGAGCTACGACCAAATGACTATTATACCCAGAGTCCACTATAACTATTCAAAAGAAGACAAACAACCGCCCAACCCACAGCTAGCTGTCGCCGCAGATTGGAAAAGTGCGTTACAACACCAGCATTAATCGCTGGCGCCAACTACACATTGTGTCCGTACCATACGAAAATCGTCCTGTTAGACTTTTAAAACTCGCTCTACAGCTCAGCACCACGTTAAATTTATCGCGAAGGTGAGGTGGCGCTTTGGGGGATATCGTGACCCCCGTGACCCTCCCCCTGATCGTAAATGGGTACTCCCTGTGAACTCTGACCTATTAGCCTCTTCTGCTTCTAAGCGAAGATTTTTTTTTTTTGAAAAACTCATACATCTCCAGATCAAAAGTCATATTACGAGTAACCAGCTCGTTGGTAGTTAGGATTGAAAATCCATCATATAGTTGTGAAATTGTACTTTTGAAAGTTACAACTGACAACAACCATTTATAACTGTTCTCGTATTAATTTATTTGAGCAAAGCGTTTGATTCTCTTCATCATTTAAAACTATTACGAGGGTAATTTTCCTTATCTTCATCTGCTGTTCGACATATCGGAAACATCCTCCGCGGGCATTAGTAATTTGTTAAATTTGTGACCATGCTCAAAAATTTCGAAACTCCTCAACAGTGGGGTGCCTCAAGGCTCTATTCTCAGCCTGCTTCCTTTTTGCTTGAACTGTCCGAGTTCATATAATGACGTACAGATATATATCAGCCGGCTAATCAGTGTGATAGAAAATTGTGTCTATCGACTGGTTAATGAACATCAACGCATTTGTGTTTGGGCAGTGCAAAATGATCTTATTCTTAATTCCAGTGGATGCAATCGCTTAGCCAACATACAGAGATAGTTTTAGTTCTGGAATCCTAAGACTTATTCTATTCGGCAATACTTACCTCCCAGAATTCAGTGAAAAGTCTAAGCCTCGTCTTTAACTCAAAGGTCAAATTCTGTAACCATATCTGCACTATATCAAGAAAAAACTATGACCGCCTCCTGGAATTATGCTACTTGATTGACGTAAGCAGTTAGTTAGTCAGCTACACATCCTGCCCCAAATTCCCCTAGAACCTTAATGAGCTCATCGTGGTGGACTGGTTTAAATGGATTCTTTGAGACCGTCACAGATAACTGAAAATACCACCTAAAACAGAGTCGAATAGATATTGACAAATTGTTGTCTTTCCTCTCAAGACCTGATTTCAGCTATAGAAACATTAAATTGAATAAAAATTCTTATAAATCAAACTCCCAACAAAATACAGAATTACCAACATTCCTTCAAAATCGTTTCTTTGTCAAGGAAAACATTCAAAAGGTTAAGGATGAAAAGCCACTTAAAAACAAAGAAATTCTTAAAATTTATGGAAAAACATTTTCAAAGAAACAGAAAGCAAGGGAAATTGCCATTTGTGTGTAAGCTTCGAAGATCAAAAATGATAAAACGAGTATGGCATTGGCAAAATTAACACCAACCACATGACACGTTAACGTTACTCATCTCCTTCCTTTTATATACATATGTGAAAAGAAAGATGCTGCTGGCTCCGTTGACAACACTGTCAACTGCGAAGATGAATCTCGACGGGTAAATGCGATCAAGTTGAAAGAAAGTAAGTACATCACCACTTTTCCTGGTTGCAGATATTTTTACTTTTGGCACGAAAGCACCCTGTCACAAGGACGGAATTTTTCTCGTTTTAAGATTCATGTTCTCTTTGAAGGTTTAATGCCGCACTTCAAATGGTTTTTTGTATATACGTAAAATAAGCGTAAGAAAATGCCGTCTATATGGTAGGAAAAATAAAAAAGAAAAGAAACGAATTCCCAAGAAATATACCCGCGAATATTCATATATATCTCTCTCTACAGGTAAAGAAATGTTAGATGCAGGAGGACCGGAAGAAGATCTGAAGACTATATCTGGGGTGGGAGAGGGAAGAGATACAAAGAGAAAAAGTGCCGAAATTGATGGAAGAAAATATTGAGGAGGATGTGGCGGTGGGGTGTGAGAAATACAGAACATTTTCTAGAGATCCATCAGGAAGAAAATGAAGAATTCTACCAGGCATTTCGAATTCATGAAGTAATAAGGAAAATGTCAACTTAAATCGACTGCTTGCTCAACTTCATCGTTGAGACAAGTGAGCATGCAAACCCGTCAAATTGTGTATTGAGAATGGGAAGAGGTTGTCCCTGCAGAATCTTGGGATTCTGAATGGAATTAAAATTAAGATAAATTGAAGCTACCCCACACTTAGGTATAAATTTAGTAGATGTTGCCGGCTATATGTAAATTATTATTCTGTACGCACTTCTGCATCCATAATTATTATGCAATCCTCCAGTTTTACTCCATCCAAATGTACCTACATATTAGCGCGAATCCATGAAATCGCAAAATTTTGCTTAATTTCAAAGCATTCTTAGTACAGCGCAGGTAACACTTATTACGCTTTGTAAATTTTCAATTCATGAAATGTGCTAAGTGAAATTCACCCACAGACACTTACTGGAGCCGAGCAGCAATTTCAATTTGTCGTAATTAGTCCTTTCACTTAAGTACTTCGTAAAATCGCTTTCGGAATTTCAAAGTCAGCTACCTTCTTTGGCATCCACCAGTACCGCAGAATTCGCTTCTTTACCTAAGCTTAATATGGTCTTCATTCAAGGTAGAAGATGTACGGCATGATCTGATTACGCTTTCATTTCTCAACTTTTGCTAGTACGAGAAAGGTGGCATCCTCAAAACACTCGACAACTGTTACACAACTCTCTGCGATGACTATATTTCGCTCTGTAATCTGTCTGTCTGTCTGTTCTATCTATATAGCACCTACAGCTACCTAACCTAAATATATACCAAGCAACCCCTCCACCAGGCAGTAGATTCACTCCTCCGACATTTTCAAGGAGTGTTAATATAAAATTTTAATCGAATTCCGGGGTACATGGAGAAACAAGCCGAATATCTTGTGCAGTTCGACTGTAACATCCTATAAATCCTTCAGGACTTATGTTTTACTAAGTATAGACAACATCATGGAATATAAGCTTGGTATAGTTCTACAACGTCGTCGGGTACAGGGTGTATAACTGGGGTCAAAGGGTTCGGCTTTATGTTCTCTATCTGGAAAACATAGGCTTCAATATCCTGTCAATGTTATACAAAAGTTACTTCCTTATCTTTGGTGTGGTATTAAGAACAGTTAAAAGAATTTAAGTGAATGGGAGGACGAGGGTCCATGAATGATGTTGGTGGTGGTAATGGTAGTATAGATACATAAGCAAATAAGGCAGAAAAGCTTGTTCATGCGGTTTCTATATGTCTCTATAGCAGTAAAAATTCACTTCCACCTGTTTAAAGTTTAACGCCATGGAAAAGGAATGCAATGTCCCCATTTGTATAGAGTGAGCTCCTTTATGCTGGCTGCTGCTAAATAACATGCACATCTCAAATTAAGGGATTTAATACGGATGTGTTTTGCAGAGACAGCCTGAGAGAGTAGGTAGTACCTACTCCTTAACATATGTATCGTACGTTGTCGTCGTCCCTATTATCTATACAGTTTTGCTCTGCGGCAATGGCGTGGCGGAGTTGGAGTACAGGACGGAGTTCATTAAGCACTTTTCTCTCTACATTCAGGTGAATGAGGAGGATATGTTTCTTTCTTTTTTTCCTTTTTTTTTTTAGCTTTGTTCATTCAGAGTATTGCGCGTGGGTTTTGAAGAGTTTTGCCGTGTTAGCTTCTTGCATAAGCAGATCGTACTTGAGTTTGATATATTCTATAAAAAAAAAACAGAAAGTAGGGCAAAATACGTTGAACTTTGCGTGGCCAAACCTAATTTTATGTGGGATTATTGGTTTAGAGAGAAAAAAAAAGCAGAACAAAAAGGATATCATACATACTTAAATACTGCGCCTTTTGATGCTATCTACCTGGATTATATGTATGAGGGGACTTAGCTAGCTCAACAATATGCAAAGTATACAGATGGATGGGTATAGAGTGACATTTAGTCAGGCTCTGCATATCTTGGAATGATTACGTTTTTCCGGAGGGTTAAGCATAGTAGTCTAGGGATTGTAAAATCTAATCATATTTTCCATCCGCTTTCGTGCAAAGAAAAATGTTTGACAAAAGGAACACTTAAAGGTTAGCGAAATACTAAGTAACTAAGTCATATATTCAGACATATGCAAATCTGTCGGAGAAACATCTGAGTAAGGATTCGACCCAAGAGAACGAACCAAATTAAGTTTAAATGTGGAAGCAATGAAAAGGTTAAACCATATATTTTCCAAACTTTTGCTTTGACAGACAATTTGACCAGAATCGATCAACGAGATCAACTCTGTTTGAGGTTTAAACGTGGATTTCATCTCCATTGTCGTCAACTAGGCACTAAGCCTCCCCACTTTTGGATAAAATTTTAAATGTATAATACTCCTGGTGGCCTTAGCAAAGAGCTTTCTGGTACCATTAAAAAGTGTGTAGTCCATAAAAAGGCCACCAAATGGTACTAAAACTAATTGATACATGTAAGAATTCCAAATGGTAGGGTCTGATAATTCAATTTTCAAACCCAATCAACGAATCAAAGGACCGGGGTGGTTTCGTCAGTCTGGAAATCCATGCGATCCTTTCGAAGAAACATTTCGGAATTTAGTTACATACCCCCAAAGTATACGTCTGGTCAAGCCATGCTAAACGACAAACTTAGCGAGAGAGATATTGAACCAGACTAGAACCATTTAAGATCGGACTTTGACGAATGTATTGCATCAAAATAAAGGGGAAGCTAAACCTAATTTATTGACTATTGGCTAAAATAGATAATACCGGAGTTGAAATCCTGAGAACGATTTAACAATAGAATTGACTTTTTACTTTCAATACAACTAAAAATCCAGAAATCAATTATTTTGCGTTTTCGAGATAAACAAAACCATGGATATTTACATCCCGGAAAACGAAAAACCCCACATTGACAAAATTTTGATAATGTTGAATCACCAAAGAATTAATTCATACAGTGTGAGACACTCTGACTAGCTTCAGAGAGCTTATAGTCCTGGTGTATTGATAATGAGGAATATTAATATAAAAATTAAAAACTAGTGGTCCCAGTAGGGATTCTTGTGGAGCACCTTGCATTAATGAGATCAAGTAATAGTTTTTGGATCAGTTCAATAGTAAGCTTAGAAAACAACCAATTTTTATGATAAAATGGTAGGGAAATTAATACATCCCACAGTTCTAGGAGGAAGAAGATAAGTAGTCAGCTGTCAAAATTCAGACTCCATTTTATTTTTCTCATTCATAACCACATTGACCAACAACTATATGATTTGCTTCCAATCGAATCGAATCTGTATACTTTTTATATGTAAAAGAATTTCAGCCACAAGAGGTCTCTAGCCTAAGATTCAGCCATGGCAGGAGCTATGAGAGACATTTTTAAACCTGATAACTAACTCAATTATAAAATTTTGTTTTATCGTAAAACTCCTTTTTTTTTGTAAAATATTTTATTTCTAAGAAGCTTCAATTGGCGAGCATACAGCTATTGCGCCCTTTACAAAATATGGAATATTGTAACAAAAACAAAAAAAAATCTTAATTCAGACAGTGACGACTTAATTTATTTACCAAGAACAAAAAAAAAAATCTCAAGTACTTTGCATTCCCCAGATTTTTCTTCTGTCCATTATTATTAGTCCTTAAATTGCCACCAGGGATGAGAATTAATTCAATTAAATGGCGGTTACAAAACTTAATTAATTTTGAAAGAAGCTCGACAGATTTTTTTTTTGTCAGAATATAATTCGCCCGATATTGGGTTCCCTTATGATATATTTTCTGCTTCTTAAAGTTGCCTTTTAAAAGATTTTTTTTTGCACTTGTACATCGATTTCCAAGATAAATTTGAAAGTTATTTAGAAGATTATTTCTCGACAGGGTCTTTTGCTTTTGTTGTTTATGAAAGTATTGGATTTGTATTACACGCCTCCTTAAGCAAATCTGTTTCTCTTAAGAAGTCCAACAGATTGCTGGATTAGCTATATGATATTGCTCCTTACCCATATGCTCTCAAGAGATTATATAATTAAATTTGTTATCAAAAATGACATTGATAGAAGACCTTTACCACAAGCACACAATAAAGAAAGTTCAAAACCGTCGAAAATGCTTACCTAATAATTGTACCCAAATTGATTGAAATTGAGTATAAAATCTGATGCCATATAGGATCCGACAATATGCCTCCTAAATGTATAAAGGTACTTTACCGATCTATTTTGTACATCATTGGACACATATTTAACACCTGCCTGACAACGTCCGTATTTCCTCGTACCTGGAAACATGCTGAAGTATTACCTGTTGCAAAATCCTTCTCTCCCAGTACTTCATCAGATTTCCATTCTATTAGTGTACTATGCTTCCTCTGAGCTGGAAAGACTAATGTGTGATCAATTATAGTAATACGCCATTCGCTTTTTATGCAATAGAACCTACGTCTGGCACTTGATAGACACGAAATTTGCTACTTCTCGCTAATGGATTTTTCGAAGGCTATTGATAGCCTTCAGCATAAGCTACTTCTGGATAAACTCTCTGAGAGATTCTAACTCAGTAGGGTTGCCATTAAATTGATTCACAGTCTCCTATCGGAACGCGCAGCAGGTTAACGTTTTGTCGCCTTTTCCTACAATTGGCACTGTAAAATCGGGTGTTCCTCAGGGTTCTATATTGGGACCAGTCATATTTTGTGCATTGATCAATGACTTGCCGGAAGTAATTCAAAGCTCGAGCATTCAGATGTATGCAGATGACGTCCAATTGAATATATGTAGGCCGGTCGGTCTCGTTGAGGGCTGCACTGCTACACTAAATGATGACTTATCCCCTGTTCACCATTGAGCTAGAAGTAACCATCTTGATTTAAATGCGAACAATTCAAATTGCATGATTGTTTCGCGCACTGGCGTCGATAGATTTCATTTTCCCCCATCACTCTCAACAATATGGTATGCTTAAAAGTCTTTTATTTTTTTACCGCGCTCCTCCCCTCTCGATCACACTTATGTAGGCTAAGACTAATAAAAGCCCTTGTTCTACCAGTTTTCACATTCGGTAACCTTATATACCCTTCCATGGATTCCTTTTGCTTCAACAAAATTCATGTTGCGTTCAATGACTGTACAAGATTTGTTTACGGTTTTATCTCAGTCATAGATCTTTCAGTAGTATCTCTAAAATTGTTACAAAAAATATCAGTTAGGAAATACAGTGGTTTAGAGGGGGCAAGGACAACAAAAACACCGACGATAACTACACCAATTTCAACTTACCAGAAGTTCAGTTACCATCATCTCCTACACTGTTGCTCTCAAGTTCAATTGGAATGGACATATTAGACAATGAACATTTGTCAGATTTTTAACAACCATAAGCAAAGGCATCAACCACCAACAAACTCCTCATCGTGATGCATTTTTTTTATTAAGCAACAGATGGCAGCTCTCTCATTAGTATACCTACTGCGGACTAATGATCTGGTAAAGTGAAAATATACGATTGAAGAAAAGGAGGGAAGATGGATGAAAAAACCTTACTTTAGCATCACCGGTTTGGTCACGTTCGCACTTGATGAGCACGGAAAGAGAAGAGAGACAAAATGCAAAATGAGGTTTGAGAAAATTTCGTTTGTTTTCGAAATACTCTCAAAATTTGATGGACTATACCTTTGAGAAACACTCAAAATTTGGATCAGATGGATCGAGGATGTTCGGAGAGTCTATTGGTATATTTTGAAGATAAAATGTTTTTGAGGAAAACTTCTTTTATAAGTAAATGGTGAAGTGTTTGCTGACTCCCTAGATAAAGTTAATATTTTAGCTGCCAGATTCGCTTCTAATTCTCGTCTTCCACCCATTTCACAAACATCTGTTTTCCATCTCCAGTGTGGATGTGTACAAGAGCGAATACACATCCGTACGAGAGATGTGTTCAAGGTCCTTAAAGAGATTAAAGTCTCCAAAGCCGCAGGCCCTGATGGTTTTTTGGCCCTGTTAATTAAAAGCTGTGCCTCATCCTTGACTAAACCTGTGCGCAAACTATTCTACTTGTCTAATTCGACTGGAAAATTTCCAACTGCTTAGAAACTAGCTCACGTTCAGCCTATTCCCAAAAAAGGAGAGGGTAGTGATCCCTCAAATTATCGACCAATTGCAAACACTTCGATTCTTTCAAAGGTTTTTGAATCTATCATTAACTCCAAATTAATGAAGTATCTAGAAACTAATCATCTCATCAACGATCGCCCAAATGGCTTCCGAGCTGGACGCTCATCTGCAGACTTGCTGACTTTTCTTGGAACCGTAGTCTTCACAATTTTGAGGAGTCCAAGATCGATGCCCTAGATATTTCAAAGGCCTTTGATAGAGGCCATTGTTGATTTTGAGTGGATTTTTTTTTAAACATTGCCATCATTGATTTTGATAAGTGCACATGTGCTGTGCATTGAAAGGCAAGATCTAATTCAAGAAGAGTTTTTTACCTACCAAGATACACTCAAAATGTCAATTCGATTTCTTCTTTGTCTCCTGAATTAGAAAACATTCTTCTTCACTACTCACAGCAATCAAGGATCGAAAAAAAATACTACTTTGAGTGAAGAAAAATAAAGAGGTAAAGATGGCCGACGCTTAGAGACTTAGACCTCCATTGTGCCCTTGACCTCATGAGATAACATTTCTGAAACCGCCCGCACTCGCAAAGTACGTTTTGAACGGATTTGATTCCTTTTGGATCCTTACAACTACTGTAGAAATCGTTTAGCGCTATTCCCAGTTTACTAGCATGGTCTTTTATGATCCAATGGCACGTAATGAATCCTACCAGATTCCTGGTATTTTTTCTACTACCATTAATGCGTTCCTTCGTCCACTTCCTGTCATATGCAACCCATAATTGCCTGTCTCGTATAGTATGCCAGGTTTCTCTGTTGACCCACCAGAGGCTAACCTTTGTATAGGTGCATGTGATGATCTCCTCTTTTAAAGCTCGGGATCCTCACATAAGCTACTGCTGCGGAGCTTTTGGCTAACTCATCAGTCATCTCATTGCCTTGGATATCCATATGGCCATGTACCCAGCATAAGGTCACCCCATTTTGTTAATAGGTCTGTAATTACTAACTGGACAAATTTTGATTTTACCAGCTCAGCATCCAGTGCCTTAATGACTGCCTTCCTGTCAAGGTATATGCAGATGTACTATACGGACTCTGTGCCCATACCATTAGTACCGCCTGTTAAATCGCTGTTAGCTCTGCCGGAAAGATACTGCATTTGTCAGGCAGTCTATAAGATTCGTGCTACTGCTGATCTCTGGAGTTCCAGCCCCTGTGCTCTCGCTCGTCTTGCAACCATCCGTAAAAATAGATATGTTGAATATTACCAGTATACTGGTGGGTATCATTACATTGACACCCATACCAAAAATTAGGGAAGGTATTTGGTAGTCTCTTTAGAGTATATTAAAATGCCCAAAACCCCTCTCTATCCACAAACCCCCCGCTTGAGAGCGTTTATTGCCGCTATAATCCTGCAGTAGAAATCTAGCAGCCAGTTAATCCCAGACAGGCAACTCTCAGGGTTATTGACAGCAAGTTACAATTCCCCAACAGTGCCGTCCACCACACATTGGAGATGTAACAGAGGAACGGAGGAACTATGGCTGTGTACATTCATCGTACTACTATGGGTTTTAATCCATACTTACTTACACTGGCTTGGAATCAAGTATTACTCCCAGATGCTTTGCTTCGCTAGAAAGTGAGATTCTCTCCACCCAACATTTACAAACTGAAGGTGTGCTCCTGCTTTTTTCTTGTAAAAACTCTAGATTTTTCTTCGAGGGGTTTACACCCAGTTCACTATTATTAACCTAATTAATTAATCGGAGCATATTTGAGTCTGACATAAAACCGGAAGAGGAATCCATAAAAGATCCTTTCTGACAAAAACTAGTTGGTACGGATTTAATCGTCATAATTCTCCTTGCTATTATTCATATTCTCTTGTAATGATGGATTATATCTCATCAACATGAGCCAGATGGCGTCTTAAGATATCTCTATATTAAGACTCACTCCTATATATTAATAGAATAGGAGGCAAAAATAAATGTCACGAAGAGAAAGGGACAGAATTTTTCGCTACACCCCTAGCAGAAACTCAAAATTGGTGTTGAAAACATCTCAAAAGTTTTCATCTAACAAACACAAGCACCCGTATCGAAAGAGACTTCACACTCTATACCTTACCTACCTTCCTACCTACCTACTCCCTTGAAGATAAATTTTAATTTGTGTCAAATTTTCATGCTTTTCCCGCTATAATCAAAATGTTTAATTTAGTAATTATTAAAGCTGTGCTGTGTGCGAGTGTAAGGATTTGAAATTTTCTCAACGAAATTTAATTAAATCTGAATATTTATAGCAGAGAAAATCTCTCTGGTTTGACATAGTTTGAATAAGAGCAACGTGTTGCTCCCAGGATATCATTCCATCCGGAGTGGTGTGTACATGATTCGAAAACACTTTCACCGTAATAACCTTTCTAAGGTATCCTTCTGTCTTATCACTGTCATAATCACTAGCACGTAATCGTCGTAACATGATACACATTTTGCTTTCATGCTTCATTTCAGCAGACTTGGCATTCAAAGTGTTCATCGTAAATGTTTGCTATTCCCGAGCTCTTAGTTACTACTACCCTTAATAGACGTATGTATTTATGTATGTATGTAGGTATGTCGAACGTCTAAAGCCATATCCTCAGAACATATTTAATCCATTAAACCACTTTATAAATGCAAATTTGTAATTGAAATTGTGCGTGGAACACATCTTCGTCGTAGACCATACTTACTATCCTAGAGTCTTGTCATGCCCTAATCAAGTCAGACGTATAATATTTGGAGAGAGATACATGCCAGCTAAATAAGGACCTGATGTTTCTCTTAAAAGCAACGGACACTTTGCACCACAAATTTCGGAATTGCTCAACATTAAATTCATATTATCATCTAAAAGCAAACGTTATAACAAACCCCAAAATGTATTGTATAAGGGCAAAAGGCATCAAGACTTGAGTACTATTACGATAATATTCAAAACAAAGTCCTTCTTAGGTTTGGGGAAAATTCAATAACTTTCAGGAAATTTCGAATACTTATTCCAAGATTAAATTTCCTTTCTCGAAATTATGTAATTAATATCTATCTTGTATCTAACCGGCAAAAGCACTTTATACAAATAAGAAAAAGAAGAACTTAGAAAGCGGTATGAGTTTTTTGCTCTTTCGAGACCCGTACAATATACGAGTCTACAGGTAATTTTCAACCTACTGTATATGAGCAGAGAAAATTAAAAGACAAGTACCGAGGTACAGTCAGTTTCTGGCCTAAAACCGAGGATAAAAAAATTCAATAAAGAAATTTTGTAAGAGTATAGGGACTGTGTGTAATGTGTTTCGATCAGCAGTAATAGGGCGATCTCATCAGGATAGCAATGAAAGAAAAAGAAGAACTTTGAATTTCTAGACTCTGTGTAAAAAGATCCTCAAGTTAAAAGTTCAGAAAATGTAGCTCATAGAAACTGTTTTACGGTTGCCAAGTTTTGTAATGCCAAAGTTGCTCACAACTGGCTTGTTTGAAGCCGGAAACTATTCTGAGTTGAAGCAAGAAACTGTGCTGCTTTATCTTGGCTACAGATCAATTACTTGCTGCGTAAGCAGCCAGACCGGGACTGATCAATTTCCAGACTTGAAATAGTTTTTGAAAGCACCAAACAGCTTTAATTACGACTTGACTTCTGCAAGGGGAGCTTCTGTAATGCTAATCCGGTGATGGGTTCACTTTTTCTGCCAAGGCTGTCCCTATGACAGCCTGAATGGATGCTATTCCGAGAGGAAGGCGGGAGTCCTGGAACCAAGCCGAACCTATGTCGCCTTTTACGGGCATAAGGCTGCTAGCTAGTACTGCCTGCACGGTTCGCTTCTTCACTGGAGCACTGGAGTCAAGTCGACTATAAGTCGGCTTTACGTGTGAAAGGAGAGAAGCGAAACACTGGTATAGACTGAAGGATCCACTTCTTCAGCAATAGATTTTCAGTCCGTGTACGACAGACCTAAAAAGGTCTTAGTCTCTAAAGCTTAAATTTCGGCTGTCTCAATGACAGCCCGTCTGAATGGATAGGATCAGCAGAATGATGAAATGCTGGTGTTCTCCAATGTCATTAACTACAACAATGGATGAGTTTAATCTCGAAGCGGTACAATGCATTATGCATAGATTACAGCTAATGTCAACTAGTCTTGGCGATCAGTACAATATATAGTAAGATCACAATATACATTATTTTATCTAATATTCAACTGGACTTGAACGAGTAATTTTACTACCCCTTGAGCTTAATCAGTCTGTCGCTAGTAAATAGTGCGAGGAATCTTGGAGTAATGGGAAATTATATCATGACACGTGTAGTGACCGCGTACGCTCAGCTTTATGTAAAATTTATGGTGATCTTCGGTTGCTCTGGTTATTCGCTGACATACTATCTAAAGATATGCCTTTCAGATTCGTCAAGCAACTACTTTTGCCTCACCATACTTTTGTAAGCCTGATACATATATCCTCAACTCGATAATATTTGTGTGCGTAAAATCGATGTGACTTTCAATTATGGTGTCAGGTTTGTCTTAAGCCTGCGGAGGTTTGGTAATGTTTTTCTTCTTTTAGTTTGTGGTTGGCTGTACTTATCGTTTACCTAGATTAACCTAATTAGCTTAAGTTGCCCGTTTTTAGAACGGGATTCTCTCTTAAGTTTGTAAATGCTTTTATTATTTTAATTTTTCTATATATTTTTTTCAATTTACCTGGCTGAGGGTCGACTCTTTAAAATGAAGTTTGAACTAAGCACTTTATTTATTCCTAGAACTGGTACAGTTTTCCTGGCAGTTGGTCGAACCGTCTCCTCTGTAAAGGTAGAATGAAATCAATGCATGAGTAAAGAATATTCAGTGAGATTACACTAGCCATACACACTGCCCCATACATTTCACTCGCTCACACATTCTTGGGGAGAAACCAATCAACCCACACCGCCGTGGCATACACCGACACGGTTAGGCAAAAGGGATTCTCCCGAGAGGAAGATTCACCGTGATAAATGCACCGTCATGAATCTACCTCTCGCGCTACCCCCTGTCACCCCCGCGTCAAACACCGACGAGGGCAGGGGACGAATAAACGCAAACAGGTGTCTCACCGTGGGGTACACCGGCATGAGCACCATGCCGTGTAGACTCTGTTACGCATGGTTCGTTTTTACTACACATCACCAATCACAGCATTCATTATATTAATTAAGCTATTAAACTATCTAACTAAATCTAAACTATCTTATACTAGCACTCACTTTGTCTTTAATATCACACTACATAACTTCTTTACTTCACTTTAAAGGAGGAAAGCTCCGTTAATGTTCAACTGGGAATGAGTACCTGCACTGTTATATTTTTGTGCACAGGCTCGTCATCCCCTTCTACTATATTACACCCTAGAAATTTCTTAACTACGACTACTATCCTCTGGCTTAACCTTCCCAATTGTATGACAATAATTTTTCATTAAGACAAAACTATTCTGAGATTCTAACCCGTTTATTTTTTAAATATTTTTAATTATTAAACATTTATCCACTCACTTACCCTTGACAAAATAACTTTGTGCCTCAGGGCGCCATTCGTGACGTAAGTGTGAAATTTTAGGGTAGTAAAGTGGATGGATTTAAATGGGTTTTTTTTGGTTTAGAATGAGTAAATCAGCAGCTTTCCGATGGGTTAAAATTTACTTACGTTTTTATGGGGTTTTGGGGTGGGGTGGTTCTTTCATGCAAATTTCTTTTTACATGGAAGTACTTACTTTATGTACCGTTATGTGCGTTTGTAGCGAAAACGTAATTACGAAAAAGTAGGTAATAAAATACATTAAAAAAAGTTTTAAAACAAATTGCACAACAAAGTAAAAAAGTACTTTGTTCTTTACTTTAAATGTTTGAACTCTTTGCAATGAAACATTTCTTGTGTACATCATTGAGAAAGAAAAAATTATTTGTTATTTTTTATTGCAATTTATTTTAACAGTGTTTTTTTAAATATATTTTTCATTAAAGAAAAAAAATCATGCTGCGATTCGAACTCGTTACAGACAGTCAGGACTTTTCTAAAGTTTTTTAAATATTTCTTTCATTAAAAAATAGATAGAGTCTGGGGTTTGCTTATATTTTTATATATAAATTCTTTATTTCACAGAAAGACCCCAAAATATTCGTTTGATCAATTACACTTTTTGCGTTCTGTACGAAATCAGAATTTCATTCATTATACCACTTTTCCGTAGAACAATCTATGAGAGATTTTGCTTTGTTCATGGCATACGTTTGTGGAATGTATTGCTGGTAAATATTCAAAAAGCTGGTCCCTTAACGCTTTCAGGGGATTAATTGAAAATCATTTTGCAATTTGATCTACTTAAGCTTTTGTATTGCGTTTCTGGCGACACTATCGATTCACTTCTTTATCTCCGGTACAAAATTTTATTTTTATTTTTCTCGCATAAAAGAAAATCGGACTGTGTAACAACGAGGAGGGAAAACTGGAAAGCACACAGGTTGAAGAGATTTTAAAAATGATACAGCTTCTAACCACGTTTACAATGTGAAATGTCTGAAAAATGTCTAGTCTCAACTATCTTAAACGTGCTAATTTTGATGGTAAAACAGCTCTGGTAAAGCAGTTTCTGGCAGATAGTTGATTTAACATTTACTCCGATAGATATTTAATATTTGATATAAACTCAAATTGTTCTTAAAATCGATTGTAGACGGAACAAATCATTTTAAAACTATCGTAAATGTATTATAGCAGGCCTTTTGAGAGACAACAACCGACTTGAGGAGTATCCTTAAATTTTGAAAAAATAGTCGCCATCTCGAAAATTTCATATGCCAGAACGGATTATCCTAGGAATATCCATTTCACAGTTAATTGCATGTTGGCGCCTAGGTGGTACAATAGTAATTGTTGTTTTTTCCGCCATATACATATTAATGGATAATGCATATAAGGTAAAAAAAAATGAATAAAGTCAAAACTAACCTACGTCTTCCAGGATATTCAAGGACAAAGGATAAAACTCTTTTTCTTAGCATTCTTTTTCACATTAGTTTTTAATCATCTATTTTTCATGCTAACTTGAATTCTCTAGCTTTCACATGAGCCATATTTTACTGTTCTAAAGTGAATAGAAAAATATATATGAATTTTTGAAGAAGACCAGCACAGTATTTGTGCGAAATTTTTAAAATCCAATAACTCGTGAAATATGCATTTTATAAGGAAAATTTGTAATTTATAGTCTCGCTTCGATTTAATTATTACGTTATTTAATTACTACTTTTTTACCACAAGGTACTTTACTTGATGCAATAATCTACTTAGTTCTAAGTGTGTGATCATTTAAGTAACAACAGGCTATGATAATTTAAGTTAGACAAGGTAGGCGTTGTTTTAGTACATAAGTAGAGTAAATCAATATATTAAGTTAGTATTACTCGGAACTTCAGTGCTACCGGACATCTCAGGATAATAAACCAAATTATTATAATAAAAAGTATTATTATTTACAGTGGTGACCATTCAAAAAGGAGCCGAATTAAAAGGACCGGAACATCAAAAAAGGACCCGAACATTTCCAAAAAAGGACCCGAACTTTTCCCAAAATGACCCGAACATTCGAAAAAGTCCCGAACAGTCCAAAAAAGGACCCGAACATATAAAAAAAACCAGAACATTTCCGAAAAGGACCCGAACATCCAAAAAAGTCCCGAACATTCCAAAAAAAGACAGGAAAATTTCTAAAAAACGACCCGAACATTTCCGAAAAGGACCCGAATATTTCCTAAGTTAGCATCTGTTGTCCGTTAGCGCAACAAAGAATACACATTTCGTGAGTTTTCATCCGTTGCCCGATAGCGCAACAAACAAAAAACATCCCTGAGTATACACCTGTTAACGGTTAGCGCAACAAAGAACAAACATTTGCTGAGGTTGCATCTGTTGTCCGATAGCGCAAGAAATATCCCTGAGTATACAGCTGTTGACCGTTAGTGCAACAAACAACAACCTATTCCTGAGTTTGTATCTGTTGCCGATAGCGCAACAAACATCAAACATTTCCTGAACTCACACATGTTGCCCGTTAGCGCAACAAACAACAAACATCTCATGAGTCACACCTGTTGCCCGTTAGCGCAACAAACATCAAATATCTCCTGAGTTCACACCTGTCGCCCGTTAGCGCAACAAACATCAAACATCTCCTGAGTTCACTCCTGTCGCCCGTTAGCGCAACAAAGAACAGCTCTTTAACGAACAAACGAAGCAGTTAATATAGAAAGTATCGCAGAAGAAAAAAAACATTGATGAAGAATTAAAACATTTAATTCAACCTCAACAAACATCCTTAAATACAAAATTCAAATTTGCTTCGCTGCAAATATCAAGCTTCAAAAATTCAATTTGGTACGATACTTCTACTACAGTTAATCGTCCATATATTTCAAAAGAATTGCCACAAACCATTTTCAACGCACTTCATAATCTTTGCCATCCTGGAACTCGTGCAACCAGAAAATTACTTACAACCAAATATTTTTGGCATAACATGAACAAAGATAAAAACCATTGGACTAAATTTTGCCAAAAATTAAAAATTCACACTCATATAAAATGAGAATCTGGCATTATTTCACTTCCGCATTCACGTTTCGAACATATTCACTTAGACTTGGTAGGTCCTCTACCACCTTCAAATGGATATATACAGGGTGTCCCGTACGTACCGCATTTCCTTTGTACCACGGATTCCTTATTCAATTTCGAGAAATAAATTGTATTGTGTATATACACGGTGTGGGCGGTAGGGGGGTTTTGTGATTTTGGGTGCGTTTTACCCTAATACCATGTAACTTTCTTGTTATACACCCTATGAAGGTGATAGTAAACCCTCTAAAGTTTCCAACAAATGCCCAACCACCTCTCTACTCCCTTTCCGTCGGCAGTTATAGGATGTCAAAGTAAAAAAATTGGATAATTTTGCAATTTCTTTTTCAATTTTAACGATTTTTCCGCCAAAATGCATGATAACTATACAGTTTTATGACAAGATTTAAAAACCCCGGAATGTTACCTCTAATTTGACTATGCGCATGTACCTACCTAAATGCTACCATTTTTGAGATATTCCCGTTTTTATGATGCATAATTTCACGAATTTTGCTAATTTGCGTGGGATTGCATAAAATTAGGCGCGATTTCTATTATTATTAGCAAACTATTTAGCTTACTATCACCTGAGATGCAAATCACCTTCATAGGGTGTATAACAAGAAAGTTACATGGTATTAGGGTAAAAAGCACCCAAAATCACAAAACCCCCCTACCGCCCACACCGTGTATTTCCCGGCTCTCTTCCCATACAATTTATTTCTCGAAATTGAGTAAGGAATCCGTGGAATAAAGGAAATGCGAAACGTACGGGACACCCTGTATATCTTTTAACTGTTATAGATCCTTTTACTCGTTGGCCAGAAGTCTACCCTCTTAAAGTCATCACAACTCAAACGTTAATAAAAACTTTATATGAACAATACATTCCCCGACTCGGTGTACCATTAAGAATCACTACAGATCAAGGAGCCCAATTCCTCTCTAAACAAATTCTTAGGTTCGCACCAAATTCGATCTTCACCTTATCATCCACATCGTCATAATAGAATGAAGGAGAGCGCAATCTATAAAATTTGAAAGGAAACTGTTTAGAATTATAATCACATGTGTATTTGTCCTACAGGACCGAATCGAGATGGAAGTCAAGCCTATGAACTCTGAGGTAGTATAGTCACCTACAAAGTTCATATTTATGTAAGTTTAGACTCATTTTTTTTTCACATTTGAATTTGTTTTTAGCTCTTCAATGCCTTTCATTTTTTTTGTTGGTTTTTAGTTTTTACACGTTGTGAAATCAATAAATAAAAACTTTAGTTTTCGAGTCCACTTCAAGTTCTGCAGAAATTAGCTTTCAAACTTCTCATCACCTTACTAACTCCAGTAAATCCATATAGAAAATGTATGTTAATTCCTACCTATCTGTAACCTACATATTTGCCATCGCAAGTGATTCCAATCAGGTTTCACTTTCTAAATCTTAGCTAATTACATGGAAGAAACATATTCTCGATGCGCTCCACAATTCATTACGTTCGTTAAAATTTTCATGCTAATAAATTCATAGCTCCCCAATCGATCTCCATATGCACTTTGGGAAAGTTTTTCCCTGTTGTAATACCATAAATGTTCCACTATAAGGCTATATTCGCTGACGTCTACGGCTCTTCCTCCTCCTCCTCCATCCCCTCATCCTACGTCCTTATTTTACTTCTAACTTAACTTTGAAATTTCATGTTGCTACTATCATGCAAGGAAGCAAGGAAGCAAGCAAGCAGCAGGTTTTTGCATCCAAAACTTATAAATTCGGATCTGCTTTATTCCGGCACACTCCGCTTGCTACACATGTAATTTCTTGCTTCCTCTTGACAAGACTTTTAACCACATTTCCTTGCTATGCATTTCATACGATGGCAGCTACTACAAACTTTTTCAATTTCTTCCTCATTTATGCAATTTAATTTATCGCGGACGATTCCCGTCCCCCACTCGTTTACCACTTTCCTTACTATACACACATACATACATATGTACATATATACCTATGATTTTCGACTTATGCGAATTCATTTCCCAAAGAGAGTTTACTTTGAGCTTCTAACTTTCTTTAGCCGGGTTAAATTTTTAACGGAATCAATGGAGCGTATTTAGGTAGAGCATATAATTTGTACGTCGATCTATTTCTATGATTAGTTCACAAGGATAAGTTTTTAATGAATAGCTATAACAGCAGCAGATGAAATGTAAATTAATGGTTAGGAAAGTAAGACAAACAAAACTTTATATATTATATAACCGTCAATATTTAACCACTTTAATTGTTTTTAGAAAATGGTAAGTTAGGTTAGGTTGAAGTAGTGGCGACCCAGTGACGGTGTTACCAAAAATTATATTCAACTATTGATAACACAACTTATCTTCAATAAGGATGAATTATATTAAGTTTTTTTTGATAACACGGCTTTGTTCGATATAAAAGACTTTCAGACTGCTTACTCGGTAGTTCAAAAACAAACTCCTCGAGATTTGGGCTTGATGCGTCGAGGTACCCATCATAGTAGAAAGATTTTTTGCTCTTGAACGTTGAAAGCCCGTACCTATGTGAGAAAATGCGAAAGTTTTGATACATTACAATTGCATCAAGAAAATGTAATTTGATATGCCTGTTGTCGTCGTCTTAACATATGAATTTTAAGACGGCAAGAATAATTGTAAGTATGTACATGCAATTTGGAGAAATTGAAGCGTTATATGTATGTACTGTGTACATGTGAAAAGGAAGAAGACATTATATGTATGTAAGTAGGCATACCGTGCCAGTGGAATATGTGTCTGATAATAAAATACAATTTATGTTTAATTGCTTTTTATTATAATGTGGGAAAGTGAATTTGAATGAAATCTAAGTTGTAATTAAATGATATAAAGGTTTTTTTTTATGAATGTCATCTGGGTCATTAGGCACCTGAGTGACAACACTTACAAATAAAATGTTGAAGACTATGTAGCAATAAGGACGAATTGCCCACATTGGCATGTACGCTTCTGTCATTAAAACATTTCTTAACTCTGTCTTGTATTAGTTTTTTGGTAAAGACTAGATGGCGCTGAATACGTTTACACTACATTTTTGTCTACATAAATATCTTTAAGATGGATCTTCATATTTGTTTTTAGGACAAGGCCTTATATGTGTATTTAAAATTAGAATTACAGTGAATTCAATGCATACATTGGTATAGTTTCATTCCCATGATGTTGCTTTTGTTGTGCAGTAACAACAGCAGAAACGTAGCAAATGATGAATGCGCATTCCATCTTATGACATGATTTAGTTACTGAAAAACTGTTCATTCTTAATATTAAACTTAAGTTAATTTGCAAAAGCTTTGAAAAATTCTTCAGCAGTTATGGATAAAACTTGCAAACATGTTAAATAGTAGTGGACCACCTATAAAAATAATAAAAGCTTGGCAGAAAGTATGTTATATATTTTTTTTTATTTATTTATTTTTTTTTTAATATGGTTTTCAGGTATGGACTGATTATAAATACAACTTAAAAAGAAAATTTAATAATTTATAAATCTCTGGAATAAAAGTGCTGCGTATACCTCGTGGTTAATTTAAAGCATCCAAAACGTATTTGAAAGCTTCCTTTGTGAGGCGAAATATTTTAAGAAAACTGAAATATTTTACAATATTTAAAAATTAAAATTAATATATATGTAACTGTATACAATTTTCTATTCATACCTTGGTTCGTTCAAACTTAAAGGGTCTGATACATCGCGCAAAGATTTTCGTTTTCGTCGAAGGTTAACAAACTCTGTCTTCGCTATCGTTGTCAAGTAGAAATTGACGTGACAAAAGCATTTTACTTGAGCAAATTGTGGAATAACTGCACTAATAACAATAATTATGCACAAATTTTAATGCAAATGACAGGCCGTCAGAAGAATTAGCATTGTATATGCAGCGGTTGCTCGATAGACCAAACGACATTCGATGAATCGTTTTACATGAAGCAAAAATGTACTGTCGAGCTGACGATATCGTTTTCATTCATCGAGCGTACGATTATCGAGCATCGAATTACATGATTTCGCCCCTGGTTTTTTCGTTCTATAGGATGATTGATGGAGAACTTTGTTCACCTTTTTTTTATATGAAATCTAGAAAATAACAAGGAAAAAAGCTAAAATTGATCTAAGGACCATTCTTAGGATCCCCGACCCGACCATATTTAATTTCGTAGGATCATCACCCCTCTATTTGATTGTTAAAGTTGTTTTTCGCATTTGTTTCTAGAACAGTTCGTCGGACAGTAAAAATGATTATAACCAATTTCATATTCCCAAGAACTTTTCAGTACAATAAAAACATCTAGGATTCACGCTTTTCAGAGCATATACATAAAAAAGCCTCAATTTTTGTATGCTTGCTTACCCGAATTAGTCCATTTATTAAGCTGTATTTACTATTTTCATGAAAACACTATGAAGAAAATTTCAGTTCTCTTGATTAATTCGCTCCCAGGCAGTGTTGACATATATAGTTGAAAATGAAATTTTTGTGTGGCAACCCCACGAAGGAATTACCCGATTTTTTCCAATTTGGAACTTAAATTTACTTTTTTTTTTTTAAACCCAGTGTGTAAAATTTCAGCTCTCTAAGTACACGCGTTCTCGAGTTATCATGAGGGCGGGCGGGCGGACATGCAAAAATCAAAATAATTTTTAATATTATGCGAGTGTGTTCAATCCATTCTGCTCTGCCATAATTATTTCCTTGTTAGATTTTCCTTTTTTATTTTTCCCTTTCTTTTCCTTACAAGAAACTCCTCTTCAAACAAAATATCGCCCTTTTCAACCATTTATACCTTTTCCTTCCTTTTTTTCTTTGTTCTCTCCAACAAATCTAGATCAAAACACGCACCTACACCTTGAGACAAAATACCGTCCGAGAAGAAGAAGCTTGGCTCCCCAAAAAATCTGGTTTTTTATAGTTTCGATTTCCCTCCGTGACATTAGACACTCCCAATTAAATATTTAAACGTTGAACCAATCGACCACTTTAGGCAAAATATAAAAATGTATAATTGTTTTCCTCTCACTGGTAGGATAAAAAAGCTACATCCTAGATAATAGTGGTCTTTGAATAAGAAAATGAATCTGAATTGTACATAATTAATTAAATAATTGTGCAATATGGGGGATTTCATTAATTTACTAAAAACTAAAACTAAGATTAGCCAAACTAAACTTACGAAAGATTATAGATTTAAGAATAGACTCTATTTCTATTAGCTTATGAATAAGTAAATGGAGTAAATTTATAGAACTGAGAGGAAAATAAGAAACGAAAAAACACGTATACAGTTAGAAAAATAAAGTTATCAGGTATGTAAGTTGCGCCCCAAAAGCTTAGGATAAGTTTAATGGAAATATTGATTTGTAAAAGATTCTGTTGCGACCTGTTCGCTGTATATTTGCTGGCAAATGTTGCACAAACGAATGCCCTGGACGAAGTAAGAGCGCTCACCATATCGCGATTTAAAACGAAGGAATGAAGGAATTTCAGTCTATAATTTATTAGATAAGTTGCAATCGGACAACCAAGCAAGGATGTAACATAAGAAGAGATTTGACTATCCCTCGGCAATTTGAAGACAAAACGCGTTACATCATTGAATGCAATCAAGAGTTTCCCACGGCAGACTGAATCTATAACTGGATATATCGTACAGTAAAAGGGATTTAGCTAGTCTTACTCTTAAATGATGGGCAATCAGTGTTCAACCAAAACTTCCGCAAGCATCCATATATTTTCTACATGATCACAACAGGAAAATTTTGTCTTGATATGAAACCCTAAACACTTTACAGAACTTACATATACTAGTCTATTGTCGTTCAAATAGATTGGTGGTTAAGAGTTTTCATCAATATCAGGGCTATAGATTGCCAGGCAATTCGATTTATTATGGTTGAGAGCTAAGTTATTTTGCTCTGACCAGTTATATGTACGTTGAAGATCCTCATTTATCCGACTTACGCAATCTTCCACTAACTCAATTGGTCTACTAAGGTATATTTTCACATAAGCATACAGATGAACGGAGGCATTTACAATAACATCTGGGAGATCATGGATATAGAAACTGAAAATCAGGGGACCAAGTATCGATCTCTGGGGCACTCCACAAGAGAGAAACAACTTCTCGATGTAACCTTATTTATTTTTACAAATTGGCTGCGCCCACTTAGAAAACTTTGAATTAAGGTTATTTCCGATGAAGAGAAGCTTATTACCCAATTTAATTAGCAATTTCGAGTGATCTATGGAGTCAAACGCCGTACTAAAATCAAGTAGCACAATGAATATCCGATGTCACATTCAGCAGCTATGGTAAAGACGAAACCCAGATTGCCAGGTTGACATTAAACAGTTTCTTTTTGTGTAGTTCATTGTTTGCTGGTATACCAGTTTTTCAAATACTTTAGCCAAGTAGAATGGAAGGCTAATTGTATGGAAGTCACTTTGGATGCATGTAGTGGACTTCTTTAAGATACGCACCACTAATGCTTGTTTCCATTGTTTGAGGAATTGAGATGTAGTGATGCAATGGATGAAGATGTGCGTTAGAACTTTCACTATTCTAGACGCAAAAATATGTATAAATTTGGGTTTCAGTCCATTGATTCGTGCCGCATCCGATTTAATAGTAGATGAATGAAAAAAAATAAAATCATTAGCCAAAAAGCTTCAGGCCAAGGAGAGGAGCCCGAGACGCCTGTCGCAAAAAAATTCAGCTGAACGCATCAGTTTATATTTGCCATATAGATAATTAATTTCTGCTAATATGTTCCGTATTTCAGCTGTGACCCATGGGCATCGCTGCGTCTGAAAACGACGCGTTCGCAAAGGTATGTGTCTATTAAACAATTCGGTAAATGATGCCTACTTTATCATCTACAGAGTTAAAGTCGTAGACCTATCCTAACTGTTGGTGGGGGTGTCAATGTTTGATGCCAACCAGGAGTGACTGGAATGGGAAGGAGATGTTGGTAACATCCGATATTTTTATTTTTGCCGATGAATCCCAAACGCATTTTTCAGGCAGAGCTCTTAGCGATTCACCAGGCGGTAATATTGGAATCTATGTGCAGAGAATTCGCATGGCACATCTGCATATTGACGGACAGCCAAGCAGCCATTCAGACGCTGGATGCTGTGCTGGTTAAATCAAAATTGGTTCAGTTATGTAAGACTGGTTTTGAGGAACTGACTGCGTGGCTCAAGGTAACCTTATGCTGGGTACCTGGCGACAGATATATTCCAGGCAACGATATGGCTGATGAATTGGTCAAAAAGGTCGCTGATATGAATAGCACCGCAGCAATAGCTTACGTGAGGATCCCGATCGGAGCTTTAAAAGAGCATCAAGGACGCCTATCAAAAGGCAACTCTACGGTGGACCAACAGGGAAATCTGCCATATCATGAGGCAGTTATGGCCTAGATATAACGAAAGAGCGGCGAACGATTTCTGTAGGAGCTTTAACGACTCAGGCGAAATTGAATCTGTCCAGCACGTATTTCTCCGAGTCCCCAGCTCTGTTGAACAAAAGAGGTAGGCGACTGGTTAACTACTTCTTTTCAAGTCTGCGGAAGCTGCAAAATAAAAAGTTCAGATGCATCCTGAATTTCCTAAGAGAAGCAGGATGGATCTAGGGTAATTTTTAGGTTACCCCATGAGGATAAAGGGCACAATGGACCTACTGGTGGTCTAAGTGAAGCAGACGAGGTACTTATAGCGGCACCTCTCTTACCTAATCTAACCTAGATTCGTAGACGGCGCTCCATGACAATTCCTGGCACTCCGCTAGAAGGCGATCATTATTTATATTTTTATAATCCCGATACACCATGAAAGCATATTGAGGATTAGGTTTAAGAGGAGTCAATACCAAAATTTGCAAGTTTCATACATTTTTCAATGTGAATTTCTAGGCAACCTATTTGTAGCAAAATAATGATTTATATCTTAAATTAAAGGTAGCGAAGTAGTTTAGTAAATAACGTCGAGGAAAATAAAAAAGGTGTATTGGAATGGAGATATTAGCTCGGAAAAAATAGTAAAAATTGAAGTCTTTTAAATCAAATTCCTGTGAGTACGTATTCTCATTTGTTTAAATTGTGACTATTTTAGAAAGGTAAAGCCTTGATCTAGCAAATAACGTCAAGTTTTTTTCATTTTTAATGGCGCTTTTTATAATTATTTGACTCTAATAGTACTTGTTTTTCTCCGGATATTTCACCGACGAGAAATTGCAATATTTTGTTGAAAGTTGTTGCAATACAAAGCAAAATATCATATTTAACAATTATGAGCAAAACAAATTTAGGAGAGTTAATTCTCGTTAAAAATTTTCAATTTATGTGAACTGCAAATTTTCATTTTTCGTCTTAAATTGTATGGTTTTGTCGGATGTTTGGTTTCTGTCTTTTGCGGTAGATGTCTCTAATGTGCTCCGTGGTCTAGGTCTAGGCTAATTTTATATGAATTTTCTCACTTTCAGGACACAAGCCTACGTATAGTATATTTTATTACCTACAGGTTCGTTGGTATCTAAATTGAAACTTTTCCTGAGTACTGACTCTTCTTAAGTCTAAGAAAGAAATTAAATACAGAAAGTCGTGGTCAAAATCGCATGGTGAGCTGATTTAAAAAAATTTATGATGATGATTTTAAAATTTTGACGACTTTTAATAGGACCCGTTGTTTTCTGATCCATACAACTATAGATATGTAGTATCTATTGGAAGGGCAGCCCTTTGTAGACTTCGTCCTAATTTCGCTTAATTCTGTCCTCATACATGGAAATAGATGAAGAAAATCATATATTTTTATGTCAAATGCTCTAATTGAATCTAGACCCTTAGATGGGTTTTGTCTGAACCACCGATTCACATATCACTCATTTATTACAGCATCACACTACCTAAATAGAAAAAAAATCATCGAGTATGTACTAAAAAACGAACGAAGTCTCATGCTACTAACATATATGAATATCGCTACGTGTGATTTAAGTAAGTTCGCAATTATTTTTCTATGACACCACGACAATAATTCACTTTCAAACTCATACACGAGGTCAGGTGATATTCAGCTAAAGTGAAGTCTACAGCAGAAGCAAAGGGAAGATGTTTACCTGATCTAGATAATCCGTGGCACAAATAACGATGAATTGCGCGATAAGGATTTATGTTGTCGATGTCACATTATAAAAACTATACTAAACCCAGTAAGCATACTGGTAATGTATAGTAACCCCTACCCACCCTCCTTCCAACATCATCATCATAGTGTAGAGCTCGTTATTATTAGCACGTTTGATGTTTTCTAAAGTGGCAGTCATTGAAAGTAATTTATAGAGTTGAAAATAAAGCGCTCACCTTTCGAAATCCTCGACATTTGTTTATCTAACCTAATTCCCAACCAAGTTAGAGACATCAACAGCAGCATAATACCGTCGAGCTTTTAACACCTTTAATGGAGTTAATCTATATAGAGCTGCTGGGGAGCACAATTTTGCAAACAGCACCCTAGAATGGAAGATAAGGGGGCGGGGTGGGGTTATGAAACAGTAACATTGCATTCCCAGAGATAATTTGTGTATAGATGTAAATGGGGCGAAAATCGTCGTTGGCGTTATGCTAACTTCAAGTCCCAAAGGATCTTGTGGAGTTATCGAACTGCAGAGGGAGGCAGTCATATATATATATATACATTTACTATACACACACACACACATCACACACTACACACAACATGAAGGAAAAAGGGATGGTAATGAATGACTTCAGTGAGTGAGCACCATTAGTCAAAAAAAATCTTTCGTTTTTCTTGGTTAGCTTCTACAGGAGTAGAGTGGGTGAAAGAGAAACGGGGAAGGTTATTCGCTATTCATGTCTATGTAGATTTATTTTTTCCCGGCGCACGTGACATCGATTTAAGGCGAAGACTGCATAAAAATTTACTGCTTTCTTTCATACATATACAAAATTATCAAATTCAGTGCAAGTGGAATGAAAGGATTGTAAACTCAAAGTGATTCAAGAAGTGCTTCAATTTCAATTTTTATCCTTTTGAATGATGAAGACTTTCCTGTAATTACTCACGGCCCTCCCACACACACCCTTATACCGTTAATATGTGTATTGAGGAGAGACACAACTTATAATTTCTGTATCTAAATCTCTATTTTTCGTAGGATGTTTTCCTTCCAGCTACATCCTAACATCCTTAAATCCCAATACTGGTAAGGATTTAGGTAAAATAAATCAGAAAAGAGTAGATAAACTTTGGGGAAGGGGAAGATAAGAGGGGGGGGGGCTTATACATAATTAATAAAGTTGACTCCGGTTGACACTTCATAGCCATGATATCTACAGCAGATAAGCTCCGCCTGTCTTTGTTAAGTTTAGTTTCCTCTTTATTGAAATTTTGATCAAACTTCTTCCTATATCCTGTCCGACATCCCCCGTAAAGTTTTTGCCTATAGATTAAACTTTTCTGTTCAGGTCACTAAAATGAGGTTAATACCAGGACAAACTTTTGTTTGGAAACTTTCGTTTATATATATATATACATACATACATACATATATATATAAAGTAAGCACAAAATTTTGTTATCACTAGAATAAGTGCTTGCTATCTTATGACACGTTTTAATCCCTTTTGCTGTATATATAGCTACTACTCTCAAAGGAGGGGTAAAAAGGTCCTTTTGACACTATAACTATCGAGTTATGTACGTATAAGGAGCTAATTTTTGTAGCTGTCTGCTTTTGACTTGAAACTAAATTTTCGTTGATGATAAAGGGACTGTTGAAGTGCGCAAGCAGACTAATGGCCGAAATTTATATGTATTTGGGTGGAATGAAGTTAATTTATTCCGTAGATATGGTCTGTGTGAAGTATTTTTCTCGACTTAGACGATAAGATTTTCTGGATTAATTCAGAGATAGTGTGCTTCTATGTATGTATGTATGGATGTACATATATCTCTGGAAAAGCACTTAAGATGAACTCACAAAGCCTCTGTGTCTTTATAACTCCTGGTCAATATCATGAATAGAAAGAAAATTCACTGTAGGATTTTTGTTTTGTTTTTGTAGATAGAAAAGAAAAAGGAATTGGGGGGTCTTGCATGGATATTGAGAATAAAAGGATGATGTAGGATAGGACAAGTTCTAGCTCCTATCTCATTTCATCGAGCGAGGTATCAGACATGGCTGTTCATTGTCAGGTAAAACGTTAAATTAAACAGAATTTAAAAGAGTGGAAAGAAAATTTGAATTGTCTTACAGTTAATTAAATAAATAATAAACCACTTTTGTTGAAAAACCTGCACTGAAAGTTTTTAAGATATATCTAAGACATAATCATTGTACGAAATAAATAAACAAATTGATAGCTATGTTTGTCATATGGTGAGCATTTTGTCAGTTTCAATTACTAATTGAATTTTTTTTTGCTTTACCGCCACCAAATCCAATACTGAAACTGAACATAATATCAGACCAAATGATAGTTAAATACAACCTCCGTCTGTCCTTCAAAATAAAAATACGAAATAGGGTGAAAATAGATACAAATTTATAGCATGAAGCCCTAATCCGGTACACATACGATTCTAAAAGCAAAAAAAGAAGTAGGAGCAGGAATATATCAATACAGATAGATAAGCGGCATTCATTGAAAGTCATCTCATCACCTGAGGTCAAAACAAAGTTAATACGGGAATGCATTTAACCATCAACAAACCTTGGCAAAATGAATCACCCAATACATTAGTGAGTGCCAGAAAACTCGGGGAATTGACGGGAATGATAATGCAGACTTACTGGCTAAAAAAGGAGTATCCATGCTCCTCATAGGAGCGGAATCATTTTGCGGAATCTTTTATAATACCATGAAGGTTACCATAGAAAACTGGATCCAGAACCAAATGGACCAGAGATGGGCTTCAATGATAGGATTCAGACAACACAAAACATTCATCAAAAGAGCTTTACCAAAGAAGAAAGAACCTGGATCTTGTTAGGCTTTATGTGGGTATCGACTCAGAATCATTACAAAAATCTTAAACAGAAGCTGTAAACTTATCAAACACATTCATCAAATAGGCATATCACCCACTGATGAATGTAGGTTATGTCTCGAAGAAAATGCAACACCGGAGTGTGTCTTATGCGTATGCGAGCTCATTGCGCAATGTACAATCCAGGCTGCTACTGTGAGGAAATTTCATCCAAAAGATTACTGCTCTTTCTATCCTCTTTTATTTTCTATTTTATTAAGTATACAGTTTGGTACAAGTTCCATTATTGCAGCTCATTCTCCGCATTGGGATTTCGACATCAAATCGTCGTGTAATTGAACAACCAGGTCCACTAGAAATTATGCCTTCTTAACAGATCGAACCGAAATCTTTTCGACCTAAATTGGGTCTTTCAAATTTTTCATGTAACTCATGCAACGTTTTAGCATCACTTTCTTTTCAAAATCAACCTTTGTTTTTTTTTTAATGTTACATTCGGGCTGTCCTTTTATTGTAAGTTGCCACAGTTGACATTGTTTCTTGTGGTTGAGAAAAAGGTCCTGGCGCAACGATATAGAAGACTTCCTGCGAATTTTCGTGAAAATTTTTCTTAAGAATATGTTACTCGCTCTAGGTGAGGCAGGGGATTATTATTTAGAAAAACTGGATGAACATAAAATTTTATTTTTTAGCATTCAAAGCAAGATTATTTACCACAAATCACACACTGAATACGCTACATATAATTGTTGATTTTGAGGATGCAATCCTCGGATAGTCTAACAGAGCAGCGCAGGAAAATTTGGACATCGTCTCCATACATATGTATGTTGGCGTTATAAGTTCTGGTACGTTATTCATATTGTTACGAACGTGACCTTAATTCGTTATTTAAAACACAAGTTCTTTCTTTATTTAACTCTACTGTTTACTTTTATTACATTCACAAACAATTATCAAATCAACTCTACTTTAGTTATCGCTAGTAGTGTACTTCGCAATCCAAATTATTTACTTCGTTTACTTCACTGTCTAAAATCCGACTCGCCTCCTGGATGTGAAAAGTGCCGTATTTATACTCTACAAATTAACCTAGAATCCTTCCCGCAAATTCTATTCTCCGAACACAAAGTTTACTAATACCATAGACATACATTTATGGTATTGATGCCATGGAATTCGAAAACTACATGGTATACTAGATGTGTGTCTTCACATACTAGGTAGATACTAGCTGAAAGTACCTTGAATACCATGAATGTACCTAGTAATGAAGCACAACAACTTTTGCTGGTATCCTAATATTCAAAGCTAGTATAGACGGTTTTTAGTGTGAAAAAGTTATAAAAAAAAAAGTGGAATTTTTTGACAAAAATTATTTGTGTTAAGAATAAAGAGTGCAAATTTTAATGACAGGAGGAAAATGTTGTCAAGCAACGAGACCGCAAATTGGCGAATTGCGGAGGCAACTAAAAAATAGCCACAAATTGGCAACTGAACTGCAAAAGAATTGTGAGATTGTGTTGTCTGTGGAAGAAGTCCGAACAAGAATCAATAATCTGAAGCGATATCGGTAAATAGCAATTCAAATCTTTAATGTATCTATTATAATTAATATACATTTGTTTAATCAGAAAAGAGAAACAGGTCTGGAGGGGCTCCATCTGTCTCCAGTGTCAGCATCATCAGGTGGGCCATCATTTTCAGATGCAAGAGCTTTGGCGACAGTACCATCTCCAGCAGCTGGACCATCAAAATCTACTACAATACGTCCTAAAAATAGAAAATATAAATTTGCAAAAAATATTGTTAGAATTTTTATGTCGAACAAAAAATAAAAAATGTGAGAATATAATAAACACTTACCAAAATATTTCTTAAGTGCATTTCTTACTATAAGCTGGAAATTTTTAGTTCTTATTAGACTGAAATTTATTGGAAAAAAAATTGCTTTTTTCCCCAATGAATTTACATAATGCAGAAAAAATATCGAACTTTTCGACCCAGCGACCAGAGAGATCTCATCAGTGTGGTTATCTCTGATCGTCTACCACATAAATTCGATGATAGAGGTCAAATTGTCAATATAAATACTTTTTTAATATTTCCATCGCCTGCGTGCGCAGCTATTTTTGTGAAATGGGGTTGATTGCGTCTCCAATTTTTTTGCTTCATTTAACCATATTTGGTTAATACTCATTGAATGTTGATCTGTCCACTAGTAACGCGCTCTTGAAATCCTCATCACACATCTTGGGCACATCCTTTTCCCAATATTGTGAATATTGAACCAAAGGATATAAATAATATAGCATTAGTATTATAAGTATTAGTTCAAAACTACGGATTACCTTTGTCCAGATCCTTCGAATAACCCTCGATGAATTATTTAAAATATAAAGTTTTCTATAAAGCGCTGCTCGTCCTTTGTTCCTAATTGTTAATATTAATTATTAATAATAAATTATTCATTTCACATAAAATTAATTTATTTGGTGACATTTTTATAAAAAACTTCTACCTTGACATTTCAGTGATAGTGAATGTCAACCTATACTACAAACAATCGTGTGTCAGGAGTCGGCTATACTACGTGGTAAAGTTTTGACATGGTATCAATACCATATGTGTGTCCCCAGTATAAGATGTCACTAACCTAAAGTTGTTTTCATTTCCTACAGATGTCGCTTGTACCACTTTGTTGCACGTAAAAATCTATATTAGAGTAACAGTAATGTTTTGAGGATAGAGCCTTGTGGTACTCCACACGACAAATATATGGGGTCTGAAATAAGGTTGCTGTTTTGCACTTGCTGCATTCGACTTGACAAAAAACTTTTCTTTTATAATTTGAAATTTTGATGAAGTTAGAGCTGCGTTCAAAATATTCTTCACAACAGGTAGTATTGTAGGCAAAAGTATATTTAGGATGCGTACGAACATTTTATCTAGTCAGCTAGCATTCGATCTAATTGTGAGAATAGCACCGTATTCCTCTATTAAATCCACACATCGAAAGCTGAAGCCAATATCTGACACAAATTGTTGGAACTACACTTCCAATATCCGATATCAGTGATGATATTAAAATGCAGTGAGAGATGTGAAATGTCGATTTAGGTCATTTGAATCAAAATCACAGCTGGGAGACAGTGTACCATGAATACTCACTCATTTTAGGTTGAACCGAATTTTGTTATCTGGGAGTTAAGGATCAAGTTTAGTACCATAGTAATTACGCATATATAATTGTTCTTAGCAACTTATACGGAAATTCTTCCTCATAATTTATATGCGCTTTTTGTATGATGTTCGACAATATTTCCGGAAACAGAAAACTAGACAGAAATTAGAGGTAGAATTGATTATGCTACACATTCTTTTGAAACACATTTCTTTCATATACTCTCTCCCCCAAATATATTAACCTACGTAGATATGCTGGCCGCTGCCATCTAATCCATAACGTCGCATCCTAAAACTTAAAATTCGCGTCTAAAATGAAGCAATGCCAAAAAAAAACCGACAAAAAAAAAACCAAATACCACTTATCAGAGACACTCTTCTTTTGGTATCGTTACACAATGTGTTTTGCCCAAAAATTTAATCTGAATATCCTTTTCTCCTTTACGCTGCCCTGCTCCACTTGAACTTTTCATTGTAAAGAGTTTCATCACTTGATAAAAATGGGCTTATCTTCAGTTCACAAATAGTTCAAAAGATTCCTGGTACTAAAAAGTGATGAACTCGATATAAAACGGTGAAAAAATTGATGAGAGTCGAAATGCAAACAGGAAAACAGTGAAATCGTCCTTCGACATTCCGCTCGAAGGGATTAACTATTAGTGGACACAAAAGGACACACCAACAAAAAATCAAGAATAGCCGAATGAAATGGGAGGGCACAAAAGTTTTGCATATACAAACACACACACACCAGTTTCAGGATAAACCCCATCATAGGACTGTTAACGTGGATTTCGTTTTCTATACATTGTTTAGCGAGTTCCCTTGCAGTCGAATGGCTTTTTGTGCTAACGGTAAGAGCTCGACCATCCGCTATCGATTTAGTTGTCCATTATTTTCAGATTTGTCCTAATCGAAACATGTCCGGCGAGATACAAAAACTCCCAAGCAGATCTGAATTTGCAAAGTTTCTTGTCAATAGGTTAAACTCGGAATAATGTATCCTCGGCACGTATATGGCATGTTGGGTAGATATATACTGGTATTGTATGTACTTACTGTATATCGCATGCGGTTCTAGAAGAAGAAGAAGGTAGGATACGGGGTCATCGTAATGCGGAATTTATGTAAATTGGTTAGATTGCAACGCGGTCGTGCTCATAGTTTAGTACTGTCTTTAGTCGGTTAAGTTAGCTTAGTAGCCCACACTCCTTGGTACCTACTAGGTACCCTAAGACACATTGCCAATGAATTAAGCAAATCAACAAAAACAACAACAACAAAAAAGTTATTCAGTCAATTTCCATCTGCCTTTGGCTCTCCAAAGTTCATCCTTGACATGCTGCTGAAGGTCTTTACTTAAGTTTTCACCTTTTAAGGCAGAAGCCCAGCATGTAATTACCTGCCAATATTGAAGCACAAAAAAGTCTAACCTCCTGCTGGCTCCCTATAGAAATGAAGGTTATATTTTGTGGACTCAAAGTAGTAAGTAAGTGTTGTGTGGCTATAATTTTCCGTTTTAGAAATTTTAGTCACGTATGCCGTAAAGGTGCACGTACCTCAGGAGCGCACATATGCAGGCATTTGAGAGGGTAAAGAATGGGCAATATACGGCAAGAAATCTTCTCTCCATATATCCTTTGGCCGGGAGAAAAGATAGATTTCTCGTCCATAGTAAAATAAACCCGCCCGCCCGCACGCTCGTCCGGATAATCTTAGTTAATTTCGGGTAAACGTTAATATTGTTCTTGTTTTATGCATCACTCCGATAAATTGATAGTTATCTGGTTGGCACACGAGTACGAGCCAATGGAATTTCAATTTTCATCCACATAACCAAGGTTTTTTTTTTTTTTAATCGACTCAACGAACCCCAAATCGATTGGGTTTTGGTGGTCTTTTATTTTGTGTGAGCAGCATTCATAGTTTTTGGCAGTAAATTCTCAGTAATTCCCAGCCATCCCATAAACTTTGATAATTTTGTGATTTCGAAGTAAAAGTTCTGCTAGCGTAGATAAGCTTTTAGCATCCATAGAATTGGATTTTTTATGGTATCATGTACAATTACGAAACTTTCCACCAACTCATACCAATTTCATATATACCGTATATAATACGTTGAGCGAGCGCGCAACAATGTCAAAATAAAATGAGACCTATACCTATACATGTAGAACGGGGTCGTCCATTTTCCCGATTTCCCAAGTTATTTTGGAGACACAAAAGTTTGCCTTTTCTATGCCTCTTCGAAGAGTTTCGCTTCATGGTCATTTGCCCATGGGATTATAGTACACCCTAAAACACGTCTCTGACATAAGGTAGAAAGCTAATTGGGTCTAATAGGACTTAATTCTCTTCTGGATCATCGTGAAGTTAAGGACCAGCCGCCGCCGGCGAAATTTTCCCCTGGAATTTTAGTTCAGAGAATAAGCGAGTGAAGGATATAGGGTAGATATGTATGTAAATATAGACAAAGATGCTTCAGACAATCGCTATTATACAAGGTGTTCTACTCTCTGGGATCAATTAGGATTTAAATTAAGCATAAGGACGAGAAGAGAAGTATTTAAGTAAAACAACACGTGCTAACTCAATGTCGACATTAATAGACACCAACCCGGGGCCGACTTTTTGAGGCAGGTACCAACAAAATTCAATTTGAATCGCTTTTGATGTCGTTAAACAAATTACAAGAAAAGTTTATTGCGCTGCATTTGGATGAGGATGAGCCAATTTTATATGAAATGAAGTGATACCTTTTCTATATCCATATTCCCCATACTACCCAAGCTTGTAAACTTAATGGAAATGGGATTTAAGAAAAAAAACAAAAAGGTTTAGGAGTTGTATGTACAGATTAATGAACATTTTGGGCTTTTAATTGAATCACACTTCAAAAGGAAATTAATTTTTTTTTTTTTTTTTTTTTTTTTTTTTTTTTTTTTGGTAAAACAAACCTCGATTATAAGCAAATTTTGAATGATTAAAGTGCCACTTTTACACGTATATACAGGTAAAGGTGTTCAAAGCTTGCATCTATGAATTTTTTGGTATTAGTGAGCATCCCAAAAATATCCCCTACCCTAACGATTTCCGTAGATCTTGCTAATTTTAACATATGGAGGTCAGTTTTTCCATGTTTAAATTCGAATTCGAATTCGTATCACGTAGACGTTAGATTTAGTTGTTTAAAGGGATAATGGCCATTATTGGCTCATTTTATGTGCCGATTTTAATATTTTTCTTTCAGCAGTCCTTTTCTTTCCAGGAAGAGCTGTACAATTTCGAAGGAAAGGGGAATGTCCATTTTAGGTCCGACACCTCCAGACATGAGAAATGTCTTAAACGATGCATTATGATACTCTGAGCATATTTCATTAAGAATATTTATTTCGATTAAGCGGGGGGAAGCCGAGGGGGTCATAGTTTGATCTAGTACATTTTGGAAAATCTAGTATAGCATAGAATTCTTTAGGCCCTGAGAAGAAGTTTGAGTACCCAAACTCCTATACTCGGAGGCTTAAATAGCTATTTATAGCCATCCCCATACTCACATTTTTAGTAATACAGTTCATTTCAGCTCATTACTAGTAACAATTCGCAGAAGAAAATTTGTCTCTGCATATGTTTAGGGTTGTCAGTAGGAACCTCTGGGGGGGGGGGGGGGGGTGGTTCTAATAACCGCATGTTGCATATCAAATTAAAGGTCTCTCCGAGTACTATCGGCGGTGTCCTTTTTTTCATCGATTCAGAGAATTTTCTCAGAACGTTTTTGCCGCCAGAAAACCCATTTTCATTCACTTTGGTCACATACACCCTAGCTACTACATTTCGCATATATTTTTGCAGTTCTTTCTTACATGGCCATTAGTGATCTGTTGTGAACTTTTTTCTTGTTGGAAGTAATTTTCCTCAACTCACCGATTCTGCGCAATTACTTTTTCACCCAAGAAAGTCGCTCAAACTGCATTCGATCGCCAAAGCTTTCCTATGCTGAATTGAAATAAACATTGTTAATAAAATATGTTCAGAGTATCAGAATGCTTCGTTTAAGACATCTCTTATGTCTGAAGGTGTCGGTCCTAAAGTTGTATGAAAAGTGGGCATTCCTATTTTTTTGAAATCGGTGAGCTGTCGAAAGTGCAAGACAAGTCATTAAAGTCTCCATTGTGGAATTGGCTCGTATTCGCAGAGGATGTCCTCCGATTTTTTCATACGGATAATCTACCGGTGGTGGATATGCCTATCCGATATAGGACTTTAGATATACAGACACCTTGTTATCACTCGTCAGAAATTGCATTTAGCGGATATCTTTTCCCGACATTTATCATGTATAGTTAGTTAGTTAAGAAAAACGGGTGTACACTTTTATGAAAAAGATCATCGCTACCAAATAGATCTACCTATTGGTAATTTGCGCTTATTTTAATTGCGTTCCAGGTCTAAGACCTTGATGAAACTCAAAATTGTATAGGTATGGAGTCAGTATTTTAAACTCGGTTAGGCAAAACGAAATCGAGTTCTAAGTAAATTAACCTGCATCATGTCGCTACTTCTTAGTAGCAAAGGTCGCAAAGCGGTTCTCTGTATCTCCTGAGCAAAAACCACATGAAGCTATCTGGATCTTTCCGTGAAAAACAGAGTGATTGATCTTTTCGCTTGTCCCGAATTGTGTTTCAATTTTTGCTATAGTTATTCTTTTTTAATTTTATCAAAGCCGTTTAGCTGATTTTTTGATCTTACACAGAGTGGTTCATTCAAAAGCGTTTCTGCTCCTTGTTTTAGATATATTATCAGCAATATCATAACTCATGTGGTCTATATGAGGATAATTTTGCTATTCAATTGCGAGGAATATTTTTGTAGACTGAAGATAATACCAGACAAGTCTTTGTTATGACCTAAGTGAATTCAGAGCAGAATTAGCTTGCTGAGAGATTATAAATGTTAAAGTCACTATTATAGCTCTGATTCAACCGCAGAAGTACAGCAGATGTAGCTAAAACTTTTGAAATGCAACATAAAAGGCCATATTCACCTAGCTCAACCTCGTTTTTTTTTTTACTTTTTAAGCTGTTTGTATGCAAGAAGGACACTTGAATATTTCGCCACAGTTGTTGTGAGATCTAGTCTCGGACGTGGGAGGGAGTGCCCGTTTATAATGGACAACTCAGTTTTAAATATTTCAAATATAAAATTTTTATTTTTCATAAATTCATTGGCTTAAACTAATATCACAAAATTCAAATCAAAAATGCGGAACTAAAAACTAACCTACAAACTACTATACAATTTAATAAAAACTTCAAGTAAAAAAAATAAAATAAAAGTAATAAAAAATAGTAAACAAACGACAAATTAAAAGTTGAAATTAAAATTCAATGATGATATGTCTTCTTGCTTCCTTTATTTCTGAAAAAGAAGAAGAACGGAATTAAGCATTTGTCAACAACTTAAATGTCGAACTGCCTTTGTTGGTACGTGAGGGCACAAGGGAAGTAAAAATATTCCTATAGACAAATTCAGACACTCAGATTATCTCTGATCAGAATCATCTTCTGTGATGGTGCGTGAGGGCACAAGGAAGTAAATTGATTCTATAGAAAAAATCGAATACTTAGATTGCAGGTTTTCTGCGCGTGCGCAGAAGTGTAGCAATATGCTATTCGAAACAAGAAGCGCAGATTAATCTCTGCGCAGAATTATTCTTCTGCTTAGGTGTGGGCAGGAAAGTTGGAAATGATAGGATTTTCAGATTAATCTCTGAAATATAGAATTAATCTTCTATAATGAGGTTGGGAATATTCTTGTGCTTAGATTAGTCTCTAAACCAGATGAGCTCTGGACCAAGAATGAATTTCTGCGGCTTTATATAGCCGCCGCATTCAGTTGTGAGCTCTCTCCTCTCGGTGTTGCCCTAGCGACGTTTGTTGAATTTGCTGACTGAGACGAAATCAAATGATTTGACGCAGTATCACGATGTGACATTACGAAATGTAAATATACAAGAGGGATGTACACTTTAGGTAAGTTGATGATATTTTTATAGAATTTTGTTATAAATCTCAGCAAACTTTTTCGTTTTTCATTTGACCACCCCCTAGTTCCTTTGTTAATCTAGCCGAGGGGCCATCTAATCAAAACGACTGTGTCGTGCTCAAGACGAAATATTATAAGTATGGGTATGTGTTTGTGGATACTATATAATACCATAGTATTTACGACATCTCAATCATTATTATTGGAGCAATCAGTCCGCAGATATGGTTTTTTGAAAATGTGCTTTCCCACAGAATTTACCCATAATTTACAAAAAATGGGAGATCAAGTGACAAAACAAAAATGGATGGGTCGAATATTTTTACATGTCTTATCAACTCTATACTGAAAATCATAGAAAGTCGGATGTGCAATAAAAGATATTTTTTTTTAGTGTACTGCTATGAGTTCAAAAGGTACGGGACTTCCCTTTTCATTCCATTTTTACTTCATGAGAAAGCTTTTTAAGTAGTTATACCTATTTCAAATAAATATAATATTAATTTTAGTGGACGCGAAATGGATCAATAATTTCTATCATGACCCAATTTGCATGTAATGCTGGCCGGAAATTAGAGCTGAATTTTTTACCTTGTCCCCAATTGTGGCCTGCAAGCAATACTTTATTAGTTAATCTGATTTAATGCATTGCATGTAAGGTAATATGGAAAAATGTACTGCCACAACCATAAATGAAGCATTGTCGGGCATTTGACAAGGATAATTGTCTATTAGATCAGCTAGCATAAAAAAAATATTCCAAAAATATCATTGCAAGATAAATTGTCTCGATGATATCCTGCAGGCCTAAAAAAGTCTGGATCACAAAGTATTTTAGCGGAAACCGAGGAAAAATGTTAATGGCCAGTTTCACAGTCCAGGCTTAAGCCAGAGCTTGGCTAAGCCACGGGTTTGGCTTAAGCCCAGAACTTAAGCCTACTCGGTTTCATAGTACTCAGTAAGCTGCGACTTAGTTAAACCGCAGATGAAAATTTTTAAGTTGTCAGCACTGCTGTAATTGTGATTTTTTTATAAGGAAAATTGCCATTGTGGATTTAAAACCAAGCGAAAAGAAGAACTTTTTATTTACCAGTTTGTTATGGTTTTTATCGGGAAGGATATCAAATCCCAAATCATTCAGTACGTTTACATGAATACTTCAGTACTTGACCTGAAATCCACTTGAAATTCAGCTAGGGTTTTTGGTTGAATTAATTCCAATTACTTGACTTGAAATTTTCTTGAAATTTACTTGAAGTGACACTTTACCTTTGACAACTTTGCGCTTAAGTTCAATATATAATTGCGGATTTTTTGATAAATATCTTGAGAAAAGTGCTAAAAATCACTGCCTGAATTATCAACAATAATCTTCCTCTTGTTCCTCTTTGCTAATTTCATATCTCGCACAAATGAAAAATTTTCAAGTACTGAAGTTGCGTTCACATGAATTTTTCAAGTAAATATTTTGATAACTTGATCTCTACTCGAAGTATACTTCAAGTATTCATGTAAACGTACTGATTATTGCAGAATGTTTCGACAACGTGAACCATCATAGCCGAATGTTTCTACAGTCGGAATCGAGAATAAAAATCAACGTCATCTCATTTCTCGAAATGCTGCGGGTGCCTTCTTATAGGTTTTTTAACAGGTCGTACCTTGTGATATTAAGTATATTATACATTTCTTCGTCACTTATATACTCTGCATCAGATAAATAGCTCATTTTTGTCTTAAACTATTTGAATTCTTCCTAAAACTTCAGATGGAACGCTGACACTAGCTGGCAGACAGTACTCAAAAATGCTAACTAGATAACTATTTTTCGCTTGGAAAATTTTAATTTAGCTTTAAAGTATAACTTTTGAAATATGAACGTTTGTTTAATAACAAAAATTATAATATTTAGACAAACTTGCCTTAAGCCAGTGATATCACTTAAGCCTTGACTGTAAAACTGAAATATTTATTAAGCCTTGGCTTAAGCCATCGCTGTGGCCTAAACTTTGACTGTAAAACCGACCATAAGTGGCGTAAGTCATTAGTCAAATGTGAGTTTCCATTAACCTTTTAAACACAGTTAAAAAAATTGAGCACAACGATGGCAAGACTAGATCCTTTTAAAATGGGCGACTAGGGCGAAATTGGTATAACATTTTCGTGAAATGCAGAGCTTGCATATCGAATTCCCGAAGGCCTAACTGAAACCAGAGATACGGTTTCTGAAGAGGTTATTCAAAAATGATTTGATGAGATGAATACAGGAGACATATTTGAAGAAAGAGTACGACCACCTAGGGATGTAGTCAATAGCCTTAGCCATGCCAGAGGATTGTATAATATTTATATGTATAATATTTTTTAGTCCGTTCTGAGTCAGCCTTTTTGAGAATATATCGCTCGAATGGGGTAAATATATGGTTAATCACGGCACAAATTCAAAAACATGTGATAATTTTTGTTGACGGCCACAAGTCCCATTTAATATTTTAGTTAAGCGAGCTTAAAATTCTAGTCTTCCACCCACTTCACAATCTTGCATCTCCCGTGTAGATGAGTACAAGAGCCAATATTTATCCATACGAGAGATGTATTCAAGGTCCTTAAGGGGATTAACGTCTCCAAAGCCGCAGGTGCTGACGTTTTGTACGCTCCTCCTCCCATCACAACACATATGCTACAACCAGCAGATCTTAATGTTTTCAACTAATGCTCCATCAAAACAAATGAGAGGGGTAGTGGTTAAGTGATGATCTTGTTTTAAAGTGATGAGACACCTTTGGATCTAAGGCGCATTGAATTCAACGGGATTCACTTTGTCTCATTTGACACATGCGGCATTCCCTCTGGAGTCTATAAAAGAGCGTCAAAGCAGGAAGCGAAATCAAGGTAATGTTATCGATAAAACTATGGATGGAATTGAAATTAAGGGAAAGCAAATCATTAATGAAAAATAAGAAAAGAGACGGAGAGATAATAGAACCCTAGGGCACACTGGCATTTATAGGGTGAGGTTTAGTTGTAACGCCAGCAACCCATATTAGGCGACCAGATAAAAAACTTTCAGTCCATTTAGGAGCAACATTAATTAATCATCCCCTTCTAAAAACAGATTTTATAACTTTTTTTACCCTGGAGGAAAATTGGTCCCATGGTAGACGCAAACTGGCTTAGACTGGACTAAAACTGGTGATTTTAGCATACACTGATATTTTCAATTATTCTCAATTATTCAATTCAGCTTACTATTGTACTGCAAAAGTTTAAACATCCATATTAAGTAAATTCTACTAAAAATCCTTCTTGTAAGGAGGGCATTTCCTTAAATGGACGCGAATAGCTAAACCAATAATTATACTTTTCATATCGCATTTCTTTAGTCCTATAGATAATATTATAAAACCTTTTAAAGAATATCTAATATATCCATTGCGGATAAACTCCTCTCTCTGTCACTACAGTGATCAGGAAAAAAAATATCTAAACATTGCAACGACAAACCCTGTTGCTATTGTAGATATAAGAAATCACATATAGGAGGCCCTTTATCCTCTGGGATTTTTCCTTCTACAAATAACTAAACGATATACCAAGGCAGCTGTAGTTTTAAGAAGCACATTCGTCATCCATCTTTTCGACAAATTGATTGGAAGAAAATCGTCCTTATATAGCTTCCTTTTTTTTCTTTGTGTCTTACACTAGTTAAAGTGAAAAACAGTTTTATTCTTAAGAAATATTTTTATTGATTTCAAATCGTTTTCCGGAGAATTGTTTGCTAAAATAATACTGTCAACAAGGATGTTTTTTCTGCAAAATCCGTACATGTAAACACGCCCACAACTCAAAAAGTTTTTCCGGAAATTAATATCTAAAAGACAAAAGAAGTAAAAAAACTCTTAATCAATTTATAAAAAGTATTAGTTTACAATCATCAATTCCCCCCCCCCTCTCCCAACAGGAACACACACACACACACCCCATGTGTAACTTTATTATTGAATCCAACAAATCCTTTCAGAGTTAAATCCCTCAAATTACTTCTGTCGCAACACTGATGAATACCCTTTTCCAACCATATCGAAGTCCCACAAATTAATTCAATTACCGATAATAAATTGTCCTAACATTTAGTGTAAGCCCTCCCCTGGGGCCTTCCTTGAGGATCTTAGATCTAGCAGGGTAAGCAGGGGCGCGGGGAGTAAGTTTTCTTGTCCACATTGGACTCCAGAACAAATTTAATAAAACCCGAAGTGGACATCTTCAGCAATCAACAGTCCATTGTTTGTACAGGACTTGTAAAGATGACACAAATCTTCATCGACAAATTCATTACTCTTACAAAACTGAAATAGAGGGGGGGTAGGTAAAAGGAAATGCCTGCACGGCGAAAGGATCCTGTGGAAAGGAGTCGTCAAGTTCGTGTCCCGATCATTACACAATTTTGTGTGCAAACAATTTTAATTGACCCGGAATTGATTTGCGCGTCAGGATATAGTGGCAGCAGTTCGGATGGATTCCCCTCTGGTCTGATTAGGTTGGTTGGGGTGAAATGACACATGACATCATCTTATTCATTCAGGAATTCAGAAATCAAAATTTTCCAAAGTTGAAAAAATCAGGTCCGTATCCACATATATCATCTCTACGTACATTATGTTAGAGGTATAGTAAAACGTCTTGTGACATAAATGGAAAAACAGAGTAAAGATTTTCACGCCTTTGATAAACAGGAGTGGCATCCTGTTAGGTTAAGTAAATGTGCTTGTCTTGTGATGCTCCCTTTATGTCACGGTACAATGGGGACAAGTCTGACAGGGAAGAGGTCGATATGGTGTCTCTTGTAATGCACGGAAGTGTTCATTCATCGTTTCCACTTTCTGCTACTGCTACAGGAATATATACTTCTGCACAGCGAGTAAGTGAGCTTTGCTTTTGGTGACGATGCAGTTTTCCCTGATAGCAGCAATTGCAGTACCAGCAACAGCAGCACCAGCAGCAAAACCAATTTCTTCCTTCATCTTTCCTGCACCTAATGCGCTGCTCAAACCTGAAAGGACACAAATTTTTCCTTTCCATCTCTGCACAAAGTACATGTGGCAGTGGTATAGAGTGGTGCAAACGAAGCGAAATGAGGTACGATTGCTTGCTATCATTTTTAACACACCCAGCACACAGCAAAATGGGGTATGGTCTTGCGGGACTATGATGCTGCCTTGCCGGGGCTCACATCTCGCCCCACTTTACATTATTAAATTACCTCCGGGAGTTTCCGACGTTTGTGAAATAGAGGAAGAGGCGGTAAAAAAAAAAAAAAAAAAAGGAAGAAATATCGGTCGAAACCTCTACTCGTTAGCTTCGACTCCCTACGTAATAAAAACCCTTTTCCCAGTCAATTTTTCTCGAATCTCAGGAGGGCATTTTAACTTTGCATTCTAATACAATTCCTCGGAATATATAGGTGATCTCTTCACCGCGCACCCATTCACCAACGGAGCGGAGAGAATGCGGAAAATTCCAAGTGGATAAAAAGCGTGTTGAATTGAGAAAGGGTTTTATGAATGTATGTATGTAGGTTTGGTTTGGGCGAAGGAATGCAACATTCTTCCGTCCGTCTAAAGAAACTCAAAGATCTGAAAAGGATATCGAAAAAGGAAAATTGAATTTGATCGCCGAAGCCATTAGGGGGAGTTTCTATATTATAAGAATTGAGAGTGCAGTCAAAGGTGATAGTTGCTTCTTTAACAAAGATTTGAGTTTTATTTTATTTTTTTAAAGGTTTACTTTATCGAGTAGGATTGTCGTCCTTTGGAAATCGTCGATATATATAGATGTACATGTCTAGGATAAAAGACACTTGCAAGGATATTTCTTTAATTTTGCTCTTCGTCCTGTTTCCGTCCAACAAATTCCGGATTATATTTGCTCTCATGGCGCAAGGTACACATCGAAAATAAGTTTATGTTAACACAATTGAAACAGAAGCACCTGGAATACTACAGGACCTATGTACGTACATATATTTGGATGTATGTTGCTGCATACTATACATATCCCAAACTCTCCGGAACAAGTAGCACAGGTTAATATTTAAAACAGCAAGGCCTCGTGTACGTACAAAACAGACCATGCCCTTGTACGATAAGAGTATCCCGTCGTGGCCCCTACCCTGCCCCAATTCGTGTAGTGCCCCTCCCTTTCCCCTATTCGCTGTTCCGACCAGACGATTTGAATTTCTTGGATTAGCCTCCTACAAAATTGAAGTCTTTCATTTATGTAAGTGCCCCCACCCCCCGCCATTCTTTTTATTGTCGCTGCTGCTGCTGCTGCAAAGAAACATAAAGGAACTATAGGATAAAGGGATTAGAGTTGGAGACATATACAAAGGCGTTAGAGATAATCGTTTTATGATGATTTATCCGTTCTTTGGCGATATTTGCACTGTTTTTCCAACTGTTTATCTATGCTGGGGATAAATTTCCGCTGGTGACTTTTTCATTCTCCGCAGGTCTCATGAATTTTAAAAAATTAAATTCGAGCAATTTGGTTAATGTTGCCGGTTCCATCTTATGTAATCGAGTAATAAATCATATTTGCATGTCTTCCTCAACCCGCCCCCCCCCCCCCCACGTCTGTTTGGGCCATTGCTGCGGGTATCATCCATATAACATTGCCCTCGAGTATATTCTCTACGGCATTGGCACACTGTTCCTGGTTTTAACCTACAGGTTTCTGAAATTTCTGCTAGATATATATGTATATAGTGTATACAGTGTATAGTATATAAGTGAGGTATACACCTGTACATTATATACAAAATATATACATATATACTACCGGTGCCTTTCTGGATATTATGAATTACATAACTTTGGGCCCGCCTGCATGCGGAAATATGATTAAATTCCAACCAAATGGAGGCTTGACAAGGACCTTTTTGTGTTAATATTTCTGCTCTGAATCAAATCTGAGATGAAATTAATCTCCTTAAAACAGGACAGTTCCGGAGGTGAATACATTCCATCAAAATTATTTGCTTTTGTGCTTTGTATCTTGATGTCATAGAAAATGTACATCCTTTTCTAGAGGTGTGTGTGTGTGTGTGTGTGTATATATATATATAAAAGGAGGGAATTTGCTTTTCTAAACTTTGAGCCGCTTCACACATAGATTTTAGACTATTGTCTTTTTGAAAGATACAAGATGAATACGAGCAACACCTTTGTTTTTGACTCTACAGATTTTGCCATCACATCTGGTGTTATATCTTTATCATATGCCCTTCAGCCATACACTTATAATGTATGCTTTGTGTGTAAAACAATATGCTTCTTTCGAAAATTCAAAAGATGGAAACAAAACCCTTTTATTATCCCGTGGTGGAGTAATTATTAGATATGGGGAAAATAAATTACCACCCAACGATAAGCATACGAAACACTAAAGTTATTATTTTTTTGTATGCTACATTATTATTAGAAACGCGCGCATCTCATTTACAGGGTAGGTGGCGTGTTTGTCTAATCTTTTTGTTATGTGCACTTTGCAGTTGCTTTAATTTCGTATTTTTTCGAACTCATATTTCGTACCTACCTACTTATTTTTAATTTATTCAGCTGGTGTTACTTTACCTTTTAGGTTGTCGGTTTTATCAAACAAGTTAAAAATCCTTTGGAGTAAATTTAATAACAAAAAAATAATAAAAATATCAAAAGAAGTAAAAACGCTGCGGTCGGTAAAGCTATTTTACATCTCGTGACAGTAATTACGCCCGCTTTCGATTTTCGTAGCATAGGGTAAAGTAGTCTATTTCCGGCAACTCCCAGTACCCGATCACACTTTTAAAAAAATTCCATCGTTTCGATCCGATTCGTACAAATGTCAAATTTGCTTAAATCAGACGTACGTGCAATTGGCCACATTACACCGATATGGATCGAATCGAAACGGAGAAGTAGAGCAAATTTCAACTTTTACGTATGACTTGACCTAGAAAAATCATCTGTAAAGATTTTTTTATAATTAAAGATGAATGAAAAGGCTTTTATTGAGGAAAGAATGTTTTCATGGATTGATGTAAAGACGAAAGACAAAATTTGACAAAACTTTAAAGTCAAGTCTTCGAAACTGAACGGAACAATTTTGCTCATGCATCCGGTGGGCGCTGGATCGATATGTTTGCCATATAAGCGCGAGCGCGATACGATACCATGCGATTTTTTTTTTAGTGGCGTCCTGCTCTTCATATAGGTCTCTCTCTATTTGAGGCTGGTTTTTATCGCGCGATACGTTCACAAAGTTGACAGCGTCCCAGTGGCAATTGGAAATTTTCCTGTTGAATAAGACAAGTAGGATAGTTTTCGCAGAACTTTAGCCAAGAATGAGGCACAGGTTTTATTTAACGGGGGCTATAAACTATCAAGACCTGCAGATATGGAGACGTTGATCTCTTTAAGGACATTGAACATATCTGTGGTATGGATGTATATTGGCTCTTGTACACATCTACAAGGGAGATGTAAAGTGTGTGGAAAAGGAGAATTTGAAGTGAATCTAACAGTCTAAATATAAGTTTTATTCAGGGAGACAACAATCACTTCATTGTAAAGTAGTGAAGGAATAGACAAACTGCTGAAGTTCCTCCTGATAGTTTTGACCTGGGACGAGAAACCTTTCTTACCTTTGCGTCTAGCCAATATTCTAAGCAAGCAAACTATTTTGCTTTTATTGCTTGGTTGTACTTATCGTTAAACCAAAAGCGATTTTGCTATTGCTAAGATCTACTGTGTAACTACTGAATGTATTCACTCATGCCAAGACTTAAAATTGTACTAAATTCAACTGTGCATTCATCAACATCCCTTGAAGCAAAACGGACCGACCAATCAAATTCTCTAGGATACTGATTGAGACTTTCCCAATCTGCAGATTTATTTTAATTGCCATCTTAAAGAAAGATAATAAAAAATACTACTTGTTTTTTTTTTCCACAACGTACATGTATATTTTAAATTTACATATAATGTAACAGCCAACGCGTTTCGTCTTGTCAGGACATCTTCAGGGCTTTTGTTGCCCTGAAGATGTCCTGACAAGACGAAACGCGTTGGCTGTTACATTATATGTAAATTTAAAATATACATGTACGTTGTGGAAAAAAAAAACAAGTAGTATTTTTTATTATCTTTCTTTAAGATGGCAATTAAAATAAACTTATTCCACCAAGTGTTATCCATAAAATCAGTGAGATTTATTTTGTTTTTATTTAACATTTGGGCTAAATAAATACTCTATAAAAACCATTGCATTTTACGAAATAATAAAAAAATTTATTTAAAAATTAATCTCTTGCTTTAAATGTTACAACAATGCATAATTACTTGTTCGCCGTTGTGTAATTTCGCTGAATTTCTCCACTTACTAGTTATAATTATTTCTTTAAATGTTTGTTTTGCCACGCCGCGCCAATAATGCTCTAGGAAATCGTCTTTACATGGAAGGCTTATCAAAGACCCTCTGGCAGTTGTTTTCAATTCAAACAAACCTTCCATCGCGATAACATGAATAGGCTCTGTCTTGCTTCAAACACCCCGAGCAAAGCACGCTCATGTACAGGTATCCGCACTTCCTGTTTTCTCTATAGGCTTCAACAACCATGACCGAAGACCAAGGTGCTAGCTAGGGCCTGCATTCCTAAATGTATCATATTGAACGCTTCCAGAAATTGTTACGTTTTTTACAAAAGGTGCACTAGAAAAGATGTGAATCATTTTGTTAGAAAAAATTCAGAAGATGTACTGCAATTTTTTCAGTGGACTTCAGAGGGGGCGGTGGGGGGGACCCCCTAGCTGGATCCGCCCCTGCAACGTCCTCAACTTAATTTGTTTAGTTTTATGGTGGCAAAGAGATATTTGTGTGAAATTTACATATATTTATATTTTCACATTTATATATTTACATATTATAGTAAATTTCAACATCACAGCGAAGCTTTAGCATCCCATTACAAATGTAAACAAACTATGAGCAAACCTGCGATAAATTTTTGTATCGCACATTGCTGAAGCCAATCAGATCTGTGTCGCATGCGATAAATCTCGTTCGTATACAACCCCTAATGCTCTTAGTTTGGTGCAATTTTCATCTTGGGCTTGTTCACGAGCGAGATTTATCGCAAGCGACAGAGCTCTGATTGGCTGTAGCAATGTGGCTGTCGCAGAACATGCTTACTCTTTCTACGTTTCGTGCGATACAAAAATTCATCGCAGCTATGCTTTTAGTTTGGTGCGATTTTCACCTTAACCTCAACATTTATGTTTGTTTACATTTGTAAGCGGATGCTAAAGATCCGCAGTGATTGCGAAAGTTACTATAATATATAAATATAAAAACATAAATATATGTAAATTTCACACTAATATCTCTTTGTCACCATAAAACTAAACAAATTAAGTTGAGGACGCTGTGAACGTATCGCGCGATAAAAACCAGTCGCAAGTAGAGAAGTCGCAAGTATAGAGGAAGAGCAGGACCTAACTAAAATATCGCACTTATCGTATCGCGCTCGTGAAATAAGGTTTACTACGATAAATTTTTGTATAGAATGAAACGTAGAAAGAGTGAGCATGGTCAGCGACAACCATATTACTACAGCCAATAAGATCTCTGTCGCATGCGACAAATCGCGCTCCTGAACAAGCACTAAGAACTCACTCCTTGTTTAGTTTAAGAGGAGAGGAGTACGGGGTTGGTCAAGCAATCTTTTGAAAAGCCATGAGTTCTGCCTACAATGAGCTCTATAAGTGACCGTATACCTTGTACTTTTTAAGATACAGGCAATTTTATTAGAGACTTGCATATTTTCTTAATCGCCCTGTAACTCTTAAACGGTTGATATGCCGCTCTCCCTTTGCCATAGAATATTCTGTTTGACTAGGCGACTACCATCACCTCCTGTCCTATGGACCACCATGGACGAAATAACCTGTTTAAATGGTACTATATGTATACATTTTTTTGGAAAAATGTTCACGTTCCGTCGCTGTAACTCGTTACTCATCAGACTTCCAAAAAGCGTGCTTATACAAAAACTTTAGGGAATTTAGTCTTCTTCAAATTTACAATGACGAATTATTTTGAAAAAACCAATTTTTGGTACCTTTAATCCAAGATTGCGAACCGCACGGACTGCACGGACTCCTCCTAAGTGTGAAAACTTGGATTTTTCAATGAAGCCTGGCACTGAATAAGATACATGAAAATCACAACTACCCCACCTTTTGTAGGGCAAAGGCCTTATTTAGTCCCGACTGACTGGACTATACCGTTTATAAATGCATACTAAATAAAGAGCTATGGCAAATCAAAAATAAAATTCACAAGAAAAATTAAAATAAATGAAAACAAAATGATGATCAAAAATTTAAGTAAAAGTAAAGAAATTAAAGTAAAGCCTAAAAATATCACATACATCGAAGAGAGGCTATATACATAAGGAAGCACCACAAAAGTTGATTCAAAAAAGTAAAGAGAAGAGAGTATCAGTAAGAAAAATCAGCCAAGTTTATAGCATTCCCAGATCTAACCTTCAAGAGAAACCTACAGGGAAACTACCAAAAGGTGCTGCAAAATTTGGACCTACAACTATTCTCACAGAAGCGAAAGAGGAAAGAATTCTTGAAATATATATAAAACCGATATTGCTGTTCATGATGAGTATGATCTGCGTCAGTGGTCTAAAACCCTTTATTCCTTACATTTACGTTTGAGTCCCATGTACACTTCCAGCCTGTTGGATTCAAACAAATACAAGTTTCAATGACAGATGCTGTGACTCATCCTCTTTGCAGTTCCCAATTTTGTAGGAATAAGATCTGCGTCAGTAGCCCACATCCCTGTATTCCTTATAATCATGTGGGTATTGCAGATGCACTCCCAGCCTGTAGAATTCCAACAAATTACAAGTTTTATTACGACGCTCTGATTCGTACTACTTGTACATTCTAGATTAGGGTTCCAATTTGCAGGAATAGAATCTGACCCGAAAATTTGCGCATAGATAAAACATGACAAAAACTTAACATAACTTTGATATTATTACTTTTCCACCATTTCTGAAAAATGTTCCACGTAATCACTTGTGGACCCACAACCAACATTGCTTATTCATCATGGCTGTCTTAATCACAAACTCCTCGTTTCTGGTATTTTTCCTTCCAAATTTAGTCCGATCCTCCAACGTGGAACTTTTCTTGACAGCTGTGTAGCACTCAATTTTGATATACAGATGTCATCGGGATAGTTATGGAGATGTTGCAGCTGGGCCGGAATTTCAGAGGTCGGGATCGCATGAGATCATAACATTTCTCCTACTAAGTAGGTTAGCACAATTGATCGCCTTGGCTTCCGTGCTTGGGATCTTTCGTCCCTCTGCCACAGACAAAAAATAATAATAACGGTAGAAACATATAGCAACGGCTAATCGTAATTTATTAGATTTATAGAGAAAGACAAAAAATTCCAGAGTCTGAAAATTAGTTTGAATTTGGAAGAAATTTTTAGTCAAGGGAAAGCCTTATACGAATAATCAAAAAAAAAAAATGCTAAAATAAGTGCAGAAATTTCGAATTGAAGAAAAATAATGGAATAACAAGAAGTTCGACTTAGAGAGGTGTTCGATTATAATTGGACTAGAAAGTGCAAAACGATTTAAACCATGTAAATAACGTAAAAAATAATGAAAAAAATGCAAATATATAATTAAAATACATTTTTAATTAATTATTGTAATGGCAAATATTAAATACAACTCATCTTCAGTGCGAACTTTAATTCCATAATATTAATACATTAAAAAAGTATCCAAAATGGCGAATGATTATAGTTTTAAAATTAATCTTAAAGGTCCTATTTTGACTTCCAGGTAAAACTTAAAATTTACAATCTCTCTGGAAGTTTTATTTCTATCAACAATTCATGGTCCGATGAACAAAAGATTTGACACCAATCAGTGAACATTTTGACTAATTGCGACCATTTCCAACTCTAAAACAGGCAATTTTTCCGAACAATGTGGCTTTATGCGGTGACCTAAAAACAATTCATTAGTCGTAATGAGCCCTATTAATCGGTCTTAGCAAGGGCACAAGCTCCCGAATTTCCACCAATATGTATAAAAGTCGACAGGAGTGTCTGCTCCTGAAATATGTTACGTGATCTATTTTTGTGTTATACACACACACACATACACACACGCAAACACACACACACACTACACTATAGTCAGTGAAAATAATCACCCCCGGGGTAAATGTTGCCGGACCGATGTCAGCAGGAAAGAAATCCGTCTCTAGACAAAACACTTGACTGCTATCCGTGTAACAAGTCCTTCCGGGGAAAATAGCCCTTTCGAGTCTCGTACCTTTTCAATAACAGCAATAATGGAACCGAAAAAGGATAATAGGATGAGCTTCCTAACGAGCAATTTATTTCGTTATTATGCGTAAATGATTTGAGGATGCTGCTGGCTGGATTCTCTCATTTTCCGCATTATCATGTCTGATGTTCAGCTCGGTTACTATCTATACTAGTTATACGTATATAGTCAATATAAAGAAAAGCGAAAGACTTTCCTATATCTACTAGAATACTATTTTGGGTTGGCTGCTGACCCGCCGCCCGTTGTTCGGTTTTCAGAGGTATTGTTGGTATAGTTTCCTTTCGTTGTCCTGTTCCTTTTTATGCTTATTTTTTCGGGTTTATTGTTATACTCGTATATATGAAATCGAACATATATACGAACAGGGTGGATAGGAAAGTTGTTCAGGATGAGATTATAGGCGGAGAGAGCAACGTCATTATGTTTTGTTATCCTTTGGTATATAGAGGAAGGAAAATATTGAGATGGTGATGCTATGGGTACTATACAAGCACTTTATTCAATAAAAAGGTTTTACCAGATCCGGTTTGTATGCTGGTTTGAAGGACCGCTAAACCCCCCCCCCCCCCCCGGGGGCAGAAGGATCTGAAAAGATTTAGAGCCCCAAAAGCCACACAACTGTACATCTCTATATTGTTAGTTAGTGTTCTGCTCTGCACTGCCTCCGGTTGAAAGAAACGAACTCAATTTCTTTCTTCTCATCGTCGAAATTTTGTTTTGTTTTTTTTTTTTTAACTAATGGCATGCATCCTTTCGTGATTTTCAGATTTTCATGGGTTTCTGCAGAATTAATGACGTCTCTCGTGCTTGCTTTCCTTTGAACATAACACAAAACCATAGCAGCAGAAGCAGCAGCGCAAAAGCATTATATCATGAGGCCGGTATAGGTTGCTTATCCTGAGCACAAAAAAAAATCCAAATAGAAGCAAGACTCCAGTAAAAGCAACAAAAATTCCATCGTCATTCCATCTCCTTATATATAGTAGTAGTGGTAGTAGTATATATAGTAGGTACCTATCCTTGAAACCTAAATGCAATTTACGATAAAATGCGCTCAAACATCAGCTCGAAATGAACTCTGTCATCTTAAGGAATGGAAAAATTCATGGAAATCAAAGTTAAATGAACATTTCCACAAAAACTACGAGCTTTGTGCTTCAAAGAAGTTCCATTAGAGAGAGGACGAGGACAAGTGTAGTGTATAGTAGAGCATCTATGCGTTGCCGATGTGGTATGATTTTAGTATGCAGGTCGCATATAAAAAGCTGCCACAGTAAGGGAACAAGGATGTTAGATCTAGCGTTCGTATAGATGTTTTCTACGGGTATTCCATCCATCCTGATGTTACATACCTATATATCCACGTTACCGTACGTATTCCAAATTTTAGAAATCTGGTCACGTTTTTATCTTTACACAAATGCACGTTCACAATTACACGTACCTATTTGGTACATGTTTTATTTTGTATCATTATCCTCCCCCTTCGGGGAGCGTACCCCTTTCCAACAACTCTACTATTATAGAATGACACCGTACTATATATATAGAGAAGGATAAGGGTACGGCCTTAGCTAGGATAAACGTCTTCATTTGAAGCGAAGAATCTTGTAGCAATAAAAACGCAAAAAAAAAGAAGGACGAAAAAAAGAGAAAAAAAGTTAAATTCTCACACATCCCCTGATTCCAGTAGTCTCTAAAGACGAAACCTCATATCATGGGAGACGTCGACGAGGAAGCTGCTGCTGCTGCTGCTGCTACACATATGGTCTATAATTTCACTAGAAACTCACTATAATAAAGCTCGACGGAAAAGGGTGGCAGGCACAGAAAAGGGTGACGCTTTAGCGTGCTGCCATAGAAAGGCAGCTCATAAAAAGACGACATTGATCGACATGAAAGTCATAAAATTACGCCTGTAAACGTAAAATTCCAAATTTTTCGCGCAACAAGGAGCATTTGCTTTCTGTGGAAAATTGTGGGTGTAAATGCGTGTGTGTCGTGTATACAAGTTCGCCGACGAAAACAGAAAATAAAAATAAAAAAAATAAAAAGAAAAATAAAAAACGATGAAAAGACCTTTCAGACAACGTTTCCAGCGCCTTATGCAAACATCCTGGCAATTTCCGTCAAAAGTGTCAGCACTTTATTAATTTAGCATCTTTTTTTTTTACTGCTTAGCTGCTAGCTGCCATTGTCGCATAGCTTTTGCCTCTCTCATCCCAGATTAATTTCCGAGAAAAGGATCCCCCCCCTGAACATTTGCAGGTGTGATGCGAGGCATTAGGTTATAAAAATGTGTTGAATACTAGCAGTTCCCCTTTTCACTCTCCGTCTCTGCACCAAAACCCCGAACTCTACTTCGTCATCGTTTTTAACGTTCTTATGTGAGAAAGGATTAATGAGATGTGCACATCCTGGAAAAGTTGAGCTGCATCATATCTCCACCAAATATGAAAAAGTTGATGCGACGACTATTAGCGCTCCGTTTAAGGCTTTGTTTCGTAATTTTCCCGACGGGATAACTTTGGTGGTAACAATATTCAGATTAGGTACAGTGGATTAATTCGGTATGCTGCAATTTTGTCGTAAGATGGAATAGGTAGAGGAGGATCCGGAGCCGAGGGAGTTACAGATGAAAATTGATATTTCCGGATTTTTACATACAGTTGATTTTGGGGAGCATTTCTTTGTATTGATGGATATGATATGGAATTACCGGAAAATTTTCTTTTGTTGATAGACGAATTATTGGCGCAAAATTGTGACAGTTTTGTTGATGATCGCAACATTTGTGAAAATATTTATTTCAGTTTCCTTTTTTTTTAATGTTTTATAAGATCCTCGTAAATACTGAAGAAACTTATAAAATATCAAAACTGCACAAAATATACTTTTTTAAATGCATTGAAGCCGCCTGTATTCTGACAGGTAGATCATTCCTCAGACGGATGCTTTGGACAAGGTAATACCGGAGACAAGCTTGCGGTATCGATATTGCAATGTCGATATTGAAATTATGTCATATTGAAATATAGATTTTCAGAGACATACTTGCGGTTTACTGAATACTGAAAATTAATTAGAAAACTTACATTTGATTTGTCACTTGACTTAAGAAATTTCCGCTCACATACAAAATGCGAGCAGATATTGTGAGATTATTTGTCTATATTGAAAATAAAACGAAATAGACACTTCAGCTTGACAAGTGTCAAATATTAAATGTCAGAAATAGTTGCAGCAAATATTGAAATATAAAATTCGGTTATAAAAAGTTCGTGTATTAAATGATTATGATTTATAACCAGGGTCATATTGCAATAAGCTCGTATATTGCGAAATTTTACGCAGTTTTAATATTGAGTTCCAATGTTCTATATACTGAGTGTATACCGAGGTGTTTGTCATTATATACACAGTAAAAAAAATTTCCCTAAAGTGAGTGACAACAATTTGTGCCACTAAGCTTATGTAGCTTTTGATAATATTAGACAAAGCTCCACCTTGGAAAAGTGGAATAGGTTCTTAACCCTAAAATGTAGGTACTTCCAAGTGTGGAGTAATACCTACCAATAATTTATTGAATGATCTCTTCCTTTTATCCGGGAATTTTACGTACTTATAGGTTTGCTGGTACCAAATATCTACATGCATTGACTGTTCTCTTGATTTGGGGAATTTTAACTGATTTTCCCTTTCTATCAGAGAAAAATTACATTTATTTTTAGAAAAAAACGTGTCTTAAATTTAGGGAATTTTCCTACCTTTTTTACAGTGTAGAGACAAACTTGTGGTTTAAGGTAAACTGCAATATTGAAACCGCAAATCTGTCTCCGGTATAAGAGTTTTCCACTATACTCTTATAAAAGCGAAGCAATACCAAATTTCTATTTCGTTGGGAGGAAGTAAAGTGGAAAAATTCGGTAATGTACTCTGGCTTATTAAATTTTAACAAATTATACAAACAAAACTAGTTTGTTCGATTAAGATAAGAGGCAAAAGAACAACCCAACAAACAAGACAGGAGATGTGAGACATAATCAACCCTAAGTGACCCATTCATGAACCTCGCACTGTCATTTAGGGCTGTTATTGCTGTTTTTTTACCTCGCTGTGTCGTTGACTGCAGCTGGTTGCCCCTAAATAAATATTTGTGTTGTTGTGTGTCGCTCTTTCTTCTGCTTTTTTTTTTTTTTTGCTTTGGAACATGCAGAATTTTATTTTAGAATTTTGCAACATTCGCGGATTGGGGGCAAATCGTTTTTCGGTGTACTGCCACCTTCAATCAAAAAGTGAAACCAAGGTCGTTTCTGATGCTGATTCTAATCAATATCACGTCCCTGGTTATAGCTTAGTGCCTCTTTTTTCTCCACATAGGGGGATCGCAATATATATTCGGAATGATGTGGTCTTTACCATTCTAAAAGACTTTCCACCTTCTGCCAATCCTGAGTTTAATTATATCTGGATTAGGTTCAAACTTCACAAGCACATCATATACTTCTGTTTCTTTTATCGCAGCCCAAATATGTCTGATGACGACACGGTATCCGTATTTGACAATATCTCCAACAATATTGATCATTTGCTTTCTGTTTCCCCCTCTTCCGAAATCGTCCTGGCAGGCGATTTTAATGTTCATAATATACCGTGGCTCAGACATTCTTCTACCACAAGTCCTGCGGGCCGTTTCGTTGAACTCTTCTGTGAATCATTTAATTTGCAACAGCTAGTGGATGCACCAACGCGAATTCCTGATGCAGCTGGAGATAAAGCTAATTTACTCGACTTGTTTCTAACATCTCATCCTGACAAATATTCCATTTCAGTCGGTTCCCCTCTTGGAAATTCAGACCATTGTTTAATCACGGCTCAATTTACCACTCAAACCTGTGCCGCCCAACTGCTCCACCTACAAGTAGGCTTCTTTGGCACTATAAGAATGCTGATTGGGAAAGTCTCAAATAAGTATCTTAAAGAAATTGATTGGTTGGTCTGTTTTGCTTCGAGGGATGTTGATGAATGCACATTACAATTTAGTAACATACTAAATCTTGGCATGCGTGAATACATTCCGTATTCTTACAGCAGGTCCCAACAACAGCATGATCGCTCCTGGTTTAACGATAAGTGCAACCAAGCTATAAAAACGAAAGAGTCTGCTTTTCGCGCCTATCAATTGCAGCATGTCCGGAAATGAAACAAGTCTACAAGACTGCACGGAACACCTGCAAGTCCATTATCCAGAGAGAAAAATTTCTTTTTGACCAGAATATTAGACAAAGAATCTTGACAAGCCGCAAAGGTAGCAAAGGTTTCTGGTCCCTGGTCAAAACCATCAGGAACAATTTCACCAGTTCCTCTATACCTTCACTACTTAATAATGGTGAAGTGATTGTTGACTCCCTGGATAAAGCTAATATTTTAGCTGCTAGATTCGCTTCAAATTCTCGTCTTCCACCAACTTCACAAACACCTGTTTTGCATCGCCCGTGTGAATGTGTACAAGAGCCAATACACGTTCGTACGAGGGATGTGTTCAGGGTCCTTAAGGGGATCAACGTCTCCAAAGCCGCAGGTCCTGATGGTTTTTCGCCCCTGTTAATTAAAAGCTGCGCCTCATCCTTGGCTAAACCTCTGCGCAAACTCTTCTACTTGTCTTATTCGACAGGAAAATTTCCAACTGCTTGGAAGCTAGCTCACGTTCAGCCTATTCCTAAGAAAGGAGAGGGTAGCGATCCCTCAAATTATCGACCAATTGCCATCACTTCGATTCTTTCAAAGGTTTTTGAATCTATCATTAACTCAAAATTAATGAAGTATCTAGAAACTAATCATCTCATCAACGATCGCCAATATGGCTTCCGAGCTGGACGCTCATCTGGAGACTTGCTGACCTTTCTTACGGAACGTTGGAACCGTAGTCTTCACAATTTTGGTGAGTCTAAAATCGTTGCTCTAGATATTTCAAAAGCCTTTGATAGAGTCTGGCATCCAGCCCTTTTAGCCAAACTTAAAGCACTTGGTCTCTCCCCTCCTCTTCTATTATGGTTTGAAAGTTTCCTATCTAGTCGCCAAATACGTGTTGTATTAGATGGCGTTACATCTGAACCGCATCCCATAAATGCCGGTGTGCCTCAAGGCTCTGTTATCTCTCCAACTCTCTTTTTAGTTTTCATTAATGATCTGCTTTCCCTTACTTTCAATCCCATCCATAGTTTCGCAGATGACAGTACTCTTGATTTCGCTTACTCCTTTGACACTCTTGCGGAATCCAGGGGGAATGCCGCATGTGTTAAACGAGATTGCATGACTAGATCATTGAATAACGATCTTAACAGTATCCTCGCTTGGGGCAAAGCGAATCGCGTCGAATTCAATGCATCTAAGACTCAAAGCTGTCTCATCTCATTAAAACAAGACCATCACTTAACCACTCCCGTTTCGTTTGATGGAGCATTAATTTCTGATTCACCGTCACTAAGAATTCTTGGCATTAATATTTCCAGTAAGTTAAGCTGGACAGATCACATCTTCTCGGTTGCCAAAGAAGCATCAAAATGTCTTGGTTTTTTGAAAAGGTGTAAGAAATATTTCAGCCCATCAAATATAGCGCTCCTCTACAAGTCCTACATCAGACCTAGAATGGAATACAATTCCCATATCTGGGCCGGGCCTGGTCGCACAGCCTTATCTTCATTGGATATTGTCCAAAAGAGAGCCTGCAAGCTCATTGGCGATGTAGCAATTACTCGTCATATCGACTCGCTCGAGCACCGTCGCAATGTTGGATGCCTTTCGCTCCTTTATCGCTATATGCATGGTCAATGTTCTGATGAAATATCTAGTCTGATCCCTTGTAGAATAGTTCCTGCACGCAATACTCGCGCTGCATCCCGCGCTCATCCTTCTACCCTTTAAATTACCTTCGGCCGTACACTAAAATTCCGTGATGCTTTCTTATCCCGAACTGTGCGAATGTGGAACAGTCTACCATCTTCTGTCTTTCCTCCGGCATACAACCTGCGAAAGTTTAAGGGCGACATACATCGGCACCTCCGCCGCTTTCCTCATATCCCTTAATCCTTTCCCTATCTCCTTCCTGCCACGCTGTGCTTTGCATCATAGGGTATCCCCTGAGCTTGGCTTAATAATATATAAAAAAAAAAAAAAAAAGTTCCATCTTGCGGGTACAGATACATCCAATTTAGGAAAGACCAAACATCCAAAAGTGAAATAAGGCAAGATTAATGTTTTTACTAGCTTTAGACGAGAACGACTAATATTAATGTTATCACAACACTTCATATTGGGGTTTAATATGATCTCATAAGATTGGTGGCCTTATATGACATCGGGAGTGAGACACCGTTAAAAGGTGTAGATGGTATATCGATTTCAATGAGTGCGCTATTATAAAATATATTGTAAAGTGACTTCCCAGAATTAAGTAGCAGCCAATTATAGTTGGAACAGGCACAATTTTAAATTCAAATTCGGTCCAAATAAGAGTTTATTCGTACAACGCAATCCTAGAGGAGACTAACAGATCTCTAAAAGGACCCAGAAATGATCTTTGAGGAACCCCTCGCAATAGAAATCTTCATCTTCACAATACTTGTTGATGACGGTGAGATAAGAAGCTGGTTGTCAGGGCCCGGCAGTTTCCCTACTAAAATTAAAGGAGGATAACAGCTTCTGGAGAGGAATGTGATGGTCTACGCAATCAAAGGCTTTCCAAAAATTCAAAAGAATCGAGACAGTAAATTTGTCTCGATCTAAAGCCAATCTAATGTCTGAAGATACTTTTATGACAGAAGTTTCGCAGCTTTGAGAAGAACGGAAGTCCGGCTCCCAACATGTTAATAATAAGTTTCTGAATACCACATAATGCAGTATTTACATAAGCTTTTCTAGTACTTTCGACAAAAAACACAGTAAACTTATTGGCCAAAGGAAAGGACTTTTTGGGTACTGGCAGTATAATTGCTACTTTGCACTCGCTAGGGAACGTAGATGATATTAAACAAGTGCCAATGATATGTAAGATTGCCGTACAAATGTACGGAAATAATATTTTGATGAACCGCGGTGACAAACTGTCTGGACCGATTGAATCAGAATAATAACGATAGCCGTGGTAAGATCATTTAAGTCAGTCGAACGGAAAGAGAATATGTTACGGGTACAGTATTCCTAATAGATCATCAGGTAAGATTGGTTCGCTAATTATCGTAGGTATGTTATCAGATCGCAGTAATCACTCCCAACTTTCCCATATACACCCGCCAGTCTTAAATTCCACCATATTGTTCGGGGAGAATGACTTAGGTTGAACTTAAAAGTACAATTATTAATGTTTATCACGTGTAATAGGCAAATTAATTATAGTCATAAGGCTTCTATAACGATGATACAGATACTTACGTTTAGAGATAAGAAATCTTATTCGTTCGGATAACCACCGACAACCATTCGCAGTTACGCAATTCATTTGGACAGGGATGTACTTTTCAAACTGATTGTAAACTAGCAAGTTAAACGAAGACACTTGGTGGTTTTACTGAGACAGAGTCAAATATCGTGTCCCAACACAAGGATGTATATTCATTAATAAGAAAATTAGCGTCGGTGTTATTGTAATTGCTATAGGAGTAAAAATTATGATAGAGACTCGGATCTACAGAAAATTCATCGCTCATGAATTAAAGATTATGGTTCAAATTGCGATAAGACCTTGTCAGAGTCGGCTACAAGAAGTAAATCGAGAATTGAAGATTTGATGGTATTCAAGTGCATAGGAAATGAGTTCACTGTATGCAGGTGAACAGAGAGTAGAAGATGAGTGAATTGGTACTTCTTTCAACCACTCCTCTATCGCCACATGTATGTTAACTATCGATGTCGTAGTTACTGTCTTCACCAAACTAGCTTCTAATATTTCGAAGAGATTTCCAGTAGGCCTTCTCCTTCAAAACAATTGATAATCAGAAATCTAAAAAAAAAATTGAATCTGAACTTATTGTATACCTATGTATACCTATTGTTGGCAGAAATGAAGTTTAAGTTGATGACAAAGGTCAAAATTTATACGACCTGCTCATTTCAACTTCTAATTTTATCCATGGTAAGATGGAGCCTCTTGACGAATTTCGACTTATTGGTGACTTAAACTTACCCAATATACAATGGATATTAAACGATGGCTATCTCCCACTTAATAACTTGACAATAAGAGAATCACTCTTTCTGGACACTATTTCATCTCTTGGTCTCAGCCAAATTAGTAATGTTAAGAATGACATGGGTAGGCAGTTAGACTTGGTATTTTCTACTGACACGAGTAACTTATTAGTTTAACCTAGCTCAGTTATAATGTCTACTCTTGACAAATATCACCCCCCCCCACTACTAATTACATATTGCTATGAAACTGAAAACTTTACAATTGTAACGAAACAGAATACTTTTTCAATTTTAGAAAGGCTAACTTTTCGGAACTTTGCAGTAGACTTGCAACTATTGATTTTTACACATTACTGGCTAGCAATAATGTTGACGAAGACGTTTCTAAATTTTACTTAATTCTTTTTGATTTGTTTTCCTCTCACGTTCCCCGTGAGCGACAGCGGCTCTCTAAAATGTTTCCACCATGGTTCAATAAAGAACTGAAGCGTCTTAAAAATAAAAAGAATAAATTGTGGAAAAGTTATATGAGGGACAAAGACATTATAAGTCACAACAACTTCCTCACATCATATAATGACTTCAAAGAACTTTCCTGTACACTTTATGATGAGTATGTTCACAGCATGCGTACGAAATTATTTAGTGACCCACGCAACTTTTTTAAGTTTATTAATATGAAGAAAAAGCTAGTGATGATTCATCTAAGATTTGCGATATGTTTGCTTCTTTTTTTGACAATGCCTTTGTCTCGTCAAATTTTCAACTTCAGTCATATGAACGACTCTCATAACGTTTCATTCACTATCCCTCCAATTTCAGAAGAGGATATACTTGATCATATTAATGAGCTTCCAAATGACTTTAGAACGGGTCCTGATGGGATACCTCCAGCTTTTTTAGGTCATGTTGCCTCTCCCTGGCAACCGCGCTGAGAATTATTTTCCAAAAATCGCTCGATAGTGGTTGTTTTCCTCAGCTATGGAAAAATTCTTTTATCATACCTGTCTACAAAAAAGGCAGTAAAAAAGAAATCTCTAACTATAGGCCTATTGCAAAATTATCTTGCATGCCCAAGTTATTTGAATCTATCATCTACTCCCCGTTATCAATAATCTGCAAGAATTTGCTCTCTTCAAACCAACATGGGTCTATTTCGTGACGGTCTACAACCACTAACTTATTGAAATTTGTCTCTGATACCATACACGGGTTTGTAAAAGGCTACCAGACAGATTGTATTTATACAGACTTTAGTAAAGCTTTCGACAAGCTATCTCACTCCGTGATACTGTTCAAAATGGATAAGTATGGGTTTCCCACAACGTTCCTAAAATGGACGGAGTCATATCTTGATAACAGAACATACCAAATCTATTTCCGCCATTCCATCTCTAGAGTCTTGAAAGCTTCGTCTGGCGTACCTCAAGGGAGTCATTTGGGCCCGTTGCTATTTATTCTATCTATTGACGACATTGTCTCCGTAGTGAAGCACTGCAAAGTCTTAATTTATGCTGATGACAATAAACTTTTCGCTCAGATTAAATCTGTTAATGATTGTCAACTGATACAGGATGACCTCCACAAATTTTATGATTGGTGCAAAAGCAATAATTTGATACTCAATATCGACAAATGTGAGGTGATGACTTTCCACAGGAATCTGATTCCTATTTCTTATGTCTATGGGTTCTCGGCTTCCTCGATTCGGCGTGTGGACTCTGTCAGTGACTTGGGTGTTAAATGTGACCACAGATTGAATTTTATCAACCATATAAACTATATGGTATCTAAGAGTAGTTCTATGCTGGGCTTTATAAAACGTTGGTCCCGAGAGTTCTCGAATCCGTCCATAACATTACGTTTATATACTTGCTTTGTGAGACCACTTCTTGAATACGCTAGCCAGGTCTGGTCTCCTTTTTACGGCACACACATCGTCCGTATCGAGTCTGTTCAGCGAAAGTTCCTGCGCTTTGCTCTAAGGGACCTACCCTGGAATAACTCATTGATTCTTCCACCCTATGAGGATCGCTTGCAGCTCTTGAATATGCACTCGCTTGAGAAACGTCGCATGGTTGCCGACGTAACTTTTGTTCACCAACTCTTAAACGCGAATGTTGACTCCCCTTTATTACTTGACAAAATCTCTTTCCGTGATAATAGGCACAATTTGAGAATGCTACCGTCAACTCCTCAAGGTCTAACTTTAGCATGTATGAACCTATTAATCGCATGTGCACTACTGTTAATAATTTGGCTGAGTATTTTGTTGTTGACGACTCGAAGCATGTCTTAAAAAAACGTCTGTATAATATTTAATCTTTTGTTAAATTTAATTTAGTTTTTTATCTTTTTGTTCTATGTCGCATTGTATGACATTTTATCTGGTGTTTGGTCTATGTTTAAGGTAACATACTAATACTAACACCGACTAAGTGATGAAACGCATGTATTGTTGACCGTTTATTTATTAAACGTGTCCATGCAGCGAGCTTGTGTTAAGCTGGTTCTGATAGTCAATTAGTCAAGATCTCGAATCATCTCTAATTGGTTGTAAAAATATGTTCGTTTATAGCTCTTAGAACCTCTTACGTGAACCAGATGGTCGCCAAAACTAAATAGTTCGGAGAAGTGGTTCGCACAAATTTCTACCATCTGAAATTGGTTCTGAAACACAATGACAAAAATTGCCAACAATATTCACAATCTGGGCCGAGGCTGGTCGCAAAGCCATAGCTTCAATGGATATTGTCCAAAAGAAAGCCATCAAGCTCATTGGCGATTTGGCAATAACCTATCATATCAACTCACTCGAGCAGCGCTGCAATGTTGGATGCCTTTATCGCTACATGCATGGTCAATGTTCCGATGATATATCTAGTCTGATCCCTTTTAGAATTTTTCCTGCACGTAACGCCCAATCTACAATGCATGGTTAAACCACGTCGTCAAAACGATATGGATTTTTGTGTTTGCTTCCCACTCTTGCATTTGAAAATTTATGCTTGGAAAAATGTCCCTTCTCTCTCATTCATTTGACGACATGAGCACGAGCTCATGTGTAGTAGTTAATCAGCAAAAACGATATAGTAATACCTCAGGTGTATTCAGCATAATTTAGAACCAGGTAGGGGAATTTAGAACAAAACAGCTGTAAACGGGAACTTGTACTTTCAGTCTTGAAAATAATATTTTATATTATTCGACTTGTCCCAAGCAATTTCTTAGTTTACTAAGTTTACTATATCATATTATAAATTATTGAGCCCAATTACTTCCTTTGATGTAATTCTGCAATAAAATCGAGGAAGCAATTCCATTTATGATAATTGACAGGTCAACAGCTGTTTAATTTGGCAGCTTACCACTACTTACATATTTCGTGTATTTATATGCATTCTTCAGCAAATGATATCGTTTTGAAGACGTGGTTTAATCATGCATTGTAGATTGGGCATAATACTCGCGCTGCAAATCGCGCACATCCTTTTACCATTAAAATGATCTTCACTCGTACAGTAAAATTCGGTGATGCTTTTTTATCTCGAGCTGTGAGAATGTGGAACAGTCTACCATCTTCTGTCTTTTCTCCGGCATACAATCTGCGAAAGTTTAAGAGTGACATACGTCAGCACTTCCGCCGCTCTCCTCACATTCCCTAATTCTTTTCTCTATCTTCTTCCTGACATGCTGTATGCTGTGCTTTGCATCATAGGCTATCACCTGAGATTATAAAAAAAAAAAACTTGTTATTGTGAGAAGGCGGTGGTTTAGTTCGCAACAATTGAATATTCTCCATACTGCTACTTGGGTTGAATCATTGCCATCGAAATTCCTAACAATACAAGTCGCCATTATGCTGCGAAAAACTGTCCTTTATCTGTGAGAACTATGGACAAGAAATAAAAAAATGTATCAATTCCTGTATTTGAACTAATTTTACATATACATTGCATGTAACAGACTAAAAGGCATGTAAAGCCGGCTAAAAATAAAATTTATTTTTCGCATTTGAATTTCTGCACTCAATAGTACCCTCCCTGACGTTTTATTATCATACTTCGGAGTTTCTTTTCATATTCAGCTAAATTGCTTAAAACAGTTGCCTATTATATCGCGAGTCCAATTACAGTCGTTTTAAATTTAGCAATCGATCAAGGAATTTTTCCCCAAAAGCTTAAATGTGCTATTGTCACTCCTGTCTATAAAAGTAACGACACAAAGATCCCTAGCAATTATAGACCAATCTCGTTATTACCCAACATAGCTAAGATATTTGAAAAATGTATTAAAAATAGGCTAATTAAATACCTTGAAGTTAATAATATTATTTCGAGAAATCAGAGTACGGCTTCAAAAGTGGATATAGCACTTCAGATGCACTTTATGAGGTAACTGAGTTCATAAATTCTGCAATTGATACTAACGAAAAGGTTGTGGCTGTATTTTTGGTCCTAAAAAAACCTTTTAATACTGTTGACCACAAACTGCTTCTTGATAAGCTTGATAATAATGATATTAAAAATAATGGTCTATCACTCTTTCGGTCCTATCTCTCCGATAGGATACAGATCGTGAAAATTGATCATACACTGAGTACTAAACTGACCGTAAGATGTGGATTCCCGCAAGGAACTGTATTATTTTTCTTATTTATATAAATGATCTCTGCAGATTTAGTGAATTTACTTTAAGGGGAAAAGTGGTAGCCTTTGTTGATGATACAGGTCTGCTATTTAAAAGTAATGCCTGCTCAACTGTATCTATAAATGCAAACAATGGATTAAATTTAATTTATACTTGGTTATGTAGACATAAGTTAGCATTAAATCTTGATAAGGCAAACTATATGTTATTTGGGGCTACCACTAACGTGAATGAGGAAGTGTCCTTACTAGTCGATAACGTTGTGCTTAAAAAAGTAAACAAACTAAAGTACTTGGGAGTTATAATAGACTGCCAGCTAAAATGGGACAAGCATATACTTTTTGTCACTAAGAGGCTGAGGAGAACTATTTACAAAATCTTAATGCTCCATGGTATTCTTGACTTTAGCTCTATGAGGATGGTTTACTTTGCTATAGTTCAGTCTATATTACAATATGGTATTACAGCTTGGGGAGCGACCTTCACAGCAACAATTAAGCCATTTCATAACTTGCAAACTAAAATCATAAAATTATGTTTAAGGAAGTCAAAGTACTTTTCAACCACGCAAGCTTTCAAAGATTTCGATGTAATGACTATTCGACAGATCTACTGCTTTACACTACTAAAGTTTATTTTCTTGAATCTATCCAATTTCCCAGTACATAACACAAATTACTCCACACGTAGGCAAGCAACATTACCTTTGGAAATTAAGCGATGTTCAAAAGCTTTAACACAAAGACATGCCAGTATAATAGGACCAAAAGAAAATTTGAATTTGGCTAACTATAAAAAATTAACTAAGATCTATGTCAAAAATCATGCAAATGTCTTTCAGATAAATACTTATTTTATGTAAACAAAAACTATACTTATACAAGCATACTTTCAGTAATATAAACTTCTAAAATATTCCTTAAATTTTGTAAATAGCTCCTAGTTCCAGGCCGCGCTGTGCTCACACACAAGCCTAGCTTATGTGAGTCATTAGCTTAAAAATGTTCATTAAATTTAAGATTTGAATTGTTGTTGTACAATAATTAAGCTTCCAATAAACTAATAATAATAATATGGGTCGCACACACCCCGTTACTGCATTTAAATCGTGGCAACTTCGTTCTTTAAAATATTTATAAAATTTCACCTATATTTAATATGAATTATTAGAATCTCACCATCAATGGATAAAAAAAAAATCGTATGAACACCTTATGCCCTCTAGTAAAGAGTATAATGAGAACTCGAATAGAATAAAAATGATTATACTGCCTACCCTGACTCGCCACCACCCATAATGACTATAATTACCTGCTCTCTTCTTTTCATGTACCTAATTGTACAAGAACTCCCGCTGCTGCCAATAATGTAATATCTCAGAGTAGCGTGTTCATCCCAAATTTTGTTGTAACTTATAAAGTTCAACTAATAAGTTGCCTAATCGTCCGCATTGAAGGAAGATCAAAATCTGAGCTCTGAAGTTATTTCTCCCCTCCCTCTCCAAGTTCCGCAATTAAATCAATTGTTCTTTTCACTTTTTTCACCCGCCATTCCCCTATTCGAACCATCATAGAGAGACAAACTTTTCAGTTTTAGTTCTTTTAATCACTTTCGGAGACATTTTTTTTTTCCCAGCTCCTCCTCAATGAAGTTCAACTTTCCGACTCTGGGTAGTTTGTAAGTTTCACGAGATTTAATTGAATTACTATGGCTAAGCGAACTTCTGTCTCTATTAAAGGTACGGACCAAGTCGTAACACTATCATTACCTCAACATTAATAAATTTTCCGCTTTGTTGGTGTACATATATAACTTGTCATTGGGTCGGAGATGGGGGATTTGGCATTTGTATTCTACTATAAGAGCGCAATTGTTTAAGGTACGATTTGAGCTAAAAGTTTGTGTTGTGCTCTTGCAATTATGTTAGTTTCGAAAAAAGTTTAAGTTTATATACACTCGGAATGGAACACTTCAGGGGTGAGTTCCTTTTGAGTTCGATACTCTTACAAAATCAATGCGCGTATATATGAAGAGAGTACTAAGTTGAAGTTGAATAGTGTATAGGTAACAACTTGAAAATTACTGAAATAAATTAAATTGAGGACACCTTTAAAAATATCATCCTGATGGAACATCGCCTTCTACTTGTAATTGCATCCGTCACAACTTACTGTCCCCAAAATCGGAAGAAAGTTACTCCATGAAAGATGCATAGCGCATCCCTATCACAACTACTAGCTATATACTAGGAGTAGCGTTAGCACAATGAAAGGAAGCAAATAAGTGACCTAGAAGTCGTTCACCATTTGATACAATGGAAACTGTTCATTTCACAAGCATTTCTTCGTTGCTTGCTACAAAATTTATCTATTTTCTCTGTATAGGTATATAACTAGAACAGACAGAAGGAGAAACTATAGCACAAAACTGGGACGCTAAGGATACAACAATGAGGATATGAATGACATTTTAATGGAAAGTAAACAGCGAAATTTAAACGCTCACCTCGTTGAATCCTGTTTCGTCTTTTCGAGTTTCGGTACTCTACTCTACTCTACTCTACTCTACTCTACTCTATACCTATACATATTAAATATGTCTGTGGAAATTTAAATTTTTAATGACAATTTTAATCTCTCTCCTGATCTAGTTCTTTTTATAGTTTCTTCATTTCTCGGTTAATTTTCACCCAGTTTATGGGAAGAACATTCTCAGGAATTTAGTGCTCGAAATAAGTTTAATTTTCGTCGTTAACCTAAAATTTTATGTATAACTTGGTTCATATGTATATTGAAAAGAGAGATAGAAACAGTGGGGGTAGGGATTGGAATAGCAAATCTGGTACAATTATCCGTGGCGTTTAACACCAATCCACCACCCCGGCCCCAGAAGAGTTTATATGCATAGGGTAGAGAATAAATCTACACTAGAATGGCTGTAAATCAAGAAGTGAACATTTAGGGGCTGTGATGTGAAGTGAATCACGATTTATCTGAGTTTCTATAAATTCGTCTCTTTATTGGAGTGTTTTTCATGAGATAACTGTATGAATTTATGAGTGCCACCTTAGGGAATTACCTGACAGGGAAAATTTTATACAAAAAAAAAATTTATATATATAAAGACAAGAATGTTGTTTTTTTTTCTTACTTATAAGACTAAGATAAACCAAGGATTTTCAAAGTTATTTAAATATTTTCATAACGAAAAAATTGAACAGAGTAGATTGTGATGTGAGGTGAAATAAAGATACGCCTACATAACCAAATAAGAACATATTATAATGTATAGTAAAAGTATAAGGTGTGGAACAAACGGTTCTTATCTCAAAATATCAGTATAAATGAGTTTATAAATTCTGCATAATTAGAACTATCAAAATCGATGGCTAAGCGAGTAAGATATTGTTTCTTTGCCGATATTGTCGGGAAACTGTATAGAGATTCAGTGATTTTGATTAAGTATCAAGGACAAGCTCTAGCTCCTGTTCATTGTCAGGTATGCTTTATGATCTTTCTTTGGGACCGCTATATTAATGAATCTTCGTCGAATGCCTGGAAAATATTCAATTGGTGGGTAAGTCCTGGTGAGATGACCATACGGGTGAGATTGCCAAGGTCAATAAATCTGTGACCTGTATGTGCACGATTGCATTTACTTGCACATTATGTCAGCAGCAGCAGTGCTGATATTCAGCCGGTTTGCACCGGTTCGACCAAACCGGTTGTTAAAAAAATCAGAATTTTGCGAACCGGTTGTTAAATAACTCAGTGTTGATATTCAGCCGGTTTGCACCGGTTAGGCCGAAGAGCTTGTTAAAAAAATCAGAGTTTTGTGAACCAGTTCTCAAATAACTCAAAATACTAAAATGAAACTTTTAAAATGTTGTGAAATATACATTTCTAAGAAGTTTATAAAAAAGGAGCGTGAGAGACATTAATAAAATAACATTTTTTTGTGTATTTATCGATACAGAGATTTCAACAACCTTGACTTGGAATCCCTTCTCGCCGAATGCGGGTCCTATAACTGGAACGATATTTACATCCAATCGAATATTGATGACCAGGTTCTCCTTCTCAATCGTTCCAATCAGTACCTTTATGATAAGTATGTACCCCTACGCACTAAGGCAATACAAAGCGAATTCTGCCCCTGGTTCAGCGTCGAAATAAAATCCTTGATTGCTGAGCGGGAATTTCTTTTTTCCAGGTATCGTAGATTAAAGACTCCTGAAAGTCGGAAGTTTTACACGGTCTTAAGGAACAAAGTCAATGTAAAAATTCGCGAGGCTAAACGTACGTATTATAAGCGTAAGTTTGATATAAGTGTTCCGCCGAAAATGTTATGGCGTAACGTGCGTGATGCTGGCGTATATGGAGGCAGAACGGCTAAGTGCAACCTGAGCCCTCAGGAACTTAACGAATTCTTCATAGCTGGTCATCAATCTCAAGACAACGATCAGTTGTTCTTGGCAGGCTTAGATTCTTCTTCCAGCTCTAGTGGTTTTAGTTTCCGGGGAGTGGATAGAACTGAAGCCTTGAATGCAATTTTCGCTATTAAATCTAATGCAGTCGGCCCTGATAATATGTCTCCCCGTTTTGTGAAGCTAATTGCTCCGCTCATTATTGGCCCACTTTTACATATCTTCAATACCTGCATTACGAAGTCGGTGTTCCCAAAAGCATGGAAATCAGCTCACGTACTACCTATTCCAAAAAATGCTGCGGCTACAGCTCTTGCTGATTATAGGCCCATCAGCATCCTCTGCTTCCTGTCGAAGGCTCTGGAGAAGCTACTGTACTGGCAGGTTCAACAGTACACACTGCAAAACAATCTTATAAGTGGCTGCCAATCTGGGTTTCGAACCAAGCATAGTTGCGAAAGTGCTCTCGTTAAAGTCACCACAGACATACGCGCTCCAGTTGATAGAAGAGAGATTTGCGTTCTGACGCTTTTAGACTTCTCCAAAGCATTTGACAGTGTTTGCCATGTAAGCCTGCTAAAAAAATTATTTAATAAATTCCATTTTTCGTGTCGATCTGTCCACTTAATCAAGGAGTTCTTAATCGGGCGATCACAAAAGTTACTCTTGGGGACTGTAAGCATTCAAATTTCCTTCCTCTGTCTTCTGAAGTAGCACAAGGCTCCATTCTTGGTCCTCTACTCTTCAGTCTATATATTAACGATCTGCCGGATATAATTCAAGATGTCAACATTCACATTTATGCTGACGACGTTCAAGTTTATTTCAGTCGCCCACCTGGTCTTATCGAAGACTGTGCGGCTCGGATGAACGACGATTTACATAATATATATACCTGGTCGATTACCAATAAACTTGAACTTAATCCAGGCAAGTCACAGTGTATCGCCTTTTCCTTCGGCACTCTTGACTCTTCATCCCTTCCTCCGATTCTTTTGAATGGATCTTCAATCCCCTATGTGGATAAAGTCCGTAACCTTGGGGTCACCCTTAACTCCAATATGAAGTGCTGTGATCTCGTCAACTCAAACCTATCTAAGATCTACGCCATCCTCCGTCATCTATGGTTGTCCACTAAAATGCTCACCCCTAAAATGCGCTGTCATCTTGTCAAGTCCCTAATATTACAGCATTTCACACACGGTTTACTTGTTTTCCCGAAGCTAGATTCGCACTGCTCCAGAAAATTACATGTTGCATTTAACGATTGTGTAAGGTTTGTTTTCGGCCTACGAAGATTCGATCACGTTTCTCACCTGAATTTTGCACTGCTAGGTTGCTCTATTGAAGTATATCTAAAGCGTAGAGCATTATTCTTCCTTTTCAATCTGTTGCATGACTCTCAGCCCGCTTACTTGAGGACCATGTTTCAACCCTTGAACTCTGCCAGAGGCTATAAACTGCAAATACCTCGTTTTCTGTCCTCTGTACTTGATGGATCCTACATTGTTCAAGTCACACGAATGTGGAATTCATTACCACACAATATCCAGAAGGCTAACTCGATCGGCACTTTCAGGCGTCTTGTTGTAAATTTTTTGACGTAAGTAGTTTTGCTGTTGTGACCCACACGCGCCGATTATTTTTTTGTTATCGAAGCTATCTAATTTGGTTTTATCCTATTTTATTTTCATTTACTATAATTGTTTTTCGTAATTCATTTTTGTATAATTTATTTGTTATTATTGTTTATATTGTTTTTTTTCTCCCATCTATTATCATTGTTGTAGTATTAATATTTAATGTAGTTTACTTATTTCTATTCAGTATTTCCACTCTAATTGGTGCTAAGAAAAAGATATGTAAATCTTGTAGTATCTCTCCCAAATAAACAAATATTCTATATTCTATATTCTATTTCCCTTAGCCAGATGAATTTCTAAATTTCTGGAATAAGGAAAAAAAAACTATAACTAATCTTACGATACAGTAGATGAATGCCCGTATGTAATTTCGTCAGTTTCTGTGCAAGTTTGATTGTTAAAGTGCGCATCTATTTCTAGAACGATTCGTCGAACAGTAAATATGATTACAACCAATTTCATTTGATTTTATATGCAAAAAAACTTGTCAGTATAATAAAAACTTCTAGCAATGATCGTTTTAACAGTATACGTAAAAAGGATACATTTTTGACTGGCAATACCATTTTTGAAATTATATTTAATTGTCAAAATTGGGACTGCTTTGAAATTTTTGTCTATGCTTTAGATCTTTTTCAAAACTCTTATGTCCGTTTTTCGTGTTTTTGAGAATTTTGTGTCATTTGTTTTACATTTTTCTGCCCCCCCCCCCCCCCGCGCCTTCGACGACCGGCTTAGTGATATAATCTTGCTCTCTACCAATTTTTTTCAAATAGGTTCCTTTCGTAGTTCTAAAACTACCACAATAACTTTACTCTTTTTAATCTCATCCTTCGAATTTACTACAACGTGATTCAATGCAGATTCATACCAGTGTCGTTCCCTAAATCCAGACTGGTTTTCAATGAAGAGGTTATGCGAATCAAAGCAGTCTTTTAGTTGGTCATGAATGATTTTTTCTAAGATTTTCTCATATGTCGCTGTCGGTAGAGCATTTATGAGGCTATATAATCCCCACTCCTGATCCTTTTACTTTTTCAATCTGCGAAACACGAGACTCCTTCCACTCACAGGGAAAACGTTCAGAGTACAGAAACTGATGATCATAATTTAAAATCAAATTTATTACGGACTTTTGAAATATTTATTCAAAATTGATTTTATTTTACAAGAAGGCATATCTGTTCCACAAAATAGCAAATCTCAAATTCAGCACAAACGAAACTTTTGAGCTTAAAAAACTGACTTCGTTCGATGAGAAAATAAAATGATACATTCAGCGCCATCTAACAAAACAATATAGTATTTTTTTTTTTTTTACTGATTCAATCAATGGAAGTTATTTAGAGACGTTTGCCTTGTGAAGAAAGTGGCATTTGAAAAAAAAATATACTAACAAAAACAAAATTTGTGTGTAGGCTCAATATATGCAAAAAAATAAAAATAAAGTCTATTTCAGTTGTCTTAGCGTTGGCGTTCAAGTTTATTTCAAAATTCCTACATAAATGAAAACATTTCAACTTTTTTAATTGCCATAAGCAAATAAATAAAAGAAAAAATATTTTTCTTTACAAATCGTCGAAAGGCATCCACTTAATTAAATTTTACATAAAAACCCAAAACTCTGTGCTCTGACTTTATTCTCTCAAGCTTTCGACATGCTAATAAAAGTTTGGTGCGCTCGTTTAATGCGCTCAACGCACAAAAATTTCATTATTTTTAATCAAAGGGGTATGGGAGGAAGTTAAAGCAACAATGTTCATTAGGTGAAGGTTGTATAGTCCTTCTTGTAAGTAATTGCATTTTCCTTCATCAGCCAAAAAGAAATTGGAAAACTTCCAGTTAAATAAAACTGGTCCCATCCCAAAGGAGCACTCAGGATGCAGTGTGTTTAAATGGGGATAGATAGAATGGAAGGAAACAGGAATGATGAGGGATGTGCTACCTATGTATGCTTAAATCTCACACCCCATCGCATTGATTGCATAAAGCGAATAAGATTTTGTTCTCATAGAAAGAATAAAAGAAAACCAGGCGCGGCAGCAAAGAGTACTGTACTATAATAGATAGCTGAAACCGTGTGCTGTACTATGCCTGGGTTGCCCTTTCTTCCTAATGCCGCTTATCTGTCTGAGGAGAAAAAGTTGTTCTTAAAGAGAAATTAGAGGAGCACGTTGAAAGCTGCTGCAGCAGCAGCAGCAGGAGCACACAATGGACAAACAAATCCTTGGAAAAAAAACAGGAGAAAATTGGCGAGCACCCTGAAGTGTGTGTATTTATTTCAAAGGAACATCCAACGCGCTTAGCCGCTTTCTGGGTATATATGTATGCATGTATGTATATATATGTATACCAGGCACAGTCAACAGATTCAGCCCCACATGTACATACATATATCCGTAGGTATATATTCGGAAGGAAAAGCATCCAGGGAACAGTTTGTCTTGAATATAACCTCACAGCGGCAGCTATGATAGCGTTTGTAGCATCTCACTCTCTTTATGTCCTTTGAACCTTGTGAGTTTTTGTTTTTTTTTAAGGAGCTCACGCTGGAAAATACTTTTTAAGTTTTCAAAAGTTCACATATTTTGCAGACGAAGGGTTTCTTGAACACATGAGAGATATGAGATAAGCCAGAACATAAGCAAATATACTTTGAATATAGAAGGAATATACAGGTGGTCTGGCGCCTACCATATGTACATAAATCTCACTATATGATAGGTTTGTCGATCCCTCCATCTCGATAGTGCATTTTCGCATAAGCACATATATTACCGCTTTTCAATACCTACATATGCAGGCCCGGCTCGTAGCGTGTTCGAAGTGTGCACTGCACACAGGCGCCGAATATGAAAAGGCGCCCACAAGACAAATTTAAATTTAAACACTAAATATTTACAAAAGAATTTTTTCTTAGTCAGTGGTTCAGATATAAAAGCTGAGTTTTTCAGTAAAAGCCGAACAGTTGGCAACACTGGTGAGGATAATGATAAGCATTAATTTTTTCTTAGAAATTTACAGAAAATGTTTCGGCAGAATATATTCACTTTACCACCAACTGGAGTTATTTTCAGATACAATACTTTCATGTGCGCCATTGTCGGTCTCCAAAATGCGAAAAATTCCAAGGAACAAATTTTCAGTAAAATTCTAAGAAAAAATTTAGGCCTTCCCTACATCAGGTCTTACTCTTTTGTTACGCCAGCAAGTCGAGTCTTGTTGTCTTCTGTAGTGCCTCTACAATACAATAAGTAAAAGTCAAACTTCGTTTCGCAATCACTATACAGTTCTATACACAAGGGTTGTATGCATCTCAACGCTACATAAAAATATTGGCATTCATTTTCATTTTCAAACTTTGGTAGAAAATTTGAAATTTATAGGTAAGTGAATTTGAATTATATTAGGGAAAAAAATTAGAAATTAATTATTAAAACTTATTTGCAGTAACATGGATCGGAAACAGAAATTGTCTGGTTGGCAGAACAAACAAAATCGTGGAAATAGGCTGAAAGAGCAATTTAAGAATCAAAAAACGCTGGATAGTTTTCTGCAAGATAGGCAAAATGGAGACAATTCTGATAAGACGGTTGAAGAAATGGATACACATGAGCGTGATTACGATGAAAATATTATAATAAATGAGAGGTCTGTATCTGAAACTGACGAAATTAACGTTAATTTTGATTTAAATGCTAGTACTAGTACAGCTAATGAGGATGATGGGACCTCAGTCGAAAAATCATGTGCAGGTAAATGTTTAAATAGTGAGGTGGAAACAAGTACTGAAAATATATCTAGCTGTAATGACTTTTATAATATAACGGATTGGCCAAAAAATTTACAGAATTTGCAAATTGAAAAGATAGTTTCCAAAGGTCCAATACAAGCTAACATTAATCAGTACCCAAAAGACAGTATAGGGCGATCATTTAACAAAATTCATTTCCATCGAAAAACATCAAATGTTGAATCATTAGATAGAGCCTGGCTCGTATATTCATCCAAGGTTGATCGCGTGTTCTGTTTTTGTTGCAAAATATTTAGTAGGGATGCATTTTCTTTAGCAAAAGAAGGTACAAATGATTGGGGCCACATGACAAAAATTTTAAAAAGACATGAGCAAAGTACTGAGCATTTTCATTCCTATGGGAAGTGGATTGAGCTAAAAAAGCGGCTTTCTTGTAATCAAACCGTAGATTGTCTAGCTAATAAATTATACTTGAGTGAAGTAGAATATTGGGATGAAGTGCTCAAACGAATAATGTCTATTATTTTAATGATGGCCTCAGAAAATATTGCATTCAGAGGGTCTTCGGACAGACTATTCACCGAAAATAATGGTAAATTTTTGAAACTTGTTGAGTTGTTTTCAAAATTTGATCCGGTGTTAGAAAAACATGTTAAACGTACAGTAGAAAATCCACAAAAGACTCATTACTTGGGAAAAAATATCCAGAATGAAATTATTTTATTGATCGCTAAAGCTACAAAGGATAAGATTTTGGAAATTGTCAAAAATGCAATGTATTTTTCAATTATTGTCGACTGTACACCTGATGCAAGCTATAAAGAGCAGATGTCAATTGTTCTGCGTTACGTCCACATCACAAAATCAACCGAAAGTAATAATGCTAGTGTGGAAATTAATGAAAGTTTTTTGGAATTTATTAACATTTTGGATACAACCGGAGTGAAGATGACCGAAGAAATTTTAAATTTTTTGAAACAAAATGGCTTATCTATTATGAATCTTCGTGGACAAGGTTACGACAATGGAGCCAATATGCGTGGTAAAAAAAACGGTGTTCAGTCTCATATTGCAAAAATCAATCCAAGGGCTTTCTTTGTTCCATGTGCCTGCCACTCCTTAAATTTAGTCGTTGTTGATGCAGTTAAAGGAGCCATTGAAATTATTAATTTCTTTTCAACCATCCAAACAATTTACAATTTTTTCTCTAGATCGCCAAAGCGTTGGCATATTTTCATATCCATGTGTTGTAAATTGACAGTGAAATCATTAAGCGATACTCGATGGGAAAGCCATGTTAATGCCGTTAGTGCTTTGAAGACCGGATTAAAAGGCATTTATTCAGCGTTAAAAGAAGTCGTTCAATTGGAAAAGGATGCACTTACACGTATAACAGCTGAATCAATCGCTTCAAAATTAGACAATTTTGAATTTATTTGTGGTCTAATAATCTGGCAGGAGGTTCTAACAGAAATAAATTGTACAAGCAAATTGTTACAATCACAGAGCATGGATGTGAAATCAGCAGCTAATATCTTGAAACAAACAACTGAATTTTTGATTTCTTGTAATTCCGAAGATTCGTTCGAGAAATATATTTCTCAAGCAAAAGTATGCGCAATAGATGCGGATTTGAGTGACGATTTTAGGCCTGAGCTAGAAAATCGGATTCGAAAAAGAAGGCTTTGTTTTGGGGACGAGCCAGAAGTGCCTGAGCTCATTAATCCTAAAATGAAATTCAAAAAGAAATTTTTCGACGTATTATTTACAATAGCAATTGCTTCAATGACGGAACGTTTTGAATCCTTTGCAAGTGTTATGAAACCCTTTGAACTTTTGTATGATATTAAAAAGTGGGATGAAATGGAGAACAATGAACTCATTGACAAATGTAAATTATTAGAAACAGCATTAACTTATGAAGAAAGCAAAGATCTTGAAGCAAACGAACTACAAGTTGAGCTGAAATTGTTGTCTCGCAAAATTGAAGATGATACTAACCCAGAAAACATTATGAAGTGGATTTATAATAACAACGTTGAAGAACTCTTTCCAAATGCACTGATTGCATTAAGAGTGCTATTAACTTTACCCGTTTGAGTTGCTAAAGGTGAGAGAACTTTTTCTAAATTAAAAATGATTAAAATTTACCTTCGATCAACTATGGGGCAAGAAAAATTGAATGGTTTGGCAATAATATCCATAGAATCTGAAATTGCTAAATCAATTAACCTTGATGTCTTGCGGAAAGATTTCGCTAAAATCAAAGCCAGACGAGCCCCTTTTAGTAAAAGTAGTAGTGTATAAAGAATTAAGTTCGAAAGCAATATTTTTTGTTACATTTCATATGTATGTATAGTTTTTAATATTCTGTTATGTTTTTCTCATTAATTTTGTTTTCGTTTTTATATTGTTATGAACTTGGATTTTTTAGTTTTGGTTTAGTTATTTTGCCTGATTAATAATTTGTTTAGTTATTTTGACTGATTAATAAAGAAATAAGCTTTAATCAAAACTCTTGTAATTTGTTTAATTTTTTGTCATAAATGATTTTAATTTGCCTTAAAATTATAATCGAAATATTATAGTTAATAGGCTACAAACCGAATTTTAAATTAATTCAAGATTATTAACTATATCAACCATCAAAAAATATTGACAATGGTAAATTTACAAAGGCGCCAAACATTCCACGCACACACTGAAAAAAAACCACGAGCCAGGCCTGTACATATGTATATATGTATGTATGGCTTTGGTGAAGTTTTAAAAATAAATGCACAGCTATATCAGTTATGTATTAGAATTTTTAATACTAGTCGTTATTACGTTAGTCTGTTCGTGTGCTATCTTTTATTACTTATCCTGACCATTCCAATTATTCTTCACAATATAGCTGCATCGCTTTGCATATAAATCCAAATCTACATCAGAAAACATAATTATAAACACCGACAAAGTTCACCCACTCGGGAATCCTCGTTCAAACAATTTTTCCATATACACTACAATTTCATAGACATCGTAGCCAATCAGGAGTATCCAGCATCCGGTGGTCATTTCCCAAAAATGCTAGAAACTATAATACCGACGACCTACCTAAGAAACACGTGGTAATCCTCGAACTTTATTATACCCTAGATGGGTATACTAGGGGTATACTAAGTTTGTCATTCAGTTTGTAACACCTCGAAATAATGATGGTAGAGCAAAATGAATTGGACACCCACGCATAATATTAAAAGTTATTTTGATTTTTGCATGTCCGTCTCTCTGTCCGTCCGTCCGTGTGTGTACTTAGAGAGCTGAAATTTTTTACGCGGAATTTAAAAAAAAAAGTAAAATTAAGTTCGAAAATGAGACAAATCGGGCAACTCCTTCGTGGGGTTGAAATTTCGTTTACCACGATATATTTGGACACTACCTGATAACACGTCGACATAGAAAGCTGAAATTTGGTACACTCTGTTCTCATACTAATAGTAAATAAAATTTCAAATATAATAATTTTGGTTTTTTACATATACTTTGAAAACGATCAGTCCTAGACATTTTTATTGTACTAAAAACTTCTTCAGAATAAGAGATCCTATAAAATTGGCTATAATCATTTTTTCTGTTCGACGAGCCGTTCTAGAAATATATGCGAGAAACCAATGCAAAAAATCAAAATTGCTCAAATGGGTGAGCATACGAAATTTCATACGTGCATTCATCTAGGGTATCATAAGAATTGGTCTTAGACCAATTCTAGCCTTTTTAACTTGTTACCATATAAAGTTGTTCAATCAGCTTTGGACAATTAACAATCATGCTTCTTTGATGAAAAAAATTAAAAAATTAAAACTTACATGGAATGAAGAGTCGAGTTGGAAGGGTGAGTAGCTGGGAGCTCTTATTATGTCATTTTACGAGAATTTTTTTTTTTTTTTTCAAAAAGTAGCCAAAAATCGAGATGTTTTGAGCAGCTATGACTTTAAAAGTCAGAGAAATTAGTTATTCTAATAAACGAATAAATGTATATTATGGAATTTCTTCACAAAAAAGTTAAAAGACCAATGATAACAGGGTGTCCCAGACTAATATAACTAATATATTTTGCCAAATTAGTCCTCTCGTCTAGGCAAGTAAAAAATTGTGTTGCAGGCGTGGTGCAAAATGCACACTGTCGAGTTACAGGGTGATTAGTAAAATATTCTCTTTTTTTCATTAAACACCATATATATTCAAAAGTACACCCTGTATTGTTTATTTTAAGACGAAAATGTATGCAGAGCTTCATGACCTTTCAAACGGCTGCTCAATCACCCCTGTAACCCTTCCCACACATTTTTCGTAGCTTTTCACTTGCACTCTGGAACTGTCACTGATGCTGAAATCTTGAACAGGCCTTACCCCACCTGGTTACATCTCGTCTTTCCCTGTTTTAATCTTAGAATATATAGCAAACAGGAATGGTTGGATCGTGTAAAATTCGTGCACCCGAGCGTAATTTGTCAAGAGCAGGACATTATTCATAGGAGTAAGTGAGATGAAGGATGGAAAATTTGTCAAAGCTGAGCGACAAGTTGTCAAATGTGCTTTTGTTTTGTGAGCAGATTTAGTCAATTTATTTCTTTTGTGAAATTTAACAAAAGTACCGAATCAATTCTTTTCAAAACTATTTATCTTTGCAGTTTATTTAGTGCAAAGTTTTATAGGGCCACTAGTGCCTGTTAAAATCTTCATATCAATTAAAAACACAGAATGAAATGCTCGGTCAGTGCTTGCAAATATAAATTCGATTATAAACTAGGAAAATCATGTTTCAGGCAACTGCACTATCTAAATTATCTTTTTTGTTAATAGAAGCAAAGATTTATATAAATTAATTATGTGAATTATTTCAATATAAAGTAGAAAAAGAACACTTTTTACCGCAAAAAACCTTTGTTTACTTTTTGTAAATTGACGGCGTGGAAATACATGTAAAACATGGACTACCAACACAACCAGAAATTCATTATGCAAAATCTGGGTTATCACCATTTCTGTTTGCTATATATTCTAAGGTTTTAATACCTTCAAGGAATCTATTGCCTTAGCACTTAAGTAATATAGATATCCTCTAAACTCATTTATACTTTCCTTCGAATTCTTGTGGCTCTGATTATTTTTTCTTTGAAGAATCGACGGCCCCCAGCTGCTAGAATTCGGCTTTTATTACCCCCTCCGTTTGCCTAGAAAAGAGACATTAATGAAGCAATTCAATAAATTTGAAACTGTTGGTTATCATACAGAGCAACCTAAAATATAACAAGTAAAAAAGCAGAATTGGTCTATGACCAATTCTTATGATACCCTAGATGAATGCCCGTATAAAACTTCGTATGGTCACCGATCTATGCAAGTTTGATTTTTGAAGTGGTTTTTCGTATATATTTCTAGAATGGTTTGTCGGACAGAAAAAATGATTATAACCAATTTTATCGGATTTTGTATTCTGAAGAAGTTTTTAGTACTTTAGATATGTTGAGGACTGATCATCGTTTTCACAGAATATGTAAAAAATTTAAATTTAAACACCCAGAAGGGGTTGCCCGATTTAGTCCATTTTTGAAATTTTATTTGTTAGTACTACATATGTACCAAATTTCAGCTCTTTATGTCGATTCGTTCACAGGCAGTGTCCAAATAACATTTCTCCTGCGATGAAGATATAGCCTGCTAAAGCCTCAAGCATACCCTATATAGTGGAAACGAAAGTTTTGTATGGTAACCCCACGAAGGAGTTGCCCGATTTGTATCATTTTCGAACTTAGTTTTACTTTTTTATTTCAAAGTCCGTGTACAAAATTTCAGCTTCTTAAGTGATCGCGTTCTCGAGTTATCGTGCGCACGGACAGACGGACGGACGGACATGCAAAAATCAAAATAACTTTTAATATTATGATGAGGTGTCCAATCCACTTTGCTCTACCATCATTATTTCTGTGCGTTACAAACGGATTGAGAAACTTAGTATACCCTATAGATTTCATCTAGGATATAAAGAATCCTTTAACCTCACACACCGGCCCGATGGCAAGGGGGACTAAAGGTACTGATATAACGGAATTTCGGGCGCCATTTAATTTACATTAAATAAAAATTTATATATTTATGTCTGCAAAGGCAAAATGAGTTTGAATCAATGGTTTTCATATAAAGCTAGAGCCCAAGGTATATACAGAATACAAACTATTCTCATTATGAACCACGTTCCGCCATTAGCGGACATTAGCGTACAAAATGACGCGAAAGCGAAATGTATAGAAAAAGTACGGTATAGAGAACACAATACTCTCTCTTTTCTCTCTCTGTATTTTCTGTATAGATGTATATCCTTACTGTACAAAATTATGTCACAGGACATGTATCAAAATTTTAATGAAAATACTTGTATTCTATATACCTTGGCTAGAATGTAAGTCACGCCACTTTGAGGTGCTGTTATGGTCGTAGCGTACTGCAGGCAGCGGTATGCTACCCGACGGCTAGCAGCAGCACACGCGTGGCCCACACGGCGAATGTGCTACTGACGAGACTCGACCAGACGTTTCAAGTCTGGGGACAAGTGCCCGGAAAACGAGTTGGGAAAAAGAAGAGGAAGAAGGCTGACACGTGACTGGTAGATTCTTTTAATCCTGCGTACTTTTTGAAATATTTTCTTTTCGCTAATGAATGAATTTCAAACATATATTTGTGTAAAGACGTTAACAAACAGTTTTAATTACATTAATTTAACTTTTCAATCAGTAATGAAATTTTTCATTGGGTCAATAAAGTTTTACATCGCCTCCACTTATTTCCTAAAGTATTCGACAGTCACATACCATATACTTTCAGCACCGATCATAATGTGATCGATATTCAAAGATATTGTACGGGGTTATTGTTAATATTTTTCATTCGGTCTTTTAAAAGTTAATTTTTGATAATTCCAGTTATTCATTAAAACATTAGATTCTACTCAGAAGTATAGGTGTCCCAGTGGATTCCTATCTTTGTGGATCACATTGCATTGAAATATTTGTACTGGTTGTATTAGGTTAAAAATTTGAAAATTTTTGACTTACTTTTTAAGTGTTTGCAATTTAATATTAAACTAAAAACATTATATTAAAAATTCGTACTTTATCAACACCATTTATTCAAAAAACTAGCTCAATCAAAAGTAAATAGATGCGGAAATTACTGTTGATGTTGATCCAGATCGATTTCTAAAAAAACGTAGCGAACATTGAATTTCATTTTGTTAAAAAAATATATATTTTACTTTGGAATTCGTGTATAATTGAAACAAAAATTTTGTATTTCAATAACGTATTTTAATTAATACAAACCCGTTGTTTTTGTTTAGTGAATTTCTTCAGAACACGTTAATCTAATGAGCTAAAATTTTAATTAGTGTTTTCATAAAAATTGTAAATTTTTTTTTCCAATATGAGTCGCGGAACACTTTCGTAGGGTTGCCATACAAAAATTTAATTTTCACGTCTGCTACGAAATGGGTACGTGAAATCTAAAAATCAATAAACAAATTAGGTATAATCTTTGAGTGGCAGTTATATATAGTTTGATCCTAGAATGATCGTCGCCTGGCAAATCTCACTGCAATCAGTAATAAAGGTATGTAATGATCCTCACGGGAAGAATCCATAAAGCAACTATCAGCAATAAAATTAATGCCTCCTAACTCGGGTAGTAAACTGATAGGTAATTAAGAATTTATTGGCAGATTAATGAATAAACGTTTATTTCTATTTGTACCTACCTGTGCTTGTAGGGCTGCCTATAACCACCACAGATTTGGTGTTGCTTGCCATGGATTTTTGGACAATTTAATAGATCTTCTACCGTGAATGTTTTCAAAAAATAATATCAAATCAATATTTAAATATTCACTTCTAATATCAAATAAATATTCAAATATTCACTTCTTGAAGCTCAGCGCTGATCGATAAAAATCCCCCATTTTCCCCCTATGGTATAAATTTACCCCCAACGAAAAACAAACATAAACTTCCACCCCGAAATTCCCCTGTGAAGAGCAAAAATCCCCCATTTTGGGGTGAAATTCCCTTAACCTGGCATCACTGGTCTGAACTTAGGAAAAAATAGTGAAGAGTGAGCCGAGTTCGCACAATCAAGGTTCCGTATCAGAACTTTTTCAACGAGGTGGGGAGGATTGACTGTCAAAAAAAGCGGCAGCTTTCCTATTATCTATATCAGATCAGTACGTTTTCATAAACAGGTATGTGCTTGAGTACTTGACTTGAAATCCACTTGAAACTCAAGTAGGGTTTTTGTTTAAGTTAATTCGAATTACTTGACTTGAAAATATATTTAAATTTACCAAAAATCAAAACCTGAATTGTCAACAATAATCTTCTTTTTGTTCCTCTTTACCATTTTAATAACTCGCAGAGATGAAAAATGTTCAAGTTGGTACTGCATTTGCGTTTACATGAACTTCTTCAAATAAATTGAGCAAACATTTTGTGATTTACTTGACTCAAGTATATTTGAAGTCAATGCGCGTTTGCATGATATTTTAATTGCTTGATCTCTACTTGAAGTATACTTCAAGTATTCACGTAAGCATACTGTTTGATTCAATACCTACTAAACCTGATAATATCAAAATTTTAACTTTAGAAATCGAGGAGATCAAGGTGGTACGGTATACACATTTTGAGCAATGTCTTTATAACCAATTCACCAAAAGTTTTGAAAAAAAAACTTATTATCCTTGAAAATAGCCCTTTCAAAGGATACCCCATATAATGGAATATAAATAGTTCCCATATCTGCCTAGGAGCTGATCGCACAGCATTAGTTTCCTAAAGAGAGCCTTCAAAATCATTAGCGATGTAGCAATAATTTGTCATATCAACTCACTCGAGCATCGCTGCAATGTTGGATGCCTTTCGCTCGTATATCGCTAGATGTCAATGTTCTGATAAAGTATCTAATTTAGTTTAGATTTATTTACAAATTATTTTCACGTCAACTTATAGGTACTATCCACCTTTTAACTGATTGTTATGACCCAGTTTAGAATCATGTAGGTAAGGTGATGCTTCATTCCTGACCTCAACCATCATCTACCCATTAGTTTTCGTGCGGTAAAGGTAGCATTACTGGGGCCCTATACTTGAATAACGAAGGCTGATTCCGTATACGTTCAAGGTTCCGTATACGTTCAAGGTATTCCCATTACGAACCGTTCCGCCATTATTGACGAAAGATCGTGAAAATGTATAGGAAAGCACGGTACAGAGAACACAATACTCTCTCTCCTCTCTCTGTCTTTCCTATAAAAATGTTTATACATTAGTCACAAATTACGTCACAGGCTATCAGCTACAATGTGTCAAAATTTTAATGGGAATATCTTGTCTTCTATATACTTAATTCGAAATGAATGTGCATCTTAAAACCAGCATTCGTTATTTTCGTACGCAAGCCATTCGTTATGTAACGATTTCGTAAAAACCATTCGTAATTCAAAAATAGGCCCCCAGTTCTGTCTAAACTGGGTCTATAGGTAGGAAATTGGACCAACTTTCGATGTTGAGTACGTTTTTCATAATTTCACGTGATATTTTTACAGGGTGGCAATACCTTTCATGTTGATTGTGATAGTTTTGTTTCACCATGAATATATTTCTTAAAATTGATTCTAATTATTTTCATCTGGTTAATTACTTTCCCAATGAACTTGAAATGAAGCGAATATAACTAATAGTTTTTTCTCCATTGGTGAAATGGAAAAATGTAAACAAAAGGAAACACAGCTTACCTCCTCTTATTATCAGTTTTCGGCTCATTATAAGTCTTCTTGATTGGGATTAATTAGGCTGTGAAAAATCTGTTTAATTGATTTTGTTAAAACTTTAAAACTTTTAATGATTTTCACACTTTTAGATTTCTTTTTATATTATTGAATCGATAGAATTTATTCACTTTTATTCATTTTCACAACATTTCCAACAAAAATTTCCTTAGCCTATCAAACAAAACTTAAGAAAACATCTAGAAACTTTTAATGATTTCCACACTTCTAGATTTGTTTTTATATTACCGAATCGATAGAGTTTGTCCACTTTTATTCATTTTCACAACATTTTCTACAAACATTTCGGTAGACTTTCAATTTTAAAGAAGATAAGAAAACCTCTAGAAACTTTTAATGAATGTACTAAACAAAAACCGTCATTTGCAAACTGTCTAATATGATTAAAAAATGCGCCATAACCAGAATGTTTGGAGATTTTAGCGCCAACTATCAGCAAATGGATTAATTAAAGTTGGAATACACTGGCGTAGTTGATTGAGAAAATTTGCCAAACAACTGGAATGATTTGTTATTAGCGTATAAAAGTTGAAATCAATGTTGTTATTTTTTGAGAATTGTTTGCGCAAGGAAGGACTAAGGTGAAGGCATCCTGTGAAAGGAACGACAATTTTGGATTCTTAACAAAAGACAGTTCACAGATGCATAATTGTTACATCTTGCAATTTGAAGAAGAAGAAGATTGCATGACAGTTCTCAATTCTCCAATTCTTATTTTATTTGTGTTTTCAAAGTCAGTCAAAGTTTTCGGATCTCTCAATAGCTAATTCTCGTAATTTGCTTGCAATAATTAATAATATTTTTATCTAATTAAGGAATTACCTATATTTGCAGTTTTAATTGTGCTTTTGGCTCGCATATTTTCGAAAAACATTAGTTTATGGAACTCAAGCTCCCAAATACAGGCATACCACCGGACTATTCTGGAAGAGGAAACGAATTTGCACGATAAACTTAAAAGAATCCTTCAATTGAATTTTGGGAATACATACTTATTTATGATTTCAGTTTCTTCTAGACAAAAAGATAGCTCTTTAAAATGAGAACATGAACATGAAGAAATTATAGAACGTTTCTTTTATCGTGTATGGGCTGTGTGCTCTCAAGGGCCGGCATGTCTGAAATCAATTTGAACCTAGAATAAAATGAGGTATAAGATAAGGGAAATACCGCTCAAGCTTTTCGTACTCTTTTCCTTCCAATTGTGGCGTTGCCCTTCATCTCTGATTTTAGAAGTTTATGTCCACACAGGCGTGACCAATGTTGTGCCTACTGCCTAGGTTAATTAATGGAAAATCAGACAGAAAATCAAATTTATCAGACGAACGTGTTTACATGAGCAATGAGCAATACAAAACGTTATAATTCGACTGATTTGCTCGTGGATCTGTGGTGGGCATTATTGATCGCGTAGTCTATTGCTCCTGTAGATATGATTGAATTCTGTTGATAGTGAATTTTTAACAGTTTTTTACTTTATTTTTTCAACCTTAGAATATAACTTAAAAGAAAGGATAACAAAACTTCGACACGTTTGAATATCGTCGTGCAGTAACACCTTTACTTCCATTATAGGCTATATATTGGCAAGGGGAAAATCTACCGGAAAGCGTATAATTTTTTTTATCATTGTAGTGTGATTGACATAGCCTGAAACATCTGAAATGAAAACGATTGCATTTAAACTATAAAAAAAATGGTTCTGGGTATGAACTTGTTTGTGCATTGCCTGAATATTCCAAATACACAGCTGTTTTTCAAGCAGATATCCGCGCCACAGAAACTTGCATTAGAATCAATTTACAAAAGTGCTATGGGCACATATATTACGTAAACTTCGACAGCCAAGCCGCAATAATGGCACTAAATTCCAATGCCTTAAATTCAAAGCTACTTTGGGACTAGGGATGTCTAGGGATCTACTATTAATTAATGTTGGTGGAGTAATGGATATGGGACTGCTGATTACTTGCTTAGAAACGCATATTAATAAATTTCGGATGAGTAGTCATTCTATGGATTGTTTTTAGAGTAATCGTATGTACTCAGTTTTTTCATTACAAAAGTTTAATTGGAAGCAATTGTATTATAGAAAGCTGCAGTGTAGCCTGTAGCATGGGTACGGTCTTGATTGTCTTGTCTTGATTGCATAACATGTCAAAATGTAACAAAACCCACTTTAAATCGGGTTCAGTTGTTCCAGTTTTAGTCAAAATTTTTGTGAGCAGAGCAAATAAACAAAATCTCTGTGACAATTTTTTATTCAGAGATTAACAAAACAACCGAGTGTACTCTTTCCATTTTCTTGATCAGAATGAATCTGTTTCAATCCGTGTCTATCTTCTTCTAGGCCCAACGAAGTTTCAATCAGTCGTCGCGTTTTTTTCACTGAATGATCCTGAATGCACTCTTTTGGAAAATGTCTTCTTTTTTTTATAAGCAATGATTTATATTTGCTTTTGGCAAATGGGAGAAATGTTAAACACCTAAAATGCTTCTGTTTCGTACCTAGGACATCGTTTTGCCGAATAGACCCGGCTTAGATGGATCAGTATGCTTTAAGTATGTGTGCGTGCATAACCAAACTCAAAGTTCCAATCCGATCGTTGCAGGTAGAGCAAGAAAATATATAATAATATTGTAAACTCTAAGATTATTCATCATGTTTCTTAAATACTTGCCGGACTGAGCAACCCTACCCTGAGTATTCTGGTGTCTATTTTTACTGGACACTGTTCTCTGAGGAGTCACCTACACAGTTTAGGACTTGTTGATAATCCGATATGTAGTGGATGCGGAGAAGAGTCCGAAAATGTGGTTCACTTTCTTTGTCACTGTCCGGCTCCCTCCGAAAAACGTTATAGATTTCTTCGCTCACACCTGGATGAATTTCATAAGACCGGTAAGGAGAGTTGGGAGCCAATTTTATGGTTTATAAGAGCGTCTGGTTGGGACATATGATCATTGCTCATGGGTCTGTTGTTGTTTCTTACCCTGCCGAAACAGATTTGTGGGTGGAATATATACAATGTGAACTAGATGCAAAAGTTTTATTTCAATGTTAAAAAAAAATTATCTAAAGATCTAGCGGCATGCATAGCCCTGTAAATAAAAAGCTAAAGATCGGTTGAAAATATGGCTTGACAAATAAGTCAAGAAATGGAGTTTCTTTTCTCCTTGAGTCTCAGTGACCGATTGACCCATATGATTTTGAAACAGTGGACTCAGGTCTTTTGTGTCTGTGTACTGACCCATCACTAGTACGTTGATATAGAATAACAAACTTGAAATGGTTCTTTAACGATGGATAAAGTTCAAAAATAGAATTTTTGTTATTATTTCAATTTAAACCAGTATTTACCAATTACGATGTGCCCTGGGCTATAAAAATGTAAAAATTACTTTTCTGCCACGCATCTGAAGAGCTGAGTTCGTTTTTCCCATGTCTAGCTTAGACAGATTAAAGTTGATAAGTAAAAGATTATTGTGCTAAGTAAACTACCACAGGGGAAATTTCTTAGCCTTTCTCTTATGTTCTTATTCTTTATAAATTATGTTACAAATGCTGATGATATTCAGATTCTCGCTGATGCTACAATGAGGATTTTCCTACCCAGATTACAAGTAGAAATGTAATTCTCTTAAATGTACCCAATTGGATTCCTTAAATTCCAGCACAAATGCTGCATTTCCTGTTCTTTCACCAATTTTTATTCGAAGCTTTGTTAATCTTATTTTGCGTACAACCGTTTCCTTGCTTACTGGTAATTTCTTCTTGGCACACTTACTAAATTCTACGAGTCGATTATATTAAGCTTTATTTTTCACGATACATCATAGTATATTGTGAAAGATTTGATTGGAACACTGTGGCAGAATGCAGACTCAGTTTGTAGATAACTTGGAATTTTTTTAGATCTTGAATTCACTTAGCTTTTTCATGTAGAAAAAATTGGTATTCAGTGCAAAAACTTTGTTGAATCTAATTCTGACAGCATTTGTTTATTATATGCGTGCTGTGCCGTGCCGTTGTCTAGAAACGCTTGAAGTTTGTGTTTACCTTCACCAAAGTGCTTTCAATGCAGCTAATGGGGAGAGTATTTTTTTGTATTTCTGCTATACGAATGAACGAGGGAATCAAGTAAGTTTGTTAAAAAGTATCTTGATCCAATTTTTCAATGAGAAAATCATAGGATCAAGAAATAAATCAGAAAAAAAACAAATGGAGTTGGGTAGGCACCAAATAGTCGCTGAACAAAAGCTTTCCATTGTCCGACTGTAAACTGGAAAACATTGCGATCTCCGAAGAGATTAGTATCAGAAAATAAGTCGCAGCAGTCTAGTGGTAAAAAATGATTTGCATTCATGTCCTCTAGGAACCAGAGAATTAGGAAAAGTAAGCAAGAAATACAATTACTGTGTCCACAATTAGAAAAAATTATATTCGTGCATTTACAGCTCCATTTAGAGCAATATAGGGAATTGAAACTTCGTCTATTTATTAAGAAAATGAGCAGAATTTACAGCCATTCAACTTTTATAGTTACCTCAAACTTTGTTTACATAATAAAATTCAATTTAAATAACTCCAACTGACTTATTTTAATTAATTAAACAGGGAAACAGATCTATTTCACTTTATTTCAATTCATTTTGCGTGATATACCTTCAAATAATTTCATTAATGTCAATTTCCCGATAGTGAGGAATCCCCAATCTTGGATCAGCCATTGAAAACAATGATAAATTCTTATCAATACATTTTCCTTATAAGGCAATCAATTTTCTCTGCTATCTGTATTTAAATAAGCTTTGAAATTTGCTAAATCTCTTAACGTATTTTCCAGTTAAGTTGTAGTAAATAATGAAAAAATTCACAACTGACAACGTTTTGAAATTTTTTTACTTAAAGAATGTTTCGTGTGGGCTTGAAAGGAATTTAAAACAAAATATAGTAAAGCTTTTGATTGTTTCGCCATCGTGCGGGAAAAAAACGAAAAGGGTTTGTGTTTGTAGAAAATGGTTGATGTTACCACTAGCGACACTAGCGCCAATAGTTGTGGAACTCTGCCGTTGGAAACGGCCTCCATTGGGCGATACCGGAAGTTTTTGAAAAATTGTTCTTTTTATCACAGATCGTAACCGCGACACTGGCGCCAATCCTTCAATACCCTCCGTCTCGTTTGAAAAATCCGCTTGGCGCCCTCATTCGGACAATTCCGGAGTTATTTGGTTTGGAGTTCTGCTTGCGCGAGTTTCAGGACTCTCCCACCGAGATTTTTTTTCAACGGCACAACTATTGGCGCTAGTGTAGCCACCATGTTTCACTTCCAAAATTAGTCTCTCTAGCAGATTCTACCAAGAATTATTAGTAGTGGGGAGAGGGGAGATTATTAACTTTTAAACCAATGACCCAATAGAAAAATCAATACCGGCCATATTGAAATCCCCACTTTTTATGAAAAATTCTTGTTGCCACGCCTCTTAAGGGTGGGATAGTCGTAGGGGTAGGATAGACTTTATTAAAAAAAAGAAAAGGAGCGTGAATTTTAATGTTCATCATATTAAAGTCGATTTGAATTTGTCCGTTAGTTGCTTTGGATGTGAGCTTGGGTTGCGACTGTATGCTACAGTCATATCCACAGTGTCTCTACATTTCTTGGATATTTTATCGCCGGTAATATCTCCTGACATTGAATAATTTTTGAATTTCATTTGATTTCTTGTGGATTTAATTTTATCTCCACCGATATGAACCGTGGTACCTACGCAGGTAGGTAGCTTAGCGCTTTGTATCCAAATTTTTGTCTTATCGTAAAAATATCCGTCAAAGGAGTTTTTGTTCTTGTTTTATCATAGTGCACTGAACTTTATTCTGTTCTTCAACTGTGGTATCTACCTGATGAAGGACGAAGATAATACGCAGTAGGTAGTTAGCATGGCATGCAATTAGCCCACTTTTTCATTATGTTATGAACAGGTATTGAAGTCGTCTATGCCTGGGTTATGTTATAGAAAGCGCCATCATTCATGTGGGAATCCCATGATATTTGAATTTATTTTTACAAACAAAATCTCGCCTTTAGGTTGAAACTGAATTTGAATTGGAATTTACTGCAGGAAGCAATCTTATTCGCGCATAGATTGAGTGGGTGGTTGGAATGCTTAATTTTCATATGAAGGACACATTCAAATTAATTGGCTTTTGTCAATTTCGTTAGCTGAAGGCAACGAGACAAGAAATCTCAAAATCTGGAGCAACGATAACATAATATTATTTGGAACTATAAACTTTGGCTGATATACGTTTTTGAATCGTCCAGGCTATAGTGAGACAAATTGCAGTTAATTCTTCGCAAAAATATTTTCTGAAATATAATTGTCTTTATTTTAACGGATTAAGTAAAATGTTATCACAAGATAGCTGGATTTCTGACTATTAGAATTTTAATAATTTTAGCATCTTTCACTTTTCAGATGCTTTCAGCAAGTCTTTCTTATTCGATCTAGGTACCTACCTACATAGGTCTTGTAGATGAACTTAGGAAGATATCTAAAATCAGTGAAGAGGGTTAGGTACTTATATGTGTACGTTCAGCTAGTCCTTTAGAGTCCAACAACGCCTGTAGCAATATTTCTATGATGTACATATGTGCCATTGCGATTTTCAGTCAAATTTTGCCAATTCAGTAAACAACACTTTTACTGGCTTTTCTCAAATTCATACCTATCTTTCAACATTATCCTTTTTATTTTTCTCAAGGCTACTTGATTTCATCTAAAAACAATAGTCGATTGACATTTTTCTATAAAATCATTATTTTACAAGAGAGGCCGTAACACCTGCAAATCTATTGGACCAAAGCATTAGACAGAAAATCTGTATTAGTCGGAAAGTAGTAAGAGTTACTGTTCTCTTGTTTAAACAGTCAAGAACAATTTCACCAGTTCTTCGGTATCGCCCCTAATTCACAACGGAGATGTTTACTTACACGGAATCATTGGACAAAGTCAATTTGTTTGCAGCTAAGTTTCTTTCTTATCACCTTCTTCGCAAGCTCCTCCTTCTCCACCAACATGCGATTACAGTCAAAGACTGTCACATTTCCGCACAAGGGAGGTCTTCAAAGTGCTCGCAAATCTCAATGTGTCTAAGGCTAATGAGCCTGATGGTATCTCGCCCCTGGTGTACTCAAGTACTGGCCCGCTTTTTTAGCTAAACCTCTATGCAAACTATTTCATCTGTCCTATTCGACAGGAGTCTTTCCTTCGGCATTGAAATTTTCACATATTCAGACAATACCCAAATAGGTGAGGCAAGCCATACCTCAAAATATAGACCAATTGCCCTTACTTCACTTCTTTCACAATGTTTTCGAAGCACTTATTAACACCCAGTTGATGATATATCTAAAAACGCTATAAAATGCCTGGGCTTCTTGCAAAGTTGCAAGAAATATTTTAATCTATCAGACTTGACGCTACAAGTCTCATATCAGGCCTAGATTAGAATATAATTGCCATTTTTGGGCAGGGGCTGGACTCACTGCATTGTTCGCGTTAAGCACTGTCCAAAAGAAGGCCATTCGGTTTATAAGCGATGGCATATTTATAGCAACTATTGATTCGGTGGAGCACTGGAGTAATGTCGAATGTCTATTGCTCATTATGGATGATCTTCTGCTTACACTCACTCGGATGGGATATAAAGCGGTATGTTACGCAGACGACCTGGCGATCTTGATCACCGGCAGCTACGAATCTGAACTTTGCGGACTGATGCAGAACGCAATCCAACTAGTCACAGATTGGGCTACGGATTTCGGACTTTGCGTCAAACCATTGAAAACAGATCTAAGTAACATTCCCAGATTGAATCTGTCCCTTTTCGGCTCAACACTACTGGAACTGTAGGGCAGGGTAAATTACCTAGGTGTCATATTAGACAGAAAATTAAACTGGAAGCCACACCTTGCGGACGGAGTGAATAAAGTTCTTACAACCTTCGCGATGTGTCGCAGATCTATACGGAAAAGTGAGAACTTAAACCAGAGATGATCCTATTGATCTACACTAGCGTCATCCGACCCATGTTAACCTACAGTTCTGTGATGTGGTGGAAGGCAATGGAGCTCGCCATCCATCGCAAGATATTGGATGGAGAAGATCCAAACATTGTGCCTCTTCAGTATAAGCGGCGCTCTTAAATCAACCAGGTCTGGGTCTCTTGAGGTTATCCTCAATATATAACCCGTGCATATACATGACAAGAAGGGGGCGCCAATAGTTACGCTAAGGCTACATCTCAATCCGAGCTGGATTCATACTGGTACCAGAATCCCACATGAATCCATCTTTGAATTCGTGCAGTCCATCGTACCTGACCTAGACAGGAATTGCAATCACCTCATCGAGACTATGCTGAAAGGCAATTTTAATATGAAAATTCCAGATAGGCCAGAATGAATATTCCGTGCTTCAGCAATAAACAAATCCTATCATATATACAGACGGCCCCAAATCGAAAAAAAACACCGGAGCAGACGTTTTTTGCGAGGAGCCTCATGTGGAAATTGCCATAAATCTTGAAAGTAGCCACTTCACGGTTTTTCGGGCAGAAGTCAAGGCTATACTTGAAACGGGAAGGAATTTTCTAAACTCAGACATTGAGGACAAGGAGATTGCAATCTGCTCGGACAGCCATGCAACTGTCAAGGCCTTTACAAACCGTTTACAAGCTCCAAACTTATATTGGAATGTAAATCCACCCTGAACTCGCTTTCCGGGAACAACAGGGTACTGGTGCTTTGGGTGCCAGGTCACAGCAACATTAGCTGTGGAACTTGCTTGGCTTGGTGCAGCCTCGGAGATATCCTCCTCTACAATTGGGATCGCACCAAAACACGATATTTCTAATATCTCGGCTTGAGCCAACAAAGGACCTGGCTGGCAGACATAACCCAAAAGAAATGAAAAAGCTACTGGGGCTAAACTAGCCAAGTCTGAGAAACCTAATGTCAGTTATCACTGGCCACTCTTGTCTTAGAGGTTACCCGTACAGGATAGGGTTTGTTACTGACCCTGCATGTATGGGATGCGGCGAGGAACCCGAGATAGTTACTAAATTTCTTTGTCACTGTTCGGCTCTCTTAGTAAAGCGTTACAGATTTCTTGGCTCTTACCACCTGGATAAGCTGCATGAAGCCGGCAAGGAGGGTTGGGAGCCATTACTTGGGTTTGTAAGAGCGTCCGGTTGGAACCTATGAGCGATTACTGAACGTTGAACAATGGGCCTTGTTCTGGCCTACGTTCGAGGGGAAACCTTCCACGTCCAAACCTCTTTTCAATCTATCCATCCATCGATCCAAGATTTCTAAGACGAGGACAAGTCTGACAAAAAAATATCGTAGATAGACATGAAAAAAAATATACACTAATTTTGCGCCAAGTTCCTCGCAATATTAAAAATAAAAAAATTCATTTTCCGTCTTAGCCGATAACTTTAAAATTTTTTCAGTTTGTATTGCGTGTAGCCAGGCTATTCTAGCATTTGTGTTCTCCATAACAAAATCCAGTCTAGACGTGGACACTTGATACAAAGTAGGTACTTTGATTTTAATTAGCTACCTATCTCTAGACTTACAACAAAAAATTACAAGAATTCTAATAAATCGTGTTTCTCTATACATTTTGCACCTCTTATGTTAGTCTATCTAGATACTTTCCAATTATGAAGACGATTTAGATACTTCCAAGCTCGTTTTTCAATCATTAAAATTAAAGAAATATTTTTGTATGAGTGACACAATCGCGTGTAAAGCCAATTATTAAGTAGACACGATTCTGAGGTGTTCAGGAAACATTTGACGGGGGAGACTTTTGTATAAAATACATACATAATGTTGGCATACCCCTGCAAAAAACGTAAGTATAGAGGTGCAGTAAATTTTTGCTCTGCAGCTTGATGAATAAATTTTAAATAAATTCATGTCGAAAATAAAATTTATTCAGAAGCCTTAATTCATTCGCAGTTATAGATTTATGGCAGAATTTTTGATAGCCACATTGCACAGCTGAATTTGCAGTCAGTTTAAATTCGATATTTGGCTGCGGAATGAATGGAATTGTAAAGAAGATTGTGTAAGCTCTGGTGTCGCCCAGAAGAGGTTATTGAATTTTTTAACTTGAAAACTTGATTTTCTTAAATAAAAAAATGAAAATATAAAAAATTTAGAGCTTTGCACATTCTTTATGCCGTTTCGTTTTCAATTCTGAATAAGTCTCAAGAAAATATGATCTGACAAAAATGTCAAATTTAAATTACTCCAAGTGATTCATAGACTACGAAATAAATCAAAAATAATTTAAATTCGAAAATTGTATTCGCACCACACACACACAGATGGACATGGACTGTTTATTTTCTTTTCTCTATGTGGAATATGTTTTTCTTGAAGTTGATTTATTTGAGAAGGACATCGGAACAAAGTCCAAATCAGTGTAGGGATCTTCTAATTTGAAAAGGTGCGCATGGGTATATCCAGTATGAGAAAGTGTGAAAATCAACCGGAAGTGGCGAGGTGAACTACATACATGCAGTAATTATTTATCTGAAGGAGATTTCTCGTCTAATAAAAAATGCATTTTAAGTGCAAAAAATGATTGAACTTTTCGACCCAGCGATCAGCAGAGAGGTCTCATCAGTATGGTTATCTCTAATCGCCTAACACTGAGAGTAATTAGAAATCGGCCAAATCATTTTAATTAGTGGGACGACGTTGATTTTTATGCTAGGTTCCGTTTAAGTAAAGAACTTTGTCTTCGAATCTATTCTTGTCCGTTTTCTTGCGCTCTATAATTATATCTTTTTTTTTTATGCATTAGTGAAGGCAATAGCTCAACTTCACTTATGCTAAAATTTTCATCCTTTTTGAATGTTGACATATTTAAAATTAGCAAATATAACTACATATTTTTTATTTTTATTTCTGATACTTTTTCCGATTGGCAGATTGATTGATAGTAAAATTGCTTCACAATGGTGGCGATAACTAATTTTTTTCACAATTTAATCAGTACTACCAACGTTACTAAACGAATGCACTGTGAAACCCGATTTGGTTTAAACTACGTTTAAACTTGGAGGGTGGTTTAAACTAAATCTTGGTTTAAACTCGACTGTGAAACTGGCCATAAGTGAATCAAATGTCTTAAAATTTTTTAACATTATTGTGACAATCTTAAATATGGTTTATGTGACATATTATGTGACAATTCGCGTCAACCCTGACCACAGTTTCAAATAATATTTGTCACATAATTTTGTAGACAATTGACAAAAACTTGTCGTTGTTTTGTTGCTTAGATGTCATATCTGACTATCCGACAGAAGTATGGCAATATGGCGTTGGTTTTTGATTTGTGTGCCTTCTTCGAAGTTGGGACGCTTTGAACCTTTATTTTACAGCTTGTTTTTTGAGGATCAAATAAAAGGAGCACAAAACATTCTACACTTGCTTGTCCAGCATAGTATCAAAGATTCTATAATACATAGATATTGCAGGCACATTGAATAGTTTGGCCTCAGTGAATAATAATGTGGAATCTCCGAGATTCCATCTCTTTTGAGAAATTATTAAAATTTCGCATTGTACATGGCCTCCACTAGACATGAACACCACAGCCTGGACCTGATGTAGAGAAGCCCTTAATTTTTTCTTAGAAATTTACTGGAAATATTTTCTTTGGAATTTGTATGCATTTTGTCGACAACAGGTGCTTGGGGTCAGCTAATAATTTTTATGAGCGTAGACTCTAGTTAAGCATTTCGTTTTAGAAATTTATAGAAAATGTTTCGGCATAATTTTTATTCATTTAGGGCCGGTTTCACAGTTCAAGTTTAAACTTAAGATTTGGTTTAAACTAAGTTTATCTCTTCAACTCAGTTTCACAGTGGTAAGTTAAACCTCGTTTAAACTTTGTTTAAACCACCAAAATTGAGCGTTTAAACTCAGCTTATCTTTAAATGTGAATGAAGTGACATTTCGATTTGACACTTGCTCAATTTAGATTGGTTTTTAGACAACATTTGTGTAATTATACAATTTGTGTGATGAGTTCAGACCAGGAAGATATTAAGGATGAAGCAATTTCAATCATGTTAACTATAACATCCAGACGACAAAGGACAATGAGAAATCAACCAAATCATTTTGATGAGTGGTACTCTGTCAGTCCTTTTACATTCGATGAACTTTTTATGCCTTTCAACAAATTTCATTAATAATGTTGTTTCTCTTGATGAAAATTTTGTCGTCCGTTTTAAAGAGTCTTTAGTCTTTACTCATTTTCGTAGGTTTAATTTATTTATTTTATTTTCACAACAATTTGGCCGGCAATATTTTGACAGTAAATGACTTACAATAGTTTGCTAGTTCACAATTGTACAGAAAATAGCTTGTTAGTTCACAATTCCATAGTGCTGCCATATTAAAAAAGGTCGAACACTGTGAAACTCAGTTTGGTTTAAACTCAGTTTAAATTACGAACGGAGTTTAAACTCGAACTGTGAAACCGGCCCTTAGTGGCCGAATGGAATTCTCAGATAAAACACTTTCATGTCTACCGTTGTCGACCGCCAAAAATGCATTCAAATTCTAATGAAAAAATATCCAATAAAATTTCTAAAAAAGAATTGAGGGGTTCCCTAAAGCCGGTCCCTCACAATTTGTGCATTTGTCAAATATTTGCCAATGCATCTTATTTAACGAGGTGTGTGTAAACGAGACGCATTACCAAACATTTGCCAAATGCACACATTGTGTGGGACCGGCCTAAGAAGATTTGTTGGGTGTGAAACAAAGGAGTTTCAGACATTCAATTTTCAATTCTATTTTAGAAAATTGAGTACTATAGACAGGCAGGGGCGGATTTGATCACTTGGCCGCCCTAGGCCTATGGAAGATTGCCGCCCCCCTACTCCCTGTAAAACACGAAAAATTGAATGATCTATATCCAGTGAACGGACCCCAGGCTAGAATTAGCGGAGTAGGCTGCCTCATAAATCGGAGTAGATTTGAAAAAAATGGAGTAGAATTAAAAATAACACTTTCCAACGAATTATTTTATTTAAAAAAACGAAAAAGTATAAAAATGTAATGAAATACCCACAACTACAAGAAAAAATCAAAAATCATTCAAACATTTTGCCGCCCCCTAAATCTGCCGCCCTAAGCCCGGGCCTACTCGGCCTAGAGGGAAATCCGCCCCTGTAGACAGGCTATACACCATATGCATGCAACATCTTTGTATTATAGAGTCTTTTATAGGATAAAGATTTCTTTCTAGGTAATTCCTGAAATATATTTTGAAAGTAGTCATCGATCTGAACATAAATTTTCTATCTAAATCACCTAAGGTCATATAAACTATTACGAGATGATGGTTTTCGTATTATTTAAAAATAAAAATTATTAACCGATAGTTATGTTAACAATTCTGCTTTACACTTGATTGATCCAAGACATAAAGACCATTTTAAGGAACCGAAACAAATTTATTTTTGAGCTGATGCGCAAAATTTATTTCAGAAATTACCAGATCATGAAGTCTTTAAGTTTGCGAAAGATGTACAAAACTTTTACACAGAATTAGCAAAGCGCATAAATTTTAATGATCCTGTATTGAAAGCATTGAAACTTGTTGATCCACAATATTTAAAAGCTAAATCTTTTTCTGAAGTAACGACAGATCTAACCTTTCTATTTGATCAGTTTAAAAAGCTTCGAATAGATAATATTGAGACAATATTCTCCGAAATGCGCCTTTTATTAGAATTAAATTCTCTAACTGAAACCGAATTCTACTGTAACTTTTCGGGAATATGTAATTTATATAAAAAACATTGCTGCAAATTTGGCTGATTTTGCTTTCAATTTATTGGCAGTTCGTCACAGTAGCGCAGTTGCTGAAATATGTTTCTCGCGTTAAAATATATTTAAAAATAAAACAAGTTAATGCTATATCTATGACGCTATTAATGCTAAAATGTTTAAAGAATATATTAAAGCAAATAAAGGCACTTGTATCCTAATAAATTAGCTAAAAATACCTATTTGTAAATGTTAATTTAACATTAGTATGTCAGATCAGAAGCTTTATTATATACTTTATCTTATTTTGAAATATTTTGTTTGAATTAAATTTTTTTTATGTTATTATGTTTGAAATAATTGGTTTTTTTTTTTAGTCAATATGTTATTTTACCTACTGTTTTGCAATAATTAATATTTTTATGTGATTTTTTGTTTGTTGAACTTTTAATAAAAATTGAAAAATAAAATGGAATTTCGCCTTTTTAATTGTAGAGTTCACTTATAGTGTTTCTGAATGACTATATAATAAACACGTAGTAACCTACATATAACATATCAGTCTTCTATAGTAAAGGTAGGTACCTACATATATGGAAGATTTAATACACTCGTTTTTTTTCCCTGACTTTTTCTACATATTTATATTGAGTCTTTGATCTTTATATTGCTACCTATAACAATATGCAAATGTGACCAATACAATTTTATCTACCAAAACATTGCTAGTGCTACTGTCATAATGTTTTGGTACTGAGTGCTACGCACCTTAAGGTAGTGCTACGACAATTTGCAAACGGTCACCCTGCTTGTAACATTGTGAACGCTATTTATTCATTTCCTAGATTTGCGAATGGCCCGGTTCTGAAAATTTTTGAGTAACAGACTTGTTTTGTTTGTTGTCATTCAAAAGTTGCAATATAGCTGTCGAAGTTATTCTGTTTTAGTTTTGAGGCATACATGAATCATTCCACAGATATATATGTTCACCACGTGAGCCATTCAGTATAATTTTTGTCAATAACTTTTTAAGAACTGATACTAAATCATTCCCTGAACGGCCGCTAAGCACTTCTGTCCACACGGCACAATATGTTATGTTTTTTTTTTTTAATTTGGTAAAATATTGTAGCAGTTAGGTTATACGTTCAATTTTCGTTTATAAGTAATAAAACATCGAAGTAAATACCTTTGGTAAATTGAAGACACTCTGCAAATATATCAGTGTTCAAGTACATATTCAACAAACAAAACAATGTGAAGATGGGTTCGATTCCTTATCTTGAACCCATTGTTCAACGCTAAGGGTTATTGATAATGTTCTATGGGCACAAGAATAATTATCAATTTCTACGATGTTATCCTTTATATAAATAAAAGGTTCACAATACATTTCAAAATTTAAAAAAAAATTGCTGAGGAGGTAATCAGTTATATTAGCCTACTGCCATTCCCGTAATTTCTGTTTGAATTTAATTCGAGTCCCAGGAAATAACAAATCTAAATGATGTGCGTTCATTGACGTTAAATATCGATGTCTATTTTACAATGTATATGTTATGAAAAATTCTTTTATATGCACTCATGTTATTTTTTATTATAGACACCTAAATGCCTTTAAAATATTGGTAATATTCCTCAAAATTCTATCAATTGAATCAGCTCCATTAAGTCGAACAAATGCTTTGTAACTATTTCCACTGATTGTACTTCTCCTGCTTCCTTTATTTTACCTAAATTTGTGCGTATTATTAACTATGAAATTATTATTAAATTTGTGCATCGAAGATAATTTGTTAGCGATATAAGTAATTTACCAGTTTCCGTAATTACGCCCGAATTACAAATTGAAGTTTTTTCGATCAAGATTTACTTTGAAATGCACCCAATACTTAGCAAATTGATTGATACTACACAATCTATCCCTAAAGAATATGTACGAAATATTCGCAATTTTCACATTTTATATTATCAAAAGAAATTCACATTTCGTAAAAACTATGAAGCAAGCTTCGACAATCGTAAACGTACGTGCGTTCCTTTTTTACGAAAGGCTTTATAAATTTTTAAAATATGTTTGTTAAAATGCGTTATAAATCCTACAAAAATCTTAAAGATTTTAAGTACGAAAATCTTTCAAATCGAGAATTTAAGACAACGTTTTTAAATACACGTGTATCAAACTTTTGTATTGTTTCAAATTCACTCAGTCATTTCACCGCTCTATGTATGATATAACAATACTAACAATGAGCTCATGTAATCTGTAGCCAAGTAATATACGAGCTGCGATCAAAAAATTCGGTGAATGAATGTTTATAGCAGCAACTTCTGGTGCTATATCCATTTGAAGCTATCCGTCTGATAGCTTGATTTTTTCAGAAAGTCAATGTTAAGGTTAAATATGTTGTGACTTGTTAGTTGGCTTCCAGAGTAGGAAGAGTAACGTCATGTTTAAATTATGGACCTCGAACAACGTGATAAATAGCTAAAATCAGTATATAGAGATAATGAGCTACTGACTCTGAAGACTGTCTCTAAATGATTTGAGGGATTTAAACCAAAAATGAGTGGATTGAAGACGAGCAATGATCGGGACGTCCTTGGAACTCAAAAACACACGAAAACATGCAAAACCTGCCAAAACGGATTCGTTCAAACAGGCGATTGACTATTCGAGAGCTTGGAGTAGAACTGAACATCTCGCCTGAGTCCGTGATAAGCCAGAAAAATGGTTCAATGGCTTCCTCTTTCATCACGATAACGCTCCGTGCCACATCTCACTCTCGATACGCGATTTCTTTGAAAAAAAAAAAATATTTCCTGTCTATCCACACCCACCGTAACTCTTTGAATTTAACACCATGCGACTTATTGCTCTTACCAAAAATAAAAACTGCACTAGAAGAAAAACGTTTGACACCTTTTTCGACATTTAGAAGGTCACGATAGAGCAGCTGAAGGCCGTTCCGAAAGAACCCTTCCAGAAATGCTTCCAATCATGGAATCAACGTTGGAATAAGTTCATTGCTAGCCAAGGAGAGTAGGTACCTACTTTTGAAAGAAAATAATTCGAATTTGATGTAAACTGGTTACTTTTTTTTGTAATAAAACCATTCACCATATTTTTTTTTATCACACCTCGTAATATAAGTAATTAGTTTCTTTCTTATTTGGGATGTTGAGTAGTTGGCTCAGAAGCCTATATGAAGTTTTTGCTTTTCTCAAAGCAGATTGCGCATGAGGGTTAAACTTGAGCAGGTTAGAGAAAGATATATCGAGGTACTTGGTTGTACTGGTGGGTTTTATTTTTTGATTATTGACTTCTACGTTAATGTTTTTAGCCAAGGTAGCTATATTTGCTCGACCAGTTGTAGCTGGTTTGCGGATGCAAATCATTTCAGATTTTGTAATATTTATTGACAAACAGTATACATAGGTCCCCCATAGGACTGCCAAACAAATTATTGGTTGAGAACGGATTGACTGGATTTTGATTTTCCATGTACCTACTTATATATTATGCAGGAAAATCGGATCTTCAAACGAATGTTAATATGATTGAAGAAATAATAAGAAAAAAATTATAAAAAAATATAATTTTTTTTTATATAAAACGTATATGAAAGGGCTGACTTTCTAGCCAAGTCTGGCTGTGCTTCTCCTTTCCATGGACCAGAACCCGCTGTAAGAATTACCACCTCGGTTATTGGATCTCTCATGAAGCATAAGCAAAGATGTGCAAATCTGAGTACTTGTAGATGTTCAAAACTTTTTCTTGATGTGCCAAATAGGAATTTCTTTGAATTTATGTTGGGGCTCAGAAGGAAATAATTCAGAACTGTGATTAGCATCATCACCGGGCACAGGTCGCTTCATGTTCATCTAACATGAATGGGAGTTGTTGACGGAGCCCCGAGTATCTGTCCTACCTGGAAGGAGAGCCTGAGATAAACAAACACTTTCTGTGAGCTTGTCCGGTCTTTGCTCGGAGCTGGTTGGATACACTTGGGTCTGCCCTACTATCTGTAGATGATCTGCAAATCATCTAGACCTGATGCGTTTTACTAAGAAGACAGAAAGATTTGGTGAGTAAGTTTCTAGCATGTTAGCATCATGGACCACCCTGTCCTCCGTACTTGGGTTTTATCGTCCCGCTGCTTTTGAATTACGAAATAAAAAAAAGCTTGAGACCTAGCTTTTCCCATGCCCCAGCTGGCTTTAAGGCTTTCCTCAGAGATTTTAAAACACGGCTTGGTGCTATCATTGTAATTTTTACATAAAAAAAAAAAAAAAAATCTTTTGACAGAAGTAGCCCTGAAAGAGATAATTTTCCCACAGTGGGCAATGCGAACCTTTCGGCTAGCTTTAGGCTAGCTACTCGGCTTGGTTTTGACTTACCCAATTTAAGATCCAGTGCTGGAAAGAAGCCGCATAGTCCGGATTTATTTCTGCCTGAAAGTCATTACATCTTTTACCTGCAGTAACTATTTATATCCTGCAAGATAGACGAACCACTTAATGATCATTTATACAAACATAATTGAAAATTACATCATCATCCTCTAAGGAGCGTATCTCATCTAGGTAGGCAGTTCGTATTTTATTGATCAATCAGAGCCGGTAGATCCTGCAGATCGATTATGTAATATGAGGCATCAACTTAAACCCCAAAAGTGACTAGCACTAATCTTTATATAAAAAAACAAAAACACCAGACTTTGTAATTACATTTTCAAGACTCTTCAAAAAGTCTCACCAAATCACCAAATACGTACGTATGTATGTAAAACGATCATCACCAGCAACGATAGCAAAATATTTCGTAAATATTGCAAAGCGCGCATGTCATGTTAGCTTAAGCGCATGCACGTCTACTTCTCATCCGATTCATTTGTGTTATACCTACTCTATACCGTTCGATGATTATGCGCGAATCACGGATGATTTGATTGATGAGATGTGCTTGAATTATGACTCAATAATAATCAGCTCGGCGGTCATTCATTATCGATCTGCGGCTTCTGAATCACTTGTCTGATCTCCTCGCAGATCAGCTATACGCGCTTATGGAGAGTTGTAAATATACTGAAAGCTCATCATTATCTTCATCATGGTGCCGTTGTCCATATGAGTAGCCATAGCCATTGATAAATTATTGTTACACCACACCACTTACCGTTCCGCGTGAGAAATTCTCAGCATCTTTTCTCTTCACTTATGATGATGATGATTTGAATTTTATCTGTGAGAATTTTGTGCTACTAACTATGCAATCACAGTTATGGTGGTAATTATAAAAGGATTACTTTTGATGGGTTTTTAAGGAAAATGATTATAAGTTGCTTCCGAAAACTCTTAGGCATCTTTCTATATATGAAAATGAATTGTTGGGATGTGTTTTTGTTTTTTTTTAGTATAAGACTCTTTCTCACTACCCACCCAGGTGGTCTATAGTTAATTGGCAAAAGTTCGGTATAACAATAGAAAAATATTTATAAATTCTCTGTGGTAAGTAGGTAAGTAAATCATAACAATTTTTAACAATAATAATTACAACTGTCGGTCATGCAAATATGCGGGAGTTTTTAAAATAAAGACAAAAAACACGGAAAAAAACTCTGTAAATAGATTATACGACCTTGAGACAAAATTTCCATAACAAAAGCCCATCCACAAGGGGTTCGGACTATTCCACTCTCGGCCTCCAAGATTTTTTGGACTTTTTCCAGAGAATTTTCGGTTCCCTCCAGGGTAATAAATTTCTTTTGTCGTGAGAGGCTTAAATTTACGATCGGCTGCCATAAATTATCACCACTTCACGCCATTTTAAATTTCAACTGCCATTGGTTGGCTTTTATTTGGGTAATTTTTAGTGGAAGTCGTAATGTTCGGAAAGAATACATTTTCGGAGTTGAAATTACCTGTATAATTTAGTTTAGGCTATTTTTCATGTTCTTATAGTTTTCAACACGCCTCAAAAATGTCTTCAATGCCTTCTTTTTTTACCTGTCTCTTATACATAAATGCGCGCTTGCAGTTTTGAAATAGAAAGTTTTGAGATTTGTTGAATGTTTGTGGGGGGAACTATAAATTTGATTTACCTAGGTGTAACTTCTCATCTATGATGATCTCCTTGGGAGATTTAATGTTCATTTTTGTAAATTATGTTTTATTTGATTTAATCGTGTTTGGTTGAACATATAATTACATGAATTTTTGCCATAATCCTGTACTAATGAATGCACGAACAAAATTTTATAGAATAGAAAATCTTTTGGACCTTCGTGCCGGAGGTAGATAGAAGATTTGAATATTATTGATGTCCGAAATGAAATATTGACGAGATATTGTTTTTCCTAATGAAAACATCTTTGCATGTATGTGTAAAGGGCAGTCAAGGGATAATACTCGAGTAAATAATTTATGTGTATGCGAGCAAGGTCTTGCCCATTCGGTTTGATTAAATATTATATGTCGTCTCGATTGAAGTATTTATCAAGTTGAAATTACTTATAGAAAGGTTTAAGTTTTGCCAAACCATCCTTCTTGGGGAATATTTTCAAAAGGGTTCATTTTAGGATATTTAAGAGCAACCAACTTCAGATCATGGTTGGAAAGCTTAGAACAAACTTTAAGATTTCTGAATTGTAAGCACATCAGTACTTTGCGGTTGCATTTGTGTGTACACATGTATGCTAGATTTGTATGTATATATTTTCATATATACTTTTATGTAATGAGTCCTTATTTCATAACGTTAAGAGAAATTATGCTTTTCAAACATAGAGGAGATATGGTTATACACTTGCTTTAGGAGTTCTATTGGATGTTGATTAATTAATAAACCTTCGAATGAGATAGGTGAAAAAGTTAAATTAGTTTTTTTCCTGTTGTTCTAAAATGGAAATAGCTTCTATGACTTGGCTTAAATAGTTGTTGAAAAATTTGAAGTACACGGTGTCCAATATATTTGAATACAAAAAGATATTGGGATATAAGAACACGTATTTAATATTTCACAAAGATTTTTATTGAAATTTCATGGTACATAAATAGTTAAAAACCTACAATAAATTTTCTTTTGATAATACCTTCTTTTGCTTTTTTTACCAATATTAATGTCTTTTCGAGGGAGTTGCAGGCGGCACGAACGTTTTCCATGGGCATGTCCTCCCAAATTTTGAAGATAACTTGCTTGAACCGCTCTAAACAATTGATTTTTCGGTCCTTGAGTTTCGCTACCACATAGCCCCAAGCAAAGAAATCCAAAAGATTTAAATCTGGGCTACTTGCAGGCCATTCATCCTTCGGTAAAAAGTCGTCAAAGTTATCAGCACACCACCTCTGAACTACATTCGCGGTGTGCAAGGGCGCTCCGTCCGGTTGAAAGCAGTAATAATTACCTTCAAATAAATTTTTGCAGCTTGGAAGGATAACTGCTTCAAGAACTTGCTTCTGGTAATATTCAGCGTTGACCTTCACACCCATTTTCAATAAAAACCAGGGGAAGTTTGCCTCTTCTACAAAAACCGCCACAAACCATGACTGAGGATAAATTTTGATATCTGGGCACATAAAGTTCCTTTTCGGAAATGTCTGCCATTCTCACTGCCCACACACGATCATTTTGTGGATTGTGTGGTTGCTCCAGAATGAATAGTTTTTCTTGCAACTATTTTTTCCTTGGATAAGGCTGAATCCATGAATTTTACGTTTTTTGTAAGGGTTTGCTTCTAGATCCTTGGTGAGTATTGAATATGCTGAAGACTTTGAGATTCTCAATTTCGCAGCTATTTTTCTCACGGAAGGACCTTCTTTTCTGCGAATCTGCTCTCTTACGATCTTAACGCGTTGCCTAGTACGCGCAGTGCGCGGACGTCCACTTATCTTACGATCCTTAACAGAGGATGTTTCCTTATATTGTTTAATTGTTTTATAAAAGAAGTCCCACTTTATCTCTTCCTTTCGTGGGTCCCGAAAAATTTCATTAATAAATGGATTCCATCGCACTCCGTTATCTAAATAAGACTGATACAAATTTTTTGTTTGTTTAACTTGTGTACTGCTAAGGGACTTTTGTTTTGTATAACTATAGGAATTTATCACTTTTGTTTCATATTTAAACAGTAAATCACTTTTGTATTCGAATTTATAGGACACCGTGCATATTGACATTAGTCAGTACACAGTATATAATTCAAATGTGGAGGTTAGGATAGGTTTGGTTTAAGCGGCAACTGCCAACATCTCAGATTGGTTCTTTATACAGACAGCGATTTCGCCTCTCATCTAGGCACTGCAACCTGTAAGATGACTCTAAGTGCTCTAGAGCGCCCATTCGAACTCGAGGTCTTTTACAAAACCTATATAACGTCCTTGGAGGTGCTTCCTCGGGTGGCAAAAAAAACAGGCTGAGGGCTGTTACTATAATTAAAGATCTGACAGTTTTATTTTCAAGGTGGTCTGGGATCTCGTTGCCCTTAAAGCGTTCATGTACCCATATCAGCGTAACCTAATTTATTTTGGCTAGTTCCTTAAGACAGTAAGACAGACCCAGACCAGACAGCTTAGATTTATAACTCTTGGAGTGCTTCTTAGCTGTCTAATATTATATATCTAGATTTTATATAGTTATAGTTAGCTTTCCATAAACTAATCCATTAACAGTGGTTTCTGCAATCTTGTGAATCTACAATTCAATTTTGGATGCTCAGGACCTATAGCAATGCCAGTGCTCATAGCCGTCTTTAGGATATGAGGGCCCCCGTAACAGCAATTATTTTTTTTAAATACTTTCGGTTATCAACAGGAATAATAACGTAAAGTATGTTAAGGCCTGTCGCATACTGGAGACTTTTTGTTACCAGCATCAATTCCATAGTCTCTAATGCGCGCAGTAAAGTGACGTGACAACAAGGTGACGTTTTGGTTCCTCCAGCTAGAAACTTTTTGGTGAAGAATCAATCAGCGCACCTTCACGTTTATATGAATGTACATACACTGGTAACATTTTTGTCACCGCTTGACTGCCATTGTTTTAGGAGGCGCAAGAAAGAAACTTACGCATCTTTTTTTTTTTTGAAAACGTGAAAGAGGAAATTACAAATATTGAAGCATTAATACAAGGAGTACAAATGACGCCACCCCTATACCACAAACATTTGAAGGAATGCTCTGATAGCAATTTGAAGATAAAAATGTGGGCAGAAATATCCATGAAAGTGTTTATAGACCTTTGATTTACAACAAGCCTCTCTTCGCGTTCAATTGAGGATCGCATATAGCATATTTGTACTTTGATAAGTTAAAGTAGGTCTCAAAATCTGTAGAAGTAAAATCAATACATTCAAAACTCATACGGAAAAATCAAAGGAACTTTTCAGAATAGGATTCTAGTTCATCAAAACATTAAGTGAAATTTTCCATTAAGCAGCCTTTCGGTCCAAATTAGAAGGACCCAATAGTGTTTCTTTCGTTGATATTTGCTATATCCTTATGACAAATACACATAGCACAGCTACATCCATGAAATTTATATTCATGATTAGTGATATAAAACATGAATTTTTAGGGTAACATTTACCTACCCACGGCCACAGGATGGTGACAGTGACCAAAATTGCATGACAAAGAGTCTCTAGTGGGCGTTAGGCGTAACATGGCCTAACAGAATAAAATTGTTGCTAATTATCAAATACATTGAGTTTGAGTACTGAAAGTATATCATGAAAAATGCCAGAAATTTATAAAATACTGGGGCTACAAACACAGTCACTATGACCCTGTAGGCAAGAATGAAGCAATACTCTACTTACCGATTTCGTTGGGCAGAGGCATTATATTGACCTGTCTAAACTGGGTCTACAAGTTAGGTTAGGTTAGGTAAGAGAAGTGCCGCTAGAAGTGCCTAGCCTGCTTCACTTAGACCACCAGTAGGTCCATTGTGTCCCTTGTCCTCATGGGATAACCTAAAGAAATCAACCTAGATCCATCCTGCTTCCCTTAGGAAACTCAAGATGCATCTGACCCCTTTTCTCCTCCAGCTCCTCCAGACTAGAAAGTTACCTAATAGCCTACCTCTTTTTTATCGGAGCGGGGCACTCATAAAGTACGTGTTGGACGAAATCGATTTCCTCCGGGTCGTCATAGCTTCTGCAGAAATCGTTAGCCGCTATACCCAGTCTTCCAGCATGGTCTCTTATAGCCCAATGACTCATAATGACCCCCACTAGATACCTGGTATATGTTCTGCTACCATTTAGTAGTTCTCTTGTCCTCATCTTTTCATATTTTAAAGTAAGTAAGTAAGTGAATTTATTTAGCATTTTTTGCTATTCATTACAAAAGCCATATAATTATACTATAAGTCTAGCTCTCTTTCCTCCTTTTCCTTATTTTCTACATTAGTTTACGAATTTAATAAGTAATTTTAACAAATTCAAGAACTTTTCTCTTAAATATCCTAAAATTATTCTCAAGTTTTACACAGTGGCTGCCTAAAATCATTAGCATTTCTTAATCCGTAAGTAAGTTGTAAGTCTCCAACATAATTCATTAATTTACTTAAATAACTCGGCATATCACCTGACTTAATTTTAAATATAAAAATTAATAAATTCATAATAATTCGTTGCTTTAAACTCAACCAACACAAAGAATTTAACATAAATATGATAGATGTGTATATATTGCACTTTAAGATGGCTCTCATTACCCTATTTTGAAGTCTCTGTAGTCTTACAAAAGAGTTATTATCGCACATAAACATGACTGTCGAACAATATTCAAAGTGGGGTTTAATTAGTATGTTATATACATTAATTGAACTTAGTAAGTCTATTCTATTTCTTATTCTTCTAAAGTACCATATTTTCTTCAAAATTTTCTATGCTATGTAATCTATATGTTTTTTTAAATTTCAGTTCCTTATCAACAATAATACCTAAATACTTGATTTCATCAACTTGTTCAATTTGTCCATTATCCATTCTTAAATCCAGGTCAAAATTATACTTAAATATCATACACTTAGTTTTATACACATTAACTTATAATTTGTTTGATTTAAACCAATTTTCTAGTTTCTCTAAATCTTCCTGAATTTCGCACTGACAATGTTCTGTATCTTTCTCTGTGACACATGTGAGTGCATCATCCACAATAAGAACAATTTTTGAATTCATTCTAGGTCGTTAATATATATTATAAACAGAAGAGGTCCCAGAATAGATCCTTGTGGGACACCAAACGATGTCTTTATATGATCGGATAAGACATCATTGACCAAAGTGCTTTGTATCCTATTTTCCAAATATGATTCAAACCATCTAAATTCAGTATTTCGAATGCCATAATTTTCAGTATTAATATACATACTTCTATCTATGGTTTCAAATGCTCTTTTAAGATCCAAGAAGACTGCAATGACCCTATTTTTTTCAGCTAGCTCTTCTTTCCAGCTCACTATTACTTGGTTTAATGCAGTTTCACATGAGTGTCGCTTTCTAAACCCTGACTGATTCTCCAAAAAAAGATGATCATTTTTATCGAAATAGCTTTCAAGTTGTTTATGTACTATTTTTTCTAATACTTTCTCGCAAGTAGGTAATGCATTTATTGGTCTATAATTTTCACAGTTATCAGGCCCTCTAACCTTTTCGACTGGCGTGACATGAGACTCCTTCCAAATATTAGGAAAACATCTAGAACTTAATGAACGATTTACGAGACGCTCGAAAATTGGACCTAGTACTTCAAATGCGTCCAGTAGCATTTTTGCACTTATAAAATTAAAATCCCTTTTTTGATTAATTGTTTTTAGAACTTCTCTAATTTCACACTGATTTAAATTCAAATTGAGAGTTTTTTTCTTGTACTAAATTCACAAAGGGAACATTGTCTATGGACAAATTAATCTCCTTAATACTATTAACAAAATATTTATTAAATTCATTTGCAATAACTTTTTCATCAGTCGCACAAACATTATTAAAGTTGATACTCCTTTTTATAGCATTTCTATTTTCAGTTAATACATACTTCTTGATAGTTCTCCACATAGACTTCTGATTTGTACTTAAACTAATTTTATTTTTTATATATTCATTTTTAGCTCTATCGAATTCGCTTTTATATCTGTTTCATTCCACTCGATATGATTTCCAATCACTTTCATCATTAGTGTATAACGCCCTTTGATGTTTTATTATTTTATCGTTTTTTAGTTGCCTTAATCAATTATTATACCATTCTAATAAATTGTAGTTACTCATTTTATTACTCACGTAGCCTTTTGTTATTTTTAAAAGTTCGCTTGATATGATGTTCGCAATGTCGTTAGTATCAGTCAGATCATATACATTTATTAATGCACTATTACTAATATCTCTAATAAAAGATGTTTTTTTGTACTTTAAATAAGATATTTCATTTATACTTGCTTTAGATCTACTGCTAACCTTGACATTTATATTCAGTACAATAGTTTCGTGGTCAAACATTTTTAGTTCAGTATTTATGTCACCTTCCACCTGATATTCAGGTCATATTTGCCTCGCGATACGGCAGGTTTCCCTGTTGATCCACTGGAGTCTTGCCTTTTGATAGGTGACCCTAATGATCTCCTTTTTAGGGCTCTTATTGGGATCTTCAGATAAGCTATCGTTTCGAAGCAATTCATATCAGAGCCCTTTTTGATCAACTTATCAGCCATCTAGTTGCCCGGGATATCCCTGTGGCCAGGTACCCAGCATAAGGTCACCTTATACGGTGTAGTCAATTCCTCAAAGCTGGTCTTACATAACTGATTTAACCAACACAGCTTCCAGTGTCTTAATAGCTGCCTGGCTATCAGTATATATGTAGATATGCCTGGTAAATCGCCACTAGCTCTGCCTGAAAAACACTACATCTGTCAGACAGTCTATAAGACTCGTTCGACTGGCGGTCTCTGGAGTACACTCCAGCCCTTGTGCCCGCTATCATATTGGATCCATCCGTAAAGAAAGAAATATTGGATGCTACCGCCATCTTCTTCCCAGCCCAATCACTCCTGATGGGCATCACTACATTGACACACTCACCAAAAGTTGGAAAGGTATCTGATAGTCAGTTTCTTGCCTGCAGTCACTGCAGTCTAAACTCTGGAGTATATTAGAATGCCCAAAACCCCTCTTCATGCACCACCCTCTCCCCGCTTTGATCCTGACAGCGCTAATTGCCACTGCACTCCTGTAGTGGAGATCTAGCGGCAATGAATCAAGCATGACTTCCAGTACGGCTGTAGATCTGGGGCACAAACATTCAGTTATTCCCAGATAAGTGGCCATCTAGATTTTTGACAGCACATCCAGGTTATATTTATTCGTCCGTGCCGTCCACCAGACCGTGGAAGTTACCACCAAAAATTAAATTTTGTTTTCAGTGTAGAAGGCCCGTAACCCGTTCTTCTAAATTAACCTTCGAGCTCAGCTTAGAATCTAATATGATTCCAAGATACTTTGCTTCGTTGGGCAGAGTAAAATACTCTCCACCCAGCATAGGAGATCTGAAACTTTCATCGTGCTTTTTACTTGCAAAAAGAACTAACATTGTTTTCGAGGGGTTTACCTTCAATCCACTATTATTAGCCCAGTTGTCCAGCTTACTCAGCATATATTCGAGCCTTTCACTAAAAGTAGAGAGGAATTTGCAGGTTGTCAGGATGCATATGTTATCCACATAGGACACCACTTTAACACCCTCTCTCTCTCTAACCTAATGAAGATTTTATCGATTAGCAGTAGTCACAGGATTGGTGATAGTACCTCTCCCCGCGGCGTACCCCGATAGACTGCTCTTCTTACAATCGCATCCCCTGAGTAAGGCTAATCTTTCTGTTGAGATGCTGAGAAGCATTGAGTTGATCTTCGTTTTAACGTTGTTGAAAGTCCCTTCAATATCCTTACGTTACTTTTTATATTGAATAGAAGTCCGAATAAATTCCACGATCTACTTTCAGTATCCAAACTCTAACAGGTAAAATAACTTGTAATAGGTTATCTTACTGGTTAAAGAACAGTTCATCGGTTGTACTACTATCGTATGGGGTAGGGGCCCCATTGATCGCGGCCCCCTGGGCCAGTGCGTAAAAATGGCATTGCTAGTGCTAGCAAAACAAGTCTTGATATCCAGATCCTAGCTTGTGGATGTCCTAGAATATCCGATTGTATGTTATATCTCAAAGTCTTGCATTTCTCCACACTTTCCTAATTTTGGAAACACTATTCACTCAAGACCAAGAACTATTTACATACATTTGATTGATATTTTTGCATTGCTTTTGTATTTAAAAGAGATCTGAAAGCGCATATTAAGCAAATAAATTTCAAAAATTCCCATGAGAAACTTGCATACCACCTACCTGCCAAAAGATCTAGAGTTTCAGTAAAGATGACTCCCTCCCAATAATAAAGGACCACCAATCTAGTTTTGACAGTCTATCTAATATGTTTACATTCCTTTAATTTGTGTGTGTATATATGAATAGGTATAAATTTCATTCAAAAAACCGATTTTTGTTCTCCCAAAAATATTCCCACAGTGTTTAATTCCTCATGACGACTTATGTACATACATACAAAGTATCCTGCAAAGTATCCATCCAGAAAGCTAAAATTCACACATAAAACTTGGATACCTACCTACCTACCTAGATATAAACAGAAGAAGAAGATTTCCATGCGCTTAAGCCCTTTTCAATCCTCCTCCGATCAGGCGTATACCGACAGGCGAAATTCACCGACAGAAGTTAAAACCAGCCGCCAAATAAACCGAAAAACGTCGACGATACAGCTTCCATCCATTAAGCAAACGTGTCGATCTTAAGTGGAGAATATACTCGACATTTCCGCATGGTCGGGTCATATTAGACGCATCTTGCTTGCAATCACGAAATAATGACGGATGCTCCAAAAATGTATTGAAGAATAAATCCAAGATGCCGAACAAGTAGGGCGAAAAAGAAAAAAAAACAACAAACTAAATGAAAACATTTTGGATGAGGTCAAAAGAGGTTTTCTTTGCACATTCCCCGTACCCACCTCAAAACACCAACAATGCCTCCTCCTTCACACCGCGTGTATATTGTGAAGACGCACTGAAACTGCCTTCTCAAGCCCTAAAATTATTTCTTCCCGCCCGCCACACCGCGCCTTAGTAACTCAAGTAAAAGAAAACTTTTCCTTAAGCCGACCTCGAGATGACGGTGAAATGTTTCCTTCGTCAATTTCATGCGTAAGAAAATGTCTGAGCAAAAGGTGTTCTTTCTTTCTTTATTCGCACTTTTTTCCCTCCTTCCCTCTTCTAAGGCATCACTCGTTTCTTGTGCAATCGAACGAACATATTCAATTCATTCCACCAACCCTCGTCGTTGGGTGTACAAAAGGAGTACGAACTGAGCCCTGTTTATTGCGAGATGAATTTTTTGGTTGAATTGGTCGCAATGGAGTTTCGATTTGTTGATTCAGATCGGAGCCCGTCTCTTATGAGTTTTTAAAAAAAAAAAATTATTTTTTTTTAAATATTTTTAATTCTCAAGAAATGATGTGTGTTCACGCAATGGAACCCAATTGTGCTTGAACTATGACTGCAATTCCTCTCTAACTAGTTGCATTCAATGTTCGGATTGTGCGAGTTCATTATGCGTAACAGATTTGGAGGGAGTTCCATAAATCGCTATTTTGACCGGATGTGAAATTGCTTTTTTTTTTTTTAATTTATTATTTTCAATAAGATGCGTTGCAATCAGCGTTTTGTGCTGCTCACTCAAAAAAAAAAAAAAAAACAAAAACAGAAAATATCTAATATTGAATCCTTTTCTCATTGCCAACGATTTCGGTTGCGAAGCCTTCGTCAGTTGTAAGTCCAGATTATCGCAGATTGATGCATTAAGCCGCTTAAATTATCTCTTCACATCTACGATGGACCTTTAAGTGAAACGGTAGGCCACCATGCTGCATTAGTAGCAAAAAAGTAGCGCATAGAAAATCCATTGACCTTTGTCAAAAAAGCCTTTTAAGTCTGGCCGAATAAAGATGCTTTATGCCACCAAGAAGTTGGCTACTGTAAAATGATCGCATTAAGGTCCTCTCTCAGGTTGCTGCAAGCACTTCATAGCTTATGATAAGATTAAGGAATTTTTATTAAAGCTGCACTGCATAACGGTCGAGATAAAAAACAAACAAAGTGAAAATGAGTAGTAATGTTTTGAAGTTTCTATGAAAGGTTCTACTACGTCTGCGATTGATCAAAATCTAAGCTAAAGTTAATCATATTTGTGATGAGATTGAATATTTTTGATCGTGTTGATCTAATTAATATAAATTATTGGAGTAATTTAAAGATGGGAAAGAGCACTGAAATTTGACGAGTTTTGGTATGTTTTTGGTTGACAATCTTAGTCCAATACCCTAGACACACGGGACATATCAATGATCATTGGTTCAATTACGTAATTAGACCAATGATCATTCCTCTTTTGAAGTGGCACACGGCAATGACGGTCTTCAAGTAATTAGATTTGACAGACTAGATTTGACCCATTAAATACTTGTGTATACTGGCGATTACTCTCATATCCTTAAATATCACAGACATATCCGTGTATATGTGGCTATTTCTTGGTGTCTTTCTCAGATCTTTTATATAAATGCGCCACAGCTCGCAGAACTTATAATTTTCAGCAGTTTTCCACAATCTTGCGTTTTTCTTCGTCTATTTTTTTTTAAAGAATTCAATAATTTGGTAAACATGCAAAATTTACTTTAAAAAATGTATCAGCCAATTTCACAAATGACATCTGGACTGTGATGCCTGCAAAAACAGCAGATTTTTCCAATAATTTGCAGTTCCTCACCGCTGAAAGCGCGCTTATCGCTAAAAGAAATGACAAGCAATGCATAATTGCAAACGAATGAGCTTGTGGGGTCGTAATTGGTGCAATGATGAAACGAATGACCATTGCGCCAATGATGCAGACACACGAGCAATGATCATTGCTACGTCAATGATCATTGATATGTCCCGTGTGTATATGGTATAATTGACGAACTTTAATTTTTTGTGATAGTAGTGAAAGCAGATTTCTCTGAATAACTTCCTTTCCAATAAATAGTTCACAGTTGGAAATATATATGTATTTGGCTTATATCTGAAGTACATACATTTGTGCACCACAAAGCTACCTATAAGTTTTAAGCTTGACGGTGCTTTAAAACAAAATCAATGGTGTCTTGCGTCAACCATTCTTACGCAAGGTGTAATTAATTTAAATTTTATCATATCTCTTGATGTCGAACATCAAAGCGTAGTCGGTCATGAAAATATGGAGAGCGAGCTATGTATGTGTATTTGTTCAATAATAGAAAATAATTAGTCAATTAGCAGCAGTTAAGATCATGAAGCTGTTGAAACTCCCCAAATTCAGAGTAATTTTAATTACATAGTAAAAAATAATTCCCTAAAGTGAGTGGCAATAATTTGTGCTACACAGGTTAGGCATTTGTCGATAATATTAAGGAAAGCTCCACCTTGGAAAACTAAGATTAGGTTTTTATCCCTCAAATGTATTTAGCGAATTTTGGTTTTTTCCCCATCAAATTTAGGGAATATTTCCTAAAATGTTGGGAATTTTCATATTTTTTTTTACGTTGCAGCTCCTTTCTCGCGAGCCGGAACCAAAAAAAAAATTTTAAACGCTCTAGCTCGTGAGCCGGAGAGTTTATTCTTTGCTCATGAACAATTTTCATGTTTTGTTTATACTGCCTCTTGCTCATTGTCGTAGATATAAATAGAATTTTAAAAATCGGAAAACGTTACTTTTTGCTTATTAACTTTAAAAAGCTTTTGTTAAAAATTTATTTAATTTAGTTCAAATATGTGGCAGCCCCGCTCTGCAAACCAGAGAAATCATAGAATTTTCATTTTTAAATCATTTTCAATAAAAATTGGGGGATAAAATAAAAAATTAGAAGACGTTGTTTTGTTGCCTTAGATATTTAAATAAATTTTCCATTAATTAATTTGCGATTTATTTAAAAATTTTAACGCCCCGCCAAATCTTGCGAATTGTGCACCGAGCTGCCCAATTTAGGACAACGACCCAGCCTTAAAGGTCGCGTCGCTTTGACAGTTCAATAGAATATACGTCACGTGTTTAAATTCGTACTGACCAAATGGCTGCCGCGCTTGCCGGATTCGACGCGAAAATAGAGCAATAAAGAGTTAAAAGATGACATTTCTTCTGTCAAAATTATGTACGTGCTTGTCCAGTTTTGTAAGGATAGAATTGGAAATAAGTTTGGTTTGTTAATATTTTGATAAATGTGAGTATAAAGTAACTTTCAAAATTGTTAATAATAAACAATATTTATTATTTAACAGTTTTTTTTAAAAGCATTAGGACGTAAGTGTAGTAATTTTCGGTTTTAATGGAATTGTAATTCTGTTACGGACTTGATGGCTAACAAAACTAGTTTGTTTTATTGGTAGATATATTATTAACATTGAATCTTTTTTTCTAGTATGGCCCTAACTTGTTGCGTAGGGGGTTGTTCTTCAAAGACTGGACGCGACTACGTAAATTTTTACAGGTTTCCAAGAGTACCAAACAAGCACAATTTAAAGGAACTTTCGGAGTTCGACTTTGGCTGTCAGCTGTATAGATATTACTTGGATAAATACTGTAGGTTTAGGATACAAATTTTAAGAAATACGTATATTAGAATTTAGTTTATGATATATGTATGTTCACTAATTTGATTGTAATAGAAATATAATTAGATTTGAGTGTTTCCTTTACTTCCTTCCAGTGAGTTTTAAAATTCGTGATGAGTTTCATTTATCATAAAAGAAATTTATGACAGTGCCTAGAAAGAAGAGCTTTAACTAGTTTATTATTAAAATTTTTAATCACATATTTCAGTCGAGTGTTATCACAATACTTAAATACAACAATATAAATAACGAAAACATAAAATTCATTCATGTTGGTCAACAACCACCCACGGTATTAGAGGCTTTTCGTTCAGTCGTTGTGAATGTTTTACCTGTTTAATAAGGAATATAAAATAGCTTTTATAAAATATTTTCTAGTAAAGCTTAAAATTTCTAACGTACTTTTCCAATTACAATGGATCTGTTGGTAATTTTCCTGCAGCTTATTTCCTGGATCCATCCGCTTTGGTAAAATTTATAGGCTTCAAGAGACCTATATGAACGAAAAGCCCCCCTTTGTATAGCTGCTTTCTCGGTTTATCAAATAATTTGCGACATCTAAGTATCTGAAAAAATGTAAGATTTAAATTAGTTATTTTTTAATAAAAAAACAAAAGAAATACAATCGATCTACTTTTTTCTAGTAAAATAGCAACTAACGAGCCCCTGAATATTCAATTATTATAAAAATATCAACAACATTACTATTAATTATAATGTCTTACCCAACATTTGAAGGCAAAGCATCTTTACACCGCTTTGTTTCCAATTTACATGGATCCAAGCCATTACAACATTCATTAATTTTTCGTCTATACCTACAACTAATATCACAATCCATCCTGCCATATATAATTTTAATATTATTTAAAAATTTAGTAGGAAATTTATAACAAAATTGCTCACACTTGAATATTTCAGCGGCAGTTTGTGGACAACCAAAACAAATAAGTAGTTGTCATTTTGACGTTTAACTCTATATGTTCTAATGCGCGGCAGACGCTTTGACAGTTCTTTTGATTGATTTTAAACTGTTTATATGCTTGGTAAACTGCAAATGCAAGAACTGCCACATCTAATAACTCTGATATATCCACTATTTCACTTTTAAATAATAACTCAAGCTTTTCTATGACTTCTTCTTTTAATAAATAAATCTTAAGAGTACCAACGCGATGCGTTCATTTGGTCTTGCTCAAATCCTACACGCGTCTGCCGCGAAAGGCTGTCAAAGCAACGCGACGCCTGCCGCATTCACACCTTAAGAATGGGTGATTGGGATATTAAATTAAAATTGCCTACCTGTTTCAAGTTTTCTTGTCCCAATTTTGGTACGAATAATAAAAGAAGATTTTTTTATTTTTATATTAGGGTTCAGAAGAGATAAAAAGTACGTACATCAACTCTGTACATTATGATTTTATTCTTCGGAGAAATTTTATTTGCTCAAAAAAATAAGTTCATATATTTAAATGAACATAAATTACAGAAGCATACCTGTACACCTACATATACAAAAACTAATTTTCTACCTTGATTTTCCTAAACTTTCCATATTAATTCATTTAAAAGGAATTCGGATACCAGCTATACAGATACAAAGCCGACTGGGACAATTAAAATTATTTTATAATATAATAAACATTTTATACCTACATAGGTAGGTGCAAGGCAATGTAACCCAAATCAGCTGTATTTTGTATACATATGGGAGGTGAATGTGAAAAATAAACAAACGATAGCTAGCATGCATAGGAGTAACGTATTATTTATTTTTCACTTACCTAGCTCTAAAATTACACCGATTGAGTGAACATAGTCAGAAAATTAAAAAAACTTGTATATAATAATCTCACATTTTTATGATGAGGAGTTGGAGCTCCGGCTCGCTAGCGAGAGCTTTGAAGAAATATTTTTTCGCGTTTACAAAGAGCTTTTCGGGAGCGGTCTTTCGAGAGCCGCTCAATCGCGAGCATTTACTTACCCTGATTGTGATACTACCAGTCCTAAAAGTTTTAAAACATTCTGCAAAATCTTATTTAGTTTTAAATTTATTTATTATTATTATTATTTATTTTAATAGCCATACGGATGCGGGACTAGCTAGTTCTTTTGGAATAGACGGTATCTTACTTGGTCTTGCAAATGCATTTACCATACGGATCGGACCCGTAATGGTAATAATCTTAGAATAGGCGGCTTCCTAATCATCATGTATCCATAGAAAGAATACCTAGAATGTGGAAAAACAGTTACAAAAGCACGAGTGAGTCTGGAACTTCATAATTTTGTTTAACAATATTTTATCAGTGGTCTTTCTTTTCATTAACGTTTAGCATAATATTTTGAATACAGACCGTTTTATATCCTTACCACTTTAGGTGATTTAAAAAACTAACAAAGAAGGATTTTTACCTTTAAGGATAGTGTAGAAGAAACCTTCAATGAATACGACAAGTTTTATGACAGATGAAGCAATGTCAGGAGTGTTAAATACACACAATGAGCATATATGCGGGCAGCACAGAACTAACATTTGTAAGACTTAAACCTGATTCTAGTTTCAATTTTATACAATTATATGGGCTTAAATAATCGAAGTTCAAATACTGGGCCAATGAGTACCTACAACCTTGACTAAATTCGACAATGTTTTTCAAACAATGATCAACTTTTCGCCCATATCGAAATATTATCTACCTCTCAGATATTGCAGAGTTTGTAAGAGATTCATTATAGTAAAAATGTAAGGGATTTTATTTTTATAGGAAATAAATTGATGGATTGGGAGGAGTTGGAATGTTCACCAAGATCAGCTGGTCAAAATTTATAATTCAATTTTAGGAAGGATACACGGAAATGCATTAGATCGAATGGACATCACTTTGAAAATTTTCTGTAAAATTATCGTGTCCCAAAGAAGGAAAAACTACAACTTTGCGTGAAACTCCGAGTTAGAGGAAAAAGAATGCACATTTACATAAAATTCCAATTTATTAAATAAAATTACAAACCCCAACCTATCTCAATAATTAACTTAAATCGCACGCAGGCGACCAAATTCTATGAAATTTAACACCGAACTCGTCATACTATTGAAGTCTCGCACTCAGTTAACCTGCACATGGAAGCGAATCTGACCTTGCCAATATGTAATAATTTACTTGCAGTATTGCGGTCGCGATTTGTCAACAATAAATAAATGAAAGTATTCACCGGCAAAAGAGACTTACTTAGTGATTATTCATTGCGTCATCGGCGATCACCACCTGTAGTATTTTTGTTATTACACAGCGCCGCTATTTGGTAACAACAGACTCACTGTGCGAAGTGATGTGTCCAGCAATTATCGATTGCGTCATCGCTATCTACAGCTGTGGTGTTATCATTTGAGCAATAATGCAATAGCCAGTACCTCATTGTGCGAAAATTAATTGCTGGACGATTACTCATTACCTAATTACGCCAACAGCTGCCGATTGCTCCGGTACTAGAGAAGCTGGGCCGCTACAAAAACTTAATTTTTTTTTTTATATTATTAAGCCAAGCTCAGGGGATACCCTATGATGTAAAGCACAGCATAGCAGGAAGGAGATAGGGAAAGGATGAGGGGATATGAGGAGAGTGGCGCAGGTGCCGATGTATGTCACCCTTAAACTTCCGCAGATTGTATGCCGGTGGAAAAACAGAAGATGGTAAACTGTTCCACATTCGCACTGTTCGGGATAAAAAAGCATCATGGAATTTTCCTGTACGGCCGAAAGTAATTTGAAGGGTTAAAGGATGTGCGTGGTTTGCAGCGCGAGTATTGTGTGCAGAAATCATTTTACAAGGAATTAGACTAGATATTTCACCAGAACATTGACCATGCATATAGCGATAAAGGAGCGAAAGGCATCCAACATTGCGGCGGTGCTCGAGTGAGTCGATATGGCAAGTTATTGCCAAATCGCCAATGAGCTTGAAGGCTCTCTTTTGGACAATATCCAATGAAGCTAAGGCTGTGCGACCAGCCCCAGCCCATATATCGGAGTTGTATTCCATTCTAGGTGTAATGTAGGACTTGTAGAGGAGCGCTAGATTTGACGGGCTGAAATATTTCTTACACCTTTTCAAAAATCCAAGACATTTTGATGCTTCTTTGGCAACAGAGAAGATGTGATCTGTCCAGTTTAACTTAATGGAAATGCTCCATCAAAAGAAACGGGTGAGGTTAAGTTATGATCTTGTTTTAATGAGATGATGAATTCGACCCGATTCGCTTTGCCCCAAGCGAGGATATTGTTCATGTAAGAAATATAATACTGCTATTAACCTGAGGAACTATAGTTCATATGTACAAATAGATTTACTTTACTGAATTCCATGTAATCCCTTCAACGTCCATAAAATTAGGCAATTATGATTTCCCAGGTGAAACGAAGCTGTAAATTGCGAGACATTTTGTAGAACTAAATGCGAAGTTTTTCCATATGAAATTTTCCGTCGCTTATAATTCGTAGTTACTTTTTGAATTAATATTATAAGTAGGGCAATAGAGATCCACTAGAGACCGTCAACTTCTCACCTGACCGTCCGATCCAAATATTCTAGAAGCCTAGAATATCCGTCCCCCCCCTATCCTATCACCGGTATTTTAAGAACGGAGAACTAGTAGTAAGTAGTACTTGAACAACGGAACCCACTACCTACTAGTGAGTACGTGTGCAGCGGAAAGCCATCTCGCCAGTACCCCACTGAAGCTACCCGTTTTAATACTGACCGAATCTATTCCCGCCCGAGCAAAACCTCCAACCGAGCAAACGACTTTTCTAATAATAATGGTTGCTATCTTGAAAACTAAGCAGAGTTGGACCTTCTTATGTTTTGATCTCCATTTATACCTGTTTCAATATTCAAATATAGTTTCTGAAACACCCTGTATATTTGAGTCCAAAATCAATGGATTTTTTCTTCACCTGTTGACTAATAGAGCCATAATATAGTTAATTATGACTATAGGTTCTTCCATCTCGTGATACTAAGGCAAAGAAAATAGGACACGGTTGCACAAAATTGGATATTTTTCGTGTTTATTTAGACCGAAACACACAATGTCATGTACTTTCGTCTTTTGCATGAATGGGAGAAAAGAACTTGGCTATGCATTATTTTGTAGGGTGACTGAGACAACAAACAAAAATCAAGAGAACGTGGGATTACCCGAAAGATAAAATCTCTCCATTTTTAAGAAAAAAGATAAATTGGCTATGGCGCTGAATAGTGATGTAAAATTCCTCTCAAATGAGATTTTCATTTTATCCAAAAACATCAGAGAATTCAGTAAGTCTTTCACCAGCTTAATATCTTTAGAGCAAAACGAATGTAAACAGAAGCACGTGCGTTCAAATATTACAGGATTACAGCAACAACTTTGGAACCAATTCTCTCAATATTTCAGAAAAACCTGTTTTCACAAAAGTTCGGGAACATTTTATGAGAGTAAAATCTGAAAATTCCTCCCCTTCGCATTTATTTATGAAAATGAATCATCTGATTGCATGAAATCTGCAGTTTCACATTTTTTATCTTTATTCATAAAAGTTTTAAAGCGAGTTTGATTTGTTTGTTTTTTTTGTTTCTTCTTTCTTTCCTTTTCTCGCCGTGTACATTTTAAATGTAAAACAGTCGGAACCAGTGTTGCCACTCAAAAAATTTCTAGTGTAGCCCAAATGTGGTTTGGGTAGCCACAGGTGAAAAATTTTTAGAAAACTTAAAATCTTACATAAATATGACCTTTTAGAATCGTAATTAACTAAAACTTTGTTTAAACAAATTTATTGAAACAGAAATATAACAAAAACAAAACCGTAATATTCTTCTGGCTTCAAAATGAAATAAATAATTTTTATACGTAAGATGACAACAGAGAAATTGCACATGGATGTAATTAATTAAATTTAAGTCGAAAACTTATGTCTATACTCACGATAAAATTGTGCAGTTTGAGTGTTTTTCTTTGATAATATTATTAATCTCGTCGTAACTTAATCGGCTGCTCTTTAATTAATATTTAATTCTATAATGTTTTTACTTCAGTAAATAATAATTGAATATCTTCAGTTGGTGTTGCTTTTTTATATCGATTATATATGAAAGATAAATCTGGTAAGATATCAGAAAATTACTTGTCTTTTATATATTCGTAATCTAAAAAGCTATTAAAAAAAGATAATTTAAATTTATTCTTTTTCGAATTGGATGTACAAGTTCCTGTAATTATTTAAAAAAAAAATTCAGATTCTGAAAAATTAAAATTTTAAAAATTTTTAAATATAAATTTTTTATATGAATTTGGAATCTTTAGTTGAGTCGACATACTCATCTTTGAGAAAGTCTTTAATTTGTATTTAAAATCTCTATCCAGTATATAAATTTCAGGTTATTCAGATTGGAAACTTAATTTGATTCTACTATTAACTTTAAGGCGTATTGCAAAAATAAAAAATTAATTTAAATATTTGTAGAAGTCAGCATATTGAGAATTGATTTTGCAGCTTCTGTCTTATCTTCAACTATGCATACAGAAAATTATAAAATTAAAACATCCCAGTTTTTTAATAAACATGGTACTACCTGGTACATTGAAAGCTCTCTGGTATCTGACAATATTAAAATTTCATGTGTCATTATGGCTAACTATTCATGAAATTCCCTCACTTCCTTTTGTCGTTTACTACTATATTTTAAAAATCTATAAATACTATTAGTAAGTGTTTCAATATCGTTTGACAGATTTCTGGATGCGTAAGATAACGCCGGCCGTATGCATTGAATATGCAATGCATCAAACTGCATATATATCATGAACTACTGAGCGTAATTTAGTGAATACGCTGTTATGTTTTGCTAAGATTGTATTGGCAAGGTCCGTACGAAAAACAAGAATATTCTTAAAAAAAACCTCGAACGGCATTGAAAATGGAATCTGCTGTTGATGACTCAGTTTCAATAAAGCACAGAATATAAGAAATTTTTTGTTGGTCAATATCAAAATATATCGCCAACAAAACAAAGTATTTCAGAGGCGATACATTGATTTTGTAATTCTGAGCATATTTTATTAAGGATATATGGACGTACTTTTTGCGAAAGGAGTATGGTACCTTTGATCCTGGCAAATTTAATTTTACTTGCTAATACAGAATCAATAAAAGTATTTGCTGAAAATCAATCATGACAGGTGGTCCATTAGTTTAAATGACAAATTATGTTCTACTATAAATGATAAGCATTTCATTTAAAACACGGCAATGGACATAATCTTCTTTCATTAAATGTCGAACGTCTGGAGTACCTAGTAGGTACTGATGTCATATTAAATTTATGAAGTAGGGTATTTTGATGCCTAGAAAGATGTGATTTACACTTCGTAAGCTTCACAAAGCACACTTTACGCATTAATATATCATTTTCTATATCGACTTTAATTCAAGGAAATTTCTGGTTTCATTCGACTAAAACTCACCTTTTTCTTTTCATTGTACTTATAGTAAACAAAGTCTTATTTCGTTTTTCAGTTTTACCCAAATCCGCCTCTAGATTTATTACTTGCACCGCTGGTACTGATGATATATTTCCTTGATTTTCTGTTTCACCAATTTCATTCCGTATATCAAAAAGTAAAAGTCTTTTCATATTTCTTCTGGCTGGGATCTTTCGAACCCCTTTTAATCAAATAACTTTTATAATTTAAGCTATACCTGTGGCTCACAATGAAGGGTGAGTTCAATCAGTTAAAAGATAATGTTTCATTTACACTGTAGTACTGAAAATTATATGAAATAAAAGTTATTAGAAATATTTTGTCTACGTATTCAAAAATTCTGTAACGTTGCCAAAATGCTCGGGGGGTATCCCGGTAGCCAAACGTTGCCCAAAGTAGCCATTTGCTACGATCGTAACCAAAGTGGCAATACTGGTCGGAACCCCCCTGTCTTGATATTAGATTATCTTTGATTAAGGTTTCGTTGTATCTTTGGCGAGAGCCACAAAATTCAATAAAGCGATCTTTGTTGCTCGCGTTCATTGCCACCGAAATAGTGACCTTTTGTCGACTACGAGTCAATACTAAGCGTTCACTCCGCCAAATTTTTACACTACGTTAAAAAATGACATTATAAATTTATTATCATTAAGCATGGCTTATACTGGGCACAGACTTGCGGTTTCAGATTGCGATATTGACATTGCAATTATGTCATATTGCAATAATAAAATTTCAGAGACACACTTGGGGTTTACGATACTGGGAATTAATTACAGAGCTTATGCTTGATTTGTCATTTAATTTGTCATTTGACTTAAGAAAGTTCCGCGCGCGTACAAAATTACAGCAAATATTGTGAAATTACTTGTCTATATGGAAAATAAAAACGAAATAGACACTTCAACTTGACAAGTGTCAAATGTCAGAATGCCAACATTGAAGTATAAAATTACGTTCTAAAAGGTTCGTGTTTAAATGATTATGGTTTATAACTAGAGTCATATTACAATAAACCTTTGAGGAGAGAACTAAAGGAGACGACATCCCATAGTAGAGTTTCTGGTTGTGTTGGTAGTCCATTTTTACATGTATTTACACTCCATCCCTATCTAAACAACTTATCAATTTGCAAAAAGTTGCGGAGCATCTGTGGTAAAAAATGTTCTTTTTCTACTTTATTTTGAAACAATTCACATAATTAATTTATATAAATCTCTGCGTCTATTAACAAAAAAGATAATTTAAATAGTGCAGTTGCCTCAAACAGGATTTCCCTAGTTTATAATCCAATTTATATTTGCAAGCACTGACCGAGCACTTCATTTTTGTTTTTTTAATTGATATGAAGATTTTAACAGGCACTAGTGGCACTATCAAACTTTGCACTAAATAAAGTTCAAAGATAAATAGTTTTGAAAAGAATTGATTCGGTACTTTTGTTAAATTTCACAAAAGAATTTTAAGTTGACTAAATCTGCTCACAAAACAAAATCACCTTTGACAATTCTGCACCCAGCTTTGACAAAACTTTCTTGCAGCATCTCACTTACTTCTATGTATAGTCTCCTGCTCTTGACAAATTACGCTCATGTACACGAATTTTACACGATTCAACCATTTCTTGTGTGCTATATATTCTAAGGGCACCGTAGTCAAAAAATTTCGCCATTTTGATTTTGGCAGGGTGTTTGACTGTCACTTTTTTGTAAACAAATAGCCGCGAAGTGTGTTTGGCGTAGAGACGTAGTTACAAAAGGGATAATTTACTTTTTATAGGAAATGGTTAAGAGTTATATATGCTCGAAGATTTAGATACAACAAGCCGTGTTGAGGAAAATACTTTTGTGATAAATTCGGTAAATGCATGTATAAGTAAATTCGCAAATAGTTTAAATATATCGTCAGTGAGAGCATACTTTCTGAAATTAAAACTGGTGCCACATGAAACAGGAGATCAGTCAGTCCATTTATATACATGTCAGTGAGTGGTACGGAAGATTGTGCGGAGTTTCTAAGAAATGTGTTTAAAATTTCGCGCCATTAATTTGTTGTAATATTTAAGGCATCAACAATTTTTAACGCCGCCTCTGGCACCTCGAAAAACAAGAAGAAAAACGATAGTTCACACGTCGCCTCCTTTAATTCCCTCCTCGAAGCAATAAACTCATATATTGTGAAATTTTTCGCAGTTTTAATATTGAGTTCCAATGTTCTATATACTGAATGTACACTGAGTGTATAGAGAGTTGTCTCTCAGCATATAGAGACACAATTGCGGTTTAGTTCAAACTTCAATATTGAAACCGCAAGACTGTTTCTGTTATTAGACTGAAGGGAGTTAGAGCCACTTGGAAAAATGAAGTGTCATTAATTGCGAGATGGAAGGACATTCAGTTTCTTGTATTATATTAATTGCCCTGAACTAAATTGTGTTCTTTATCATTATTAGTTGCTGACATTTTGCGTAGAAAACAGAAAATTTACCGAAAGCTACTTTTCATATCATTCATGTAACTAAAACACTCAGCATTTCTTGAATTTTTCTTTTTGAAATTTAGTAGGCGCACTAGATGCATTATAGAGCTAAAGAAGAGCTCCACATACTTAATCTAATTTCATCATCATCAACATCATCATCTTTTTATTATTGATTGCAGCAGAAGTAAGAAAAGATTTACAAAGTTGCCTAAACAGATAGGTTGACTCCGTTTAAAATTTCTTTCAATACTAATAAAAACAAAAACTAAGACAATAAATCAAAACTGGAAGATGATTTTATATGTACGTCCTGTCGTCCATTGTAAAGTATCCTCGTGCAGAACTGACCCAAGTGCATACGAGGTTTTTACGGACTCTATAAAAGTAACCATAAAAATACGCGCACTTTAACCGCAGCAATTATGTATATATGTAGAAGGTAGCAACAGCCGCAGCAGCAGAAGCATTCCCAGAAGTTATAGGCTTACCATTGGGACAGCGACGAATCGAAGAAGCATTAATTATTGAATTGGGACCCGACAAAAAGACCTCTAATGATAACTTATGGCCATAGCATTAGAACCGGAGACTGCTACCGCGCAACGCTTCCTATACCTATATTGAGACGAATTATGTTATGTGTAGTCAGTTGGGTATGTCGTAGGGTTGCACCATTGCTACTGGCCTGCGGTCACATAAATGTTGATAGCTAACTTCAGCTATAGTTTGTATGTGTTATCGTCGTCTCATATAGGACTTAAGTTAGGGCATCTAGCTCGATTTATAGGCGAAATTTATGAACTCTGAGGAGATAGAAGAAGAGGATTCCTTAACAGGTTCAGATACTTTGGATTCCAATCAGACAAAAGTGCTAAGAAACGAATTATGTTATTGGGAAAATTTCATCATTGACGATGTCAGCAGTAGAAAGAATTTTCGTAATTATGTATGTGTGCTGTGGATAATTCAAAAATATTATTTTTGTCGTTATTGTATTCAAATAAATTTATCTTGAATTGAATTAGTGTATCCAAAAGATTTTATTGGATGGTTTGTAAATAGAAATTGAAGGCATCAAAAATCGTCTTGGTTTTTTTATTGTGGTTTGAGGAGAAATCAACTAACCAATGAAACACTCTCCAAATTATAGTACCAAGGAGTAATAAAATTGTTAAACAGAAATTAGAAATGAAAAGATAACAGGCAATGATAAGAAGGAGTAAGGTTGTATAAAGAAGAAAATAAAAATATTCTATTAAGAAACCAATCTCTCCCAAATAAAGAAAAGCAAAGACTGTCTGATTTTTCTTTTTAATGAAAAATATATTTGAAAAATAAAAAATTAAATAAAAGATATTAATATAAATAAAAACAAACTTAAGAGAGAAAACCTTTCTAAGAATAGGCAATTTTAGGTAGTCGTCCATAGCATAGTACTTGTCCTCATGCCAAGGAATCCAAATTGCAACAGCACCAGCAATAGCACCAGTAAGAGCAACACAGGACCAGCAACATCAGTGTTTTGAATAAATGAGGTTGGAATTTCCTTAGCTTACTTTCTAATCGAATTGAACTTATCGTGGTCAAAGAAAATCTTTCAAAAAGAGAAACAATTTCTTCGCTAATAGCTGTAATACGAATTCTCGTCTTATGGACAGCAGTTGCAGCATCAGGCAGGGTGGGATGAGTACCTTTCTAAGTATCTCAGTGCTAATAGAGGTTAGGATCACACCTCGACACAGTACCACAATATTTACTTCAGTAAAGTTGAGAAACATTTGTAAGGTTTTAATCATTTATAAGGCTTTCAGAGGCGTGACCCAGAACAGATATCTATGACAGTACCCAAAAAGTTTCTTGACAGATCGCAACCCTATCATTGGATACCTGCTGCAAGCTAATGATTTAACACATAGTAAACATCCTCGGTCCTATGCTCACAATCGAAGTGAACAAGGAAAAATACCTACCTCTGCGTTCACTAGAAGAATCTCACGAAGTTTTTTAATGATAAAAGTGTTATAAATGTGATGAGCTTCTAGAATACCATCTAGGACATATTGTGGTGCTGTTCGAAGAGGGAGGTGAGGGTATTTTGATAGGTAGGATAATATGGGAGTAAGTATGAGGAAACCGCAGGGCAACAGTGTTGAAATGGAACTCCAACCAAAGACATCTGGGACTGTAGTTAGCGGAGACCACATCACATCCCATTCCTGGTCACCAATGTAGTTAGCTGCCATTAAGTACCTACTGTCGAAATTACCAAATCTCGAAAAAGCAGGGTTACCATTAGAGTTACGCTTAGATTTTACAAATCTGCAGAGCCGCTTATACTCGTACCATAAGATTATTCTAAATTTTCTGATGGAGCATTAATTTCCGATTCACCGTCACTAAGAATTCTTGGCATTAATATTTCCAGTAAGTTAACCTGGACAGACCGCATCTTTTCTGTTATCTTTTCTGTTGCCAAAGAAGTATCAAAATGTCTTGGATTTCTGAATCAATTAAACAAACAAAAATACATTGAAATTTTAGAGCAATACCTACGAGTCCAAGGTCATCGTATTCAGAAATTTCAATAAATATGCAGGAAATGTTGTGTCGTATAAGATTTATTTAATAAACGAGCTAATTCAGTGCTGTGATGTCACGGTACGACGGAAAGCAGCTCGGCGTCAACTAAAGCAGCCGCACAAAACAGAGATACATGTTGAGCCTTGGGCGTGATCCCAAGTTTTGTTATCGTAAAGTTTCCACAAATTCTGTGTCTTCTATGGTATATGTAACTAATTTGTGTATATAAAAGGCTTGCTTGAAGCCGGAAACTGCGTTGGCTTGAAGCAGAAAACTGTGATGACTTGAATGCCTGCTTGGAGCAGGAAACTGTGACGGCTTGACATGTCTACTGGTCTACTCAGAAAGCAGCAGCTTGGGATAGATGAACTTCCAGATCTGAGATATTTTTATTTGAAAGCACCAAGTTGTCTTAATGGTGATTTGATGTCCACGAGGGGTCGATCCGGTGGATGGATGCGCTTCTTCAGTCCGGGCTGTCGTTATGACAACATCTACGCGTGCTATTTCGTTAGGAAAGCTACAGCGCTGGGAACAAGTCGAGTCTATGTCGACTTGACAGGCGTAGTAAGAGCAGTTGCAGCACTGGTGCTGCCTGCAGTAGTTGCTTCTTCGAACCAAGTCGATCTTATATCGACTTGACGGTCGCAACAAGAGCAGCGCCAAAGTTGGTGCTTCCTGTAGGATTCATCTTTTCGGCACTAGGTAGCTAGTCCGTTTATGGAAAGTCTAAAAAATGACGTAGACTATGAAATCGAAGCTTATCTAATCCATGAAACATAATAAAACAATAATCCATTGCTTGTTTGTAAAGTGGTTGGTCAAGTGTTCGTAAATGTGCGAGCCGGCACAAATGTGTCTCCACAGAAATACCTCACTGGCGCATATTTCTCAAAATAGTAGAACTAGAATAACCTAGAACCACCAGCAGATTTTCTGCCTTTTTTCCATAATCAACGTAAAAAAAATGTCACGCAGTTGAAACCCACCAAAAGTCTTCTACCAGCTGGGCTACACCATATATTATTACGTAATTATTTTTATTTCAAAGTAGTAGCAACAAAAGAAAACTGTTTCCATTTAACCCAGACAAGGAGTTCTAACAACCCAAATATCAACAAACTCTCTCTCTCTCAAATTTTTGTTCTCAAGCTATATATGCAATAAGGTTGCACTTTTTAATACCATCCGGTTATACTACTAGCGTAACATACGAACCAGCTATCATTTACAAATTGAATTATCATCATCCTTAAAAAGTCACTCCGGGTATAAAATAAATTTGACCAGGCATCATGAGCATCTGATTAAACACCACAACAATTTTCCAGTAAATTTACAAACAAGGATAACACCAGATAATTTTACAACATAATCGCCTTTAAGGTTGCTCCTTTCATAGATTTAGAAATTCCCCCGAAGCTACTTACACACTTCCCTATAATCTCGGCAAGGACTTAAAAATTCTTCGACACTCAACAGGATTCTCATCTAGTATTATAGATGGGACTCTTGCTGTTTTCGGATAGCTGCTGGGCTTAGAGCGAGATTAGCTAGAAAATGCCAACTAGGAGACACACGTTGAGGGTAATAAAAAGAAAAGATTTAAGCCTTTCATAAACTACCTACTTACCGAATTGAGTCCTCTATATGCTTTACAGTCCAGGACCCCAATTAGATGATGCGCATGAAACTATTATATATGCAGCTTGTCACCCACATCGACCGGTCACTTTGCATATACTATAGTATATACATACCTACTATAGTTACATTATAGGTAACATTGTTACTGGTCATCACCTCATTTTTTTTCTATACCTTACTTACGAGAAGTTGAAATTACTAGAAAAAAGGGCATATGTTTTAGCAACTAGCTAGTCTCTTTTTTGTTTTTTTTTGTTGTTGTATTGCTGAACAGGTATTCGCGCACTTACTGAAAACAATCGACCTAAAAGGACAGTTCGTGCTGTAGGCATAAATCTTTCTAATCATCCAGGATTAAGGACTCATGTTAGCTGGTCATTTTCATGAAATAATGACAACAACAGTAGCCACAAAAAAGGACTTAAATATTTTTTGATTACTGTAGAGAGTGTATAGATATGCTACATACAGTAGATATATAGGCACATATATATGTATCACATAAATAATAGAAAGGATGACCGAGACAAGTAATAGAGGAGGTGTAACTAAGTACCTACACACATCAGAAGGACGAGGACTTTCAGAGAAAAAGAAGCGACAAAAGTTCGCGCGCGTGGAATGAAACACTTTGCGGAAAGGATTAGGTTCGTCGCGTTTTTTTGTTTGACATTATTATGGGACAATACCGATTTATTACCCAAGTGTATAGGATTAAGTTCTTTACTCCTGATCCTGGCAGGATTTCGACTTAATTTTGGACAAGAAGAGTGATATACGTTGCTTTCGTTACTTGTGGTACGGTATTCCACAGGTACTAACTATATCATTCATATGTCGTCTGCCAGCCCCACCTTTAAGATTTCCTTATCACAAAAGTGACAGCAGGTGATGATAATAAAACAAATAACTAAAATTGGGAACGTCACCGCTATGAACGCTGCGTGCGTAAAATGTATAACTTACTTAGTGGCTGACTGGTTTTATAGAGGCAATGTAATTTTTCATAAACTTATGACATAAATTTGCGACTTTCTTCCTACAAAAGAAGGAGAGCTTATTAGAAAAATAGTAAATGTGAATAAAAAAAAAAAAATATGTTATCCTTTTTAGATGTATATGTGTGTGTTTCTCTCCGAAATAATTAACTTTGTAAGGCAGAAGGCAAAAAAAAAAAAATGCCGGGCAGTGTAAAAAGTTAAAGCCTAACAGTGGCAATTGGAAAGTATTTCACGAATAATATGTACAATATCCGAGGGGTGCAAATTTGTTCCTTTTAAACTGATGTCGACCCTCTTTTTATTTTTTTTTTATTTTTTGTGATTGGGGCATATAAAAAACGGAAGTTCTTTTCACAGGGTATTAACGTCCTAATCTCGTGTGAATGATACGTTTCATCCCTCTCAAAAACGGAAAAGATTTTCGCCATCTTTTCATCACTTCTCCTCGACATTTGTGTGCCGCGCCACTCTTCTAGCGATTTTATTCAATCAAGAGCACACTGAAAATTTTTCATTGCAATCGCACCACGTTGAGTGGTAGATGAAAAAGAAAAAAAACCTGAAGATAAAATTAAATGCATTTAAAAAAAAAACTAAAGTTATATAAAAAAATAAAATAAAAATTATTATACTTTTTTTTTCAGCCTTGCCAAAAATAAATTGATTAATCGAAATAGAACGATCGCGCCTACAACATTGCTAGAAAATTTTCTCTGCACGAATTAATCTGCAACACACCTCCAACAGAGCAAAAGAAGGTGAATCGAGACTGCGAGGCGAATGGCGGTTTCGTTTTTTTTTGTTTTTTTTTGTAATTAAAATCATCTAAAATGTAATTACAGTGCGGCGGTGACATTTGACACTCAATTTAAGCCTTAAACAAATCAATTGAAAGAAGTGACACATTCGTTTGGGTACCTACCTATGTATATAGAGAGTTGGAAGAAAAAAAAACCCCCAATTAACTGTCAGGTGACAATCAAAAATGCAATGTTCGAACCACGGAAAAAGGTGGAACGACAGTCGATCAACCCAAGTCATTTGCCTCAGTCCATTTAACACGTCTTTGACACTAATCCTTGCTTGATGAAACTAAAATTCTGCGTCCACAGCTCTCCTCATCCTCGCACTTTAGCTATACACTGCGTCGCTATATATAGACAGAGCAAAGAGTAGTATAAAACACGTGTGTTAGGATTGCATTGGAACCATGGTCCATGAAACCACAACGTGGAGCAGCCTTAGTAGAATTCCTAAATGATTTAATTCTTGATAGGCGCGATATAAACCGCGGCTGCGTTCCGCGCCGTCCGGGCTGGCCAGCAGGCCGTTCCATCCAACGAAGTCTCAATTCTCCTCGACTTTATCTTTCGAATCTTAATCTCAGAACTCAATCGAACTGAATAATGCTTTTGCGTCTGTCAAGTCAAGTCCGTCCTGTTCGATTCGGTTGCCTATTGCCCGCCGCTGCCCCCACCAACGCCCGCCGGTGCGTGCGATGTTTGTTACAATTTGTATCCCCGATTTGACCGGAAATGTCACTTTTGTTTGGAAGATTGAAAGGTAAAAAAAAAAGAGTTTTTGTTTTTTTTTTCTTAAGGGAAACAAAAAAAAACAGCTACAATCTTTGGAATGAAATTATTTTCCTGTTTCTGTTTGATTGTTTGTGGCTCCTTTCATGTCCTTATAATGCTGGTGTAAAATTGAACAAGGAAAGTAAATTCTTTGGGCGTTATGAAAGATTTTTCGGTTCTTTTTTTTCTAGCTAATAAAAAATGATTGTCTTTTTGTAGAAGAACATTTTCTTATATCTGGCTAATCAGTTGTTTGAATGACCCAAGTTTAAGGAAAATTAATTTGATTGTGGGAATTCATAGAAATTCAGATTATTTTTGCAATCTAACTACACTGGAGATTTTTCAGTTTTCTGTTGAGAATTGTATTTCCATCTAGGTTTTATAAATTTTGAAATATGTTCACTGTTTTCCATTTGTTTTATTTTTACATGTTTTGAAATTATGCCTGAAATGAATTTATTTTTCATTTTATAAAACTAAACTCCAGTTACTTTCGTTGTTGACGTTAGAAGCTGTCACTAAAATTCTTCACGTTTAGATTTGGAAATAAAAATAGTTTTTTTTTAAAAACCATTAAGTTTCAAAATGGCTGATTTGGTTATTTTTGGATACCAATGTGGATAAAATTGTATACTAGGTTTTATTTATGTTTGTTCTTTTCAATTTATATTTTAATTGGATTTGGTGACTTTACCTGATCGATACATGGATGGATTGAAGAGAGGTTGAGACCCCGGGCGGGATCCCTGGAACCCAGACCACAACAAGGTCCATTGTTCACCCTCCAGAATTATGAGCAATTGCTCATAGTTTCCACCGGATGCTCTTATAAAGCTTAATATTCGCACCCAACCCTCCAGGAGGTATGAGCGTAAAAATCTGTATCTCTTCCCAGAATTCTCAGGGTTGGCCTGTTTAGTCCCAATGGCTTGTTCGTTAGGTCTGGGTTAGGTTTACCCAGCAGTTCCTTCGTAGTTCTATTTTAAAGGCCATTCAGTCAAAGATTGTGTTGGCGGTTGGCTCAAACCGAAATATTAGCTGCAAGGTGTTTTGGTGCGATCCCGAGCGTGGAGGAGGATACCTCTGAGGCTGTACTAAGACGAGCATGCTCGTCCGCCTTTTTTTTACTGCCGATATCGCTGTGACCTGACAGCCAAGAAACGAATACCTTGTTATTCCGGGACAGGGAATTCAGAGTGGTTTTACACTCCAATGCCAGCTTAGAGGTTGTAAAGGGATTTGTTACAGGGCTTTGACAATTGCTTTGCTGTTTGAGCAGATGGCAATTTCCTTGTTCTCAATATTTGAGTTGAGGAGATGACCTCCTGCTTCCAGGATGGCATTGCCTTCCGCTTGGAAAACTGTGTAGGACTTTCAAGGTGTATGGCGATTTCCAAATGAGATTCCTCGCAGGAAACGCCTGATCCTGTGTTTTCTTCAGATTTGGAGCCGTCTACGTTTGTCAATGGCTGGAGCACCGAATGTGATTACCATTTTGCCCTAGGTGAATTTTCGATTTAAAGTTGCTTTTCAACATAGTCTCTAGGAGGTGGTCGCTATCCCTGTCGATGTCAGGTGTAATAGACTACTCAAACTCTAAAATAGATTCGTGTGGAGCCCTTTTCTATTGCGAATCCAGCTCTGATCGCAATTCAGTCTCAGCGCTGCAATTGCCGCCCCCTTCTTGATGTGTATTTGCATGGGTGTATGTTGTGGATGCCTTCAAAAGCCCGAATGCTGGTTGTCTCAAGAGCGCCACTTACACAGCGGAGGTACAGTCCTTGAATCTTTTCCAACATCCCACGATGATCGAGTCATTGATGGTATGTTGTAATAATGCAAAAGGAGCACTCGCAATTTCAGATAATTGTGTAATATTATAATATAATATTTTTAATATTTTTCACAGAGTTTCTGGAAACATCGTAGAGCTATTTTACATTTAAAGAACACAAACGAACGTTTTTTCTAATAAAACTATCTTTATTGCTCTATTACAGTTTAGAACACTACTCAAAGCATTATTTGGCTAAATGCATTTCGGACCCAGTTGTTCATCCTCAGTAGCTTCCTACTTAGTTATTATCTTCCTTTTCGTTTGACGTCAAACGATTTGGTGAATCTGTTTCCGAGTTTGACACTCATACCTCGGTTTCTTGCATCAAGTAGGCTAGGTGATTTGACCTTCAAAAACTCAGTGTTCGGTGGTAAGTAACTCTGCTAACCTTGCAGAGCACTTCTGCCACTGTGTTAATAGTTATCAACTCAACAATTATAGCGAAGTCAGTACATCATATTGAGGATGTTGTAATTGGGACGATTTTTCACCGCAAAACTAGACAAAATTCCCAATTCGTGACTACATAATCATCCTTACTTGGCCTGCGCAACTTCGGGGCCTGAAATATTAAGAATCAAATCAAGCCGTCCTTACGACGGGTTAAGGGCGATAAACTGGCCTTTTAACTGGGTACACCTCTGGGGGGAAAGTAGTCTGTGAAGCGCAATGCTGAACAAGGTGAAAGCTGTATAAGACGAAAGCATGCATACTTGATGGGAGGAATTTGTTGGTTTATTGTGGTGTTTTGGTGATTGGCAGATCGCTTTGGCATCTCCCGGGAGAGTACATACAGTAGTGTGGTATAGTTAGCTGAGTTCTATGGGCACGAATTGGTACTACTCACGGCGGGGTAACTTTACCTTAGTGAAATTAAAATTGAGATTTTTGGCTAAGTGGGTACTGTAGTATGGCAGGTATGGCTAGCCGAGTGTCATGGTGCAAGAAAGTATGTACTCATAATAGTCAGAATAATAAAATCTCAGACATAGTGTGTGAGAGGAGAAAGACAGACATAGCCTCTTGGGCAGGGGGCGACGAAAGGATGTCTTATTTGATGAATAAGTTGATAAAAAATGGAAATCAGATATGTATGTTAGTAGTGCTTATATGGTTAGTATGCATGGTCAGCTATAAGATCCAAATGGTGAATGTTGAAGCCTATCCAGACTGAAGTGGGCATATCTTAACCTTCACGTGGTCCCCTCTAACAGCGCCCATAAGGGTTGTATTACCTGTATAGGTAAAGTACAATTCTTTTAGATGTTGTGTATAAGATCTAGGCCCGAACGGAGTTACCAGTACCGTTTAAAAAAGAATATCTTGCATGAAGGTATGAAACTGGGAGTATCATGCATTACGAAAGCTATACCAAATGGGCGGCCCGACATTGGCTAACTTGGTACTACGGGGATAGAGGAGCCCTGGATAACAAGGTTTTATCCACCTCATGGAATGGCCCCTTTATGGGAGCATCGTAGTGGCTGTGGTGTAGGGTGCCGTGACCTGAGATCGGTAGATATGGGATAGGTCTCGCTTCTACCAGTAAGTTGATGTCATGTCATGCTCTTTTGGCATACTGGTACTCATTGTTTCGACATAAGGAACTTGATTGTCCATTACAATCCGAGCATGAAGAATGCCGTGAGATTAAGCCATACTTGGCAGGTGCTCATGTAAAACCCTGACAGCTTTCTGGGTACACCTCGTAGGTCCTGATAGCCACGACGTCCCTATGATGACCTGACTGCTGAAATGGGAGCCGCTGCAAACTGTTCCGGTCTTGGTATGCGCCTGGTCAGTCCAGGCTGTCCCAGAACTGCGCTGTCTCTGAAAAATGAAAATTTAGCGGGGAATCGAAACATCGGTCCATCCGGACCATTAACACAACATTTTTGTCATCTGTATAAATTATTTAAAGGTGAAATGACATAGCCTTATAGTGCAGATGGTTTGTGCGTCCGGATACTGGAGGGATCTGCGAAAATATAGCCCCGGAATTTTCAAATATGAAATTTTTGAGGGGTGATCGCATGGGACGCATTTAGAGGTCATGGAACTGTAGAATTGATCTTTTCATATATTTCGATAGTCAAAGATTATGAAATATACCTAACTGTTTTTTCTTTTTTTTTTATTTTTTAATGGGGGTCAGATGGGTCCCTAAAAAATAATTTCAAGGAACCCACAAAAAATCAAATTTTTTTGTGATATTGGTTACGAAGATATAGCCAAAAATATGCGAAAAACTAGGGTCCCCCTTTTCTTCTAGGTTTCTAAAGCTAAAATTTTGATATTATCACGCTACTTGCTGGAAAAAAATGTCTTTTGTGTTAACTTATAAGACAACTCTTATAAGATCACTTTTGTGTCCGTCTGTTTGAATATTATTGAAATTTAGAGCTAACTAATTGGGAAATACAATTATCGATAACCTATTTCATTTTGGGACTCTAATTTAGCTGATCTGCCAAAACACCAAAGAACCATCAAGGTAAGCAGTAATTTTACTTGCATAGTGTAATCTAAGACACCATCCTTGGTTTCATGCCCTATTTGCTTCAAAACTTTTAACTCGTCTCATCGCATAGGACGCTTAATTGGGGCTTAATAAGGGCTAAACTTTGGTTTTTTAGTCACGATAACTAAGATTATCTACCTCGGTTTCTACACAAATTTTTAATCTGCAACAAGCCGACAACCATGATGCATGAATGTACAAGCAGCACTTATATATGTACAGGGTGGTGTTCGGAAAGTCATTCACTACCTATATTTTTAAGATTTCATAACAATTGCAGTCGATATGTGCAAAAAAATACATTGTCAAGAAGAAGGTAGTAAGAAGTGTGTCGTTTGGAGAGTACGGGAATACTTTTTTTTAGATATGTTAAGGCTCTTGTTCCATTTATACCCTGTAAATTTCTTATCATACACACCTGTAACGAACAGTATATAGCAAGACCTCTGTAGAACTATTTGTGAAGTTATTCCATATGAAATTTTTTCTAGCTTATAATTCATATTTACTTTTTGAATAAAGATTCACTAAAGACTGTCATTCGACCGTTAACCTCCCGCCTGACCGTCTGGGTCAAATATTCTAGAAGTTGAGCTGGCTTGCCCGGGCAAGCTAGTATATTCGGCCCTGCCTATCATATCGCCAATGATAAATGGAGAGCTAGTAGTAGTATGTGAACAACGGAACACACTAGTCAGTACATGTGCAACGAAAAGTCCTCTTGCTGTCGTCAGTACGTGAAAAATACGTGAGCAACGGAAGCTTTACTCCACTGAAGCTACCCAGAGTCTAATTTGGACGTTTTGCTACCGACCGCATTATTAGAGCCCGAGCAATCCCACCGATTGATCAAACGATGTCACACACCCCATAATGATAGTAAACCGTCTAAACTTCGACTCTCTATTCCTGTTCCTATTTTGCCGTGAGTAAAATTAGAAAATTGGAAAAAAAAATCTACTTTCTTCAAATTTTCCTGTAAAATTCATATTAAATACTACTACCTACTACCTACTCACCAAAGAACGCATTCTCCTTCATCTCCAGCTTTGCAAATCTCGATCTAAGCTATCAAACCGAGCGCTCTTAAAAAGTTCAATACTGGTCCCCAACTCTCGTTACGAGCTTTATACAGCTCTTCCAGGAGGTGTGAGCTAAGGAAACTGTAACCCTTTCGTTTGAGAGCCGGACTTTGACAAAAAAAGTAGAGTCACCGTTTCGGATTCCTCTCCAAATCCTCTGCACACATGGTCAGTTATTAGAGGCATATTAGGACTCGATTTCAAAATAATTAAATTCAGCCGATCGACTGTTCGTTGATAAAGTTCTGGTATGGAACCCTGATTACCCGAGCCCCACTTGCTCTTGACCGAATTATCAATTATCATTTTTTGAAAATGTTTTGTTTATTGTAATACCAAACTGTTCAATGTTTTCTTCAGTTTTTCAACTTCGTCTGGAGGTGCTTGAAGTAGGCCAGAATATATTGAAGAAAGAGATACCCTATGAAAAAATGTTAAATGGTTAATTTGTTTACATTTGACACTGCTGAGAAACTCCTGAGGTGCTTGGCGCAGTGACAGCGACTAAGAGCATTTTCGGTGGGAGCAACCGCAATATTTTCAAACATATATCTTGTTGCCTTGCTCTCTATGTTGATTTATATTACACACCTGTACTGAGTTTTCACTACAGCGGCAACAGATTCTAATACAACCAGAATTTTGCTACGCTTATCACACTTCCTCTTCTCTCCATATATTTTAAGCTAATTCCCCTTTTGTCATCCGCAAGATATTTAAAATTATTTTTTAAGTTTTTGATTACAGTGATTACAGCGTTTTTTTTTTAACTATTGGTTGTACAGTCCAAAACGAAAGTATCGCCACAAATTCTGGATTGTTTCTACTTATAGCGAGATATTCCACAGGGTTCTATTTTAGGTCTGCTGCTTTTTTAATTTATTTATCAATGACCATTCTGATGTCGTTATATTACTGCAAGCTCATTGATCTTATTAAAGAGTGTGTAGCCTGAATCAACCAAAATCAAGTAATACATAATTCAGATAAGTCTAAGTGAATAACATAATCCAGCTTGAAATATCTATGACACCATAGTAACATTATAGGGAAACACATTGTGGGGTTTTATTAATGAAGTTACTGATGTTTTTATTAACTTAAACTTTTTTTATACATAAGATCTATAGTAGACTGAAAAGACTTTTTAGACCATCTACTAGACGAAAATTTTTACCTATGAGCCTGGGTAAAAGTAATGATTCATTAAATTCATTCAATGGTTATCTCAGGTTCGTCTTTGGATTTCGAAGGATCGACAACATATTTCCATTTAACTCCAAATTTCTGGGATATTTTCCGGAAATCGTTTTGAATCATAGTCCACTTTTACCTTTTTTATTACATGGTAATGCACTCAAGTTGTTTTAACAATCTTAGCAACCAAATACAATTGTTGCAGTTCTGCATACGTCAAATTGCTTTTATTGTAGAAATAATGTTTTCTTTAAGTTAACTTTCTATTTAACGTAAACTTTGTAATATCACCGCTAAAATTAACTGTTAATTGTAATATTAAAAACTGAACAAATTTCTTACCGTGCAACTCAATGAACTGAACTGAATTGAGTGTAATTTTACAAAAGGAACCTTTGTATTCAGAGATGAAATTTTCGGTTTAGTTTAACTTAAAGAAGTTATGATTCAAAAAGGAAATTATAAATCCATACTACCACCCAACTGAACATCAATGTCCATGCTCAGAGACCAAAATATTCTCTTCGAATCATCATAGCCCATCTTTGTTAGTTTTATTAATTTCATTCTAATGTTAAAACCTTGTCAGGCATCGACCTTGATTGACAGTCAATTTCCCGCCTCCATTATATCTACAGCAAAGATTTTGACATTGGACTGTAGAGAAACAAACTCAGCTCATATATAAGATGACATGGGCAAGGCGGCTATGACTGTTGACACCTTCCATCCTACAGGTATACCTGAAGTGAAGAATAATAAGAATAGAAAAAAAACTAAATATTTGAAATTGCGGTGATATCTTTATCAGAAGAACCTGTCAAAAATTTATAAAATTCCTCTCAAAACGGGAACAGGTTGTTTTACAAATCGAAGGAACACACAATCATTTATCCTATCGCCATCACGGGAATGTTAAAATCTTTTCAATGGTTTTTTTTTCGACTGTCTGTCTGTTTGTCCAGTAAAATGAAAGTCAGTTTTTACCTATGCCACAGAAAGAACAAGTTCTAAGGCGACACAATAAATTTATCAATCTCGTCAGTAACTAATTGATTAGATGGAAGAGGGTGCAGAAGCACGACTAAATTTAGCTCATTTCCTTGGATTTGAATGAATTTTGCATCGACCACTGCGACAGTCGTCCCAGCCAGCCAAGCATATGAATGCAAGGCAAGGCAAAGGTAAATTCAAAACTTTTCGTTTTATGTTCGAAATTAGTTTCGGACGCGATTCAATAACCGACAATGGCTGGCAGAGGAGCATCGAGCCAATAACAGAAAATATCTCCATAAATTTGTGAAATGTAATCAATACAAAAAATATAAAAAAAAAAAAAAAAAAATAAAGAAAAAATCAAGTAAAATTATGAACATAAAACGACACATAAAAGCACGTAACGATGCTACAGCACTGTATGACTCTCCATTCGATTTGGATGCTGGCTGTTCTGGCTGTATCTTCCTGCTGGACAGATTCACCATAAGCTCTGTCCCTATATATAAGAGAAGAAAACTTCTTATAGACTGCCTGCACGATCAGGCCGACAATGTCCAGAAGTTATTCGATTTCGTCCATAAATTATCCCATGGAATGTGTCTTGGAAGTGCTTCTGTGCGCTGCACACTTGACTTGTCGCACAGAGTGTTGAGCACAAACGGGTCGTTACAGGTATGCGCACATGTTGCTGCTACCACCAGAAGTGATCATCAACATCGCTTTCAGGTGCTGCTGTAGCAGTTCGGTGCGGTAGCGTTTGGTGTTTCTTTGGGTTCTTAATCGGCCCTCCGGGGGTCCACTTCATTCCATTCTACTGCAGCTTTTGGGTTATATTTATGGACAATGCGCGCTGTGCTTATATTGGCTATGAATTGGTTCACATCCCTTTTCATTCGCGAGGAATCCTGTATACCTGGAATATGATAGTGGTATCGATTTCAGTGAAGGGATCCAAGGATGCGGTGATCTAATCGTGTGTGAAATTAGTGCACTTACGAAACGAGTGGGCGATTTCAAGGTGTTGAAGAAATATTAAATTTCACAACAAACATTGCGTTAGCAAGGAAATTGAGTAATATCGATTTTTGCACGATTTTTCGGGTCAAGGTCAATGCTTGATGGTAAATTGATATTTTTGCTTTCATATTGTCTTGAATGTACAGAAAACTGTGTCCCCTTTTTGTCTTTCGATAATGTGGAGGCCATAAGAAGACTATTGTGTAATGTCGTACAATGAAGGAGGGCAGTAGGTCCTAATGGGAAATATTTTTCAGTTGCTTAGAGAAAATAGGAGGATATGTATGTATTTATCTAGCATGCATCTGTCGCGAATTGCTGGACATTCACCATTCACAAAGGAAGATAAGATAGATCGATAAGAAATGCGGACTGTGATCAGTGAAGAATGAAAATAGCAAACTCACACTTTCGTTGTTTGCTTCTGAATCCCAGAAGAAGGTTTTTTGACATTTAAGAACATGCTTGATGGTTTGAAGAAAGAAGCAGGCTCGGGAGGTGGTAATAAGTGAGAGTGGGGGGGGGCATAAAGATTGAAAGAATATACATATATGGACTAATCTCGTTGATTATCATACTGGTAAAAGCACCTCGACACAACAGTGTATACTCGTTATGTTCAACCACACACATAACTTCATAATTACTTCTCAATAAATAAAGAAAATCTTAGTTTTGAAAATTCAAATATTCTCAATTGTACTATTATTGAATCCGTTTACTATGTTACAAATCTAAGGTGCTTGAGAAATGAATGTACTGGCAAATTCAAGATTATCTGAAGATTAACAGAGGGTTGTACTGTACTTGATAGTGATATATGGTCTGATTTATTTCCACTAGTTTGTGGCATACCCCAGGGATCTGCTCTTGGTCCTCTCCTGTTTAGTCTCTTTATAAAAAATCTTCCGAAGATATAAGCATATGTATACAGATGATGTACAGATCTATCAGAGTCGACTAGTTGGGATTATGGAAGACTGTGTGCAGCGTATTAACAGAGATTTGAATAGGATTTTTTAGTGATCCATATCGAACAAATTAAAGTTAAATGTTGGGAAGTCACAGTGCATGGCTTTGGACTTTGAAGATCAGCTGTCTTTTCTCTCTGTTTGGTTAGGATGGAATATCTGACCATTTGTCGATAAGGTACGTAATCTTGGAATTATCCTTAACGTTCGTATCAAATGTTGTGACTATTAATGGGGTTGTTTGTCTAAAATTTATTTTGGCTTACGTCGCCTGTGGTTATTTGCCAATATTTTAAGTGTTAATATACGTCTAAAGCTGATAAAACTCTCCTCTTACAGTAATTTTCTAGTGTACGTCTAGTCTTCAGTCTTATGGACTCTGTCTGCCGTAGGAAGCTAGATCTGGCATTTTATGATTGTATAAGATTCATTTATGGCCTACGCAGATATGACCTCAGGCTGCTCTTTCGAAGCTCATGTCAAACGAATTAATTTATTTATTATAAGCAACATACTCAAATCACAATGACCATAACGCAAGGATATAACTAAAACACTATGTAGAGATCATCCACACGAAACCAATCACCTTGTCCGACCATCTCCAATTTGTATGAAACTTTAACAGCTTGAATGGAAAACAAAAATAGCTCACCAAATGCCAAATGTAATAAATGTATAGAAAAAGCCGGCAAGCCATTCTATGAAATGTCGACTTCAGGCTAGTTTCCCGATTTTTGATTTCTTTTCATCTTTCTTTTTTGCTGGAGCTCGAAGCATAATGACGAACGGGACATAGTGACGAATGAATATTATCTGTTATCAGCTTTATTCTAAACTCACGCTATGATTCCCAGAATAGAGGGTTAAGTATTGCCAGCATGTGGTCAATATTTTGTTCACATTAATCTATGTTTGTTGTATACGTGCGTAAAGTAAGCACCGCAACTTCGCCTGATTTAGTTCGGAACTATCCATAATTTGTCGTTAATTTGTCGTTATTTTGCCGTGAAAACCACAAATTCGTTGTGTTATGTTTTCTAAAGGAAACCGGATATGGTGTTAAGTTGACGCGATGTTAGCACCGTAACTCACTGAAATTCAAAGTCACCTTAGCACCACATCCAGTTTCCTTTAGAAAAAAGGTCACCACAAATTTATGATTTCCACGAAAAAATAACGACAAATTAACGACAAATTATGAGATTGTTTCGAACTAAATCAGGCGAAGTTGCGGTGCAAACTTTACGCACTTATTATTATTATTATTATTTATTGGACTGGCAAAACGTACACAAGATTTTACAATCTCTTTAGTACAAAAAATTATGGAAATATATTTAAAATTAAATTAAAAAAAAACCTACAAAAACTAAGCAAAAATTGGAATTGACTAAAATAACTGAAAAAGTATACTACTAAAAAAACAGAGGCATAAAATTAAAAATTAAATAAAAGAAAATTATAGCTGATATACATGAATTGAAACAAAATATTAAAACAGTATTGAAAATTAAAAATTATAAGAAAGATAAAAATTATAAAAATTACGAAAGTGTGAGCTACGCTGTGAGACTGGATAACAACATGAAAATGAAAATGGGCAAAATTAATTGAAAGCGTGGACCCGTGGATCGCGCGTTCTGATAACTAGAGGGAAGACTATTCCAGAGACGGGCTATCTGGACAAGATAAGAGACTTCCATTACTGATCTATGAAAACGGGGTATTACCACATTGTGATTACGTTCCGAAGCTGTGTGCTGGAAAAATTCACGTAGATAATACGGTTTGTTTTTGTGCAATAGGTTATAAAAGTGAATCAGTCCTCTTTGCTTTAGATTATCTAGTATTGAGCAACCCAGCAATTTTGTACGGTACGGTGAAACATGGTCAAACCTACGAAGTTCATAAATGAAGCGGATACAATCATTAAAGGCAACTTCCGTCTTTCGCAGACAAACGCTATCGAGTCTAGGGTAAATCAAACTGCCGAAAGTGAAGTAAGGTAAAATTAGGCTTTTAATCAGTTTTGAGCGGATTTCGAAAGATAATGAGTCAGCAGAGAGCCAGAGCCTACGAAGTACAGCATAAACCTTACCGATAATTATCTTTGTATTGTCGCAGCATTTCATATGTTGATTCAAAATAATGCCTAGATTTTTAACTTTGGGTGCCAAATTTAAAATTGTACCATCCAAGACCACAGGAGGTGAATCATGCGGGTCAAAAGTGCCATTATGGATGACAATAAATTGGGATTTGTCAGGGTTTAGCTTTAGGCCATTAGCCTTCGACCAAATATTGATTCTCTCTAAATCGTCATTAATGCGAGCAATACAGTCCTCAAACAAACCAACAGGTCTGCTTAGGTAGACCTGCACATCGTCAGCATACATGTGCACGCTGACGTCCACAACAGTTTCAGGGAGATCATTTATAAATAAACTAAATAACAAAGGGCCCAGTATTGAGCCCTGAGGAACGCCAGACAGAAGAGGGAGGGAACAAGAAGTATTAAGATCCACTTTCACCACCTGCTTACGATCGACCAAAAAGTCCCGGATAAGAGCGACGGCAGAAGGACTAAAATCAAAGCAGCAATTGACTTTCCGAAGTAAGATCCCAAGATCAACGCTGTCAAAAGCCTTCGGAAAGTCGAGCAGTGTCAAGGCAGCCAAGTAGTTTTGATCTAGGGCAGCTCTAATGTCAGTGGACACTCGCAGTACTGCTGTTTCGCAGCTGTGGTCACGACGAAAGCCAGACTGCCATTTGCTTAGAAGCTCCCTCGAATCCAAATACTCAACTAATTGCCTATTCAATAGCTTTTCCAGAACTTTCGATAAAAAGCATAGGATACTTATAGGTCTGAAATCAGAAAGGGACTGAGGAGAAGATTTTTTGGGTATTGGCAACACCGTAGCGGTTTTCCAGCCGCTAGGAAAGGACGAAGTCATAAGACATGTATTTATGATATGGAGGATGTAGGTATCTATGAAAGGAAGCAGCAACTTAACGAACCGCGGAGACATATTATCTGGACCAATAGCACAAGACTTGACCGAAAAAATCGCTTCAATTAATTCGCGGCGGTCGATTCCGCGGAAGGAAAAAGATAAATGTGAAATTTGAAGTTATTAGATTTCGATTATCTTGCATTTCATCCACAAGTCCTTGCTGTGCGTTAGTAGGAGATGTAAAGAAAGCATTGAGTACATCCGGGTCAAATTCACAGCTAGTTTTATCAGTACCAAAAACTCCCGCTTGCCGCAAGTTATGCCAAAGAGCTTTGGCAGGGAGATGACAATTAAATTTGGAGCTAAAGTAGCGGCGTTTGGCTCTACGTATTGCAGTTGTAGCGATGTTGCGAGCTGCACGGTAAAGAGAACGATCATGGTCAGTTTTAGTTCGCATATAGCTGCGATAAAGAAACTCACGTTCTGCTATTATAGACTGAACTTCACGTGTATACCAAGGACATCCATTAACTTGCAAGGTCTTAGTTCTTAACGGCACATATTTTTGATATAAATAGTTGAGCAATGAAGAAAAAGCTGCGGTTTGGTCATCTATAGATGAACAGTCAAATATAGAGCGCCAAGGTAAAAGCACACACTCTTCGGATAAAGCGTTGACGTTGACATTTTTATAGTCTCGATAAGAAAATCTGTGGGGTGATTCAGGGTTTAGCGAGATGTCATAAGAAAAAAATAAAATATCGTGATCCAAGTTACTAAATGGGCATAGCTGATCTTGAAAATTAACTTTGGTAACATCAGAAGAAAGGATCAAATCAAGTAGTGACGGATTTGTGGAGTTGAAGTATGTGGGATATGAATTTATAACATTTAAGTGCAAGGTAGCAAGAAAATGTAGAAATTGGTCGGCTGAAGGATATTGCCGGCTAATATTTACATTGAAGTCGCCGGTGACTATAACATTTGTATAATTATGCGATATATCAGACAATATACCTTCAAATTCCTGCACATGGTCCAATCTGAAGCCATTTGGCGGACAGTACACACTTGATAAGATACATTTAGAGCTCCCCGACACTATTTCAATGCCAACAAATTCGATCATTCCACCCCTCGACTTCAAACCTTCCCTTACAAAAATCGCCACACCTCCCCCCACACGGTCATTTCGAAAAAGATTGTAACCTGGAATCGAGACAAGAGAGGAAGGGATCGATTCATTCAACCATGTTTCACTGCCAATTATGACATGCATAGCAGAGCCTGCAAAAATGTACTTGAAATCATCAATTTTATTACGCAAACTTCTCGCATTAAATACGCAAACTTTTAGTCCCCGAGAACGATTGCACATAATATTGAATAAAACTCTTACCCTGTCCAAACCAGTAAAGCTATCCCGGCTCGTGATAAATAGTCCCCGCGCCCCTATCAGTGGCTAGGTCCGAAAAGCTCACAGTCCCATTCAAAAAATTTCCCAAATTATTCTCGCAGCGGAACTCACAGAAGGGATAATTATTAGTTGAGAAAAAATATACAGACATTACAAAAATAAGAAATAAAATTAAAAGAAGCTAATTAATGAAAAAATTTAAGTTAAATAATGAAAGAGAGATAAAAATTAAACTTATTAAACTTATTAAAATTACTAAGCTCTATGTTATTGATCATAATTGGGACGTCATCTCGTTTCATACGCACATGTACCAGTCCATTACGGGTGAAGGCAGAGTGGACTAATTTGTTTGACTTCATCTCCAAAACTCTACGCAGAATCCGCTGGTTATATGTAGTCAGACTTTCAAACGCATTTATTTTACTTGCAGAGACAAAAGCAGGGGAAATTTTATTTAGTTGTAGCAGACCAAATGCTTTGAAATTCTGCAAAAATATTTTCTGCTCGCTAACAGAGGAGAACTTTACGACTATCGGGGAAATTTTGTGTTTGCCACCACGGTCATGATGTTTTGGCTTACTACGGAAAGCAGTCGAGTAAGGTGATAGTGTATGGTTTATGATGGAAGAGATGCTGCTTAATATTTGCTGAGGATTTTCGTTTGAGGTATGAGGGATACCAGTTAACACAGCATCAGTGAGCCTAAAACGCCTGCGCTCGTCTTCAAGGTCATGTTGTACATTAACAAGCTCACCTTTAAGTACATCCAGCTCTGCACTCAGCTCGTTCATCTCCCCTCTGATAGATGCAATAATTTTATTAATTTTATCGGTCATTGACTCCTCAAGTGCAGTAATCCTCTCCAATATGACGTTCGTAAACGTTTTCATGATCCGTCGCTCAAATAGCTCGAAAGAGTCCGTAGAAATAATAGAATTAGATCGAGAGGATGAGGGAGGAGTACTGATGCCACTACTAGCTCCCAGCTGCTGTTGTTTACTTCTCGTGTTCCTAGCGTTATCTGTGGGTGTAGTGGTGCTGGCACTTTTCATATGCGATTTAGCGCTTTTCATTTTGGGATGAATTTGGATGAAAAATTTAACGAGAAATTCACGCACAATTTAACTAGTCACAAGAAATGTCACAAATCGCTACGATGAACAAGTTAAATTTTTGTTAATTAAGCTCTATAGTCACTCGAAACTCGGCAATATTATGCGGAATAAGGCGAAAATTCAGGAGCTCTCAGATACACGACTACTCAGCTTCCATATGTACACTGTACTTTTCTGTTGTACGAAAAGAGCAGACGTATTTTGTAATTAGAACACGCAAAAGTTTTAGTTTTGTCAAAGATTCTGTTTGATGAAATATTTTTGGGGTTTTGATTTGAGTGGTGATAAGTCTAGTATATTTATGGTATGCAGTTTGTCGGGATAATGATAGATTTCATATTAGTTTTTGATAAATTAAGCATAACATGTCGAAAAATACTAAAGTGTGGTGGGGCATAATGACAAGCTTTTTATGGATTCAGATGACATAGTCTTACATTAGAAGAAAATTCTTTGTTAAAGGAAATGACTTCAACAATAAATTTGTCTAGCGTTTCACAAACTGAGAATTTTTCGCTTTTTCGGACGTTGGTTACTCAAAATCCGAGAAATCGCTATTTTGTATAAACGATATTTTTTCGAGTTTTATGAATAGAAAAGAAATTTTGGAATATCAACCTATTTATCGTAAAATTTCCGAAATCCAGGAATTATTTTAAAGGTAAAATATCAGATGTTTTCAGTTTGTATTTTTCGAATTCGAAATTCGAAGTACTCTTCATTTTAGAATGTATAATTTTATTGTAGAAACCATATTCCTGCATTGATTAATAATAACGTTTTGATAAAAAAGATGTTATTTCATGTATTAAACATAAATCGTTAGTATCCCCGAGCCCTTCGTTATCTATATCGCATTTTGTCCTTGATTGACATTACATCTATTCAGGGATATAAGAAAAATTTAGAGGAAAATCGTTCGTCATTATGCCCGGGCTCCCCTACTCTGTCCGTAGCGCGGATGAGTCCCAGCATGTCTTTTTTGTTTTTGTAATGAAGAAAATATTAAAAAAATAAATTCAAAAGTAAAAATAAAATAAAAAAATAAATTAACAAAAAATTAAAAAAATGTGAAGGCAATAAAATAAAATTTAAAAATTTGCCTAGTGAAAAATTTATATTAAATTTAACCGAAACTGTTTTTTGTTAATAGTAGTAGTATTTTGTAAAAAAAATACTACTATTGAAATTGGAAATACTGGTTGTCGGTTTCGTTTTGGAGATATAAATTTTTAAAGTCACCCTATACCCTAAGTAACCTAGAAGTGGCGATGATCTAGTTATATGGTTTTTTGTAATTTTAGTATATAATTTCAATGTTATTTTATTACACATGTACCTACCTTTTATATTTTACATTATGTGTTTAGATTAAGTTTTAATTAAACTAGCTTGTCCGTAGATCTTTGTACTAATACTGTACCTCAACTCTAAGAAAAAAGTTTGAATTTTGAAGTGTTCTCATATTTTCTTACTTTGGGCATAGGGTGATTGTAAAAAGCAAGGACCGAAAATATGCAATGTGCAATGTAGTGGAATATACCCAAAAATTTCTCATGGGATCCGTTTCGATTCCTATAAAGCTTTTGAAAACTTAAGTTTTCTATAACTGTTATTTCTATCTTTAAATAATTTACTGTTAAAAAAAAAAAACTAAGCTGAAAGGTTTATTATTTTCGAGTTGGAAGTTGGTTATTTTTTCAAAGAAATATAAAAAGCCAAGCTGGCTTCTTATATTTTCAAGCCGAGTTGAATTTTTTGGGTAGAAAAAATAAATTTCTTTTCCATTAAAAATAATTCGGATATGGAAACTCTATTCGCTTTTCAAACATTTTGTCGGCATTACGACACAACACAAGTCAGCGTTGAGAGAGGGCTTTTTTAGCCCTAAAAATAATTTTGAATGATCTGCAATTGGTCGGAAAAAAATTTGCAAATATATTATTTGATCGGTGAAATTATTTATCAAAAAAATAAATAACATTTTTTTTTCACACAGTTTTTTTACGACACTCCTCAATTGGCTAAAAAAATTCAAAAGAGTTCTTTCAATTCAATCAATTACGAACCACTGCATAAAATAAAAAGCCAAATTGACTTCTCATATTTGCTCGAAAGAAATAGCCAGACTTGAAAGTTGCTATTTTCGGCTAGAAAAATCAAAAAGCCGAACTGGCTTTATATTTTTATCGAAAAAGAGTATCAAGCTCTCGAGTCTGCTTTTCTAGTTTCAAAACTATTATCGGTAAGGAACTGGTTCGGGCCCTGTTAAATTTTGTTATCTCCAATGCGAAGCAAAGTACCACAGCAATTTTTTGCGCATTAAATTTAGAATGATTTGGATGTTTCTAACCCAAGCTGCCGTAACTCGTAATATGTACGGTCAGGTCTCTACATCTCTCTAGTAGATAGTTTTTCAATCTGGTCAATAGATTCAGAAAAAATGGATTCATACAATTTCAATACTGTCTCAGTTGTAATCTATTTTTCAAATTATTCCTTAAAATTCGCCATTCTTCTTCTCCTGTTCCTACTACTTCAAGAAAAATTGATAATACAAATTACGCCCGTATACGAATATTCTTAACTTTTAAACTTTTTGTAATATTTTCTTTGTTTAAACTAAATTTATGTGCCCGATTTTAGCTGCGCAGTCAGCACTTAGTTTATTTTTAATTGTTATGCAAGTTTTAGTCTTTATTACTTTTCTTTTCATTTAATTTTGAAATTAACAAGAATGTGTCATAAAAAAAATAAATATGCAAACAAAATGATTTCACTAAATTAATTCACAATAGTGAAAAAGTAATAGTTGCCCATGTGTCTCCATCTTTGAGAAAGATTTTAAGCTTAGAGAATATGACGAAAGTCAATTGGGTTTTAGCTTGACTTAAGTCATAAACTGAGCCTAATTGAGTAGTGAAACATTGTCGTGTCACTGAGCCACAATTACTAATTTATATTAAATGATTTTTCTAGATTTTTACATTTTAATTTGATTTCAATTACGAATTTCAAAAATCGTTTTCAACAATAATTTACTTGCTAAAAAAACTACTCCACACAAACCCTCTCTATATAAAACAATAGCAAAACGCCTAAGTAAACTCCGAAGGAAGGTTAATCTCTTTGACAGACGAGACAACACACAAAATCATCTCTCACCCATAATAAAACTTCCACTGAATCTGCATTTTTACCCCCTTCGCCCCATCCCATCCCTCCTCTTTGTATGTGATTTGCTTGCGTTCGCTTTTGATTATTTTATCACGGCGCAATGCTCTAAATTGGATCACAAGGAATTATGACGAGCAGCAATTTCCGCCATTCAGTTTCACATCCACAGGTCATTTGCGAGCGTTTTCCATTCTTAAGGGAAGGGCTTACGTGATTATCCTTCTTTGGAACGGATTTCGGCTGATATCACTTACTTACGAGGGCAAGGTCAAGTTTGTTGTTGTTGTTGTTGTTGTTATATTCACCGGAGATAAGAAGCTAACTCGGCTCGCTTTTCCAGCCATAAGCTTCAGACAAGTGTCAAAGAGGATAATCAGATTTGCAGCATTAAAATAATATCGAGAAAGTTGAGGGAGTTGAGCAGCAGGACGTGACTGGAAATTTTTTTTTAAAGTTTTAGATTGTGAGTCATTTGTTTATTGGGTGGCAATTTATAGAGTTGGATTTTTTTTAAGGATATTTTTTATGTACCTACCACAGATTAATTAAGTTGTATAACTTCACTTTTGTTGAGTTATTTATTTCATTGTTTTTCTCTCTCTGTTTATCTGGATATGTACAGAGGAAAATTGGTTGGAGTTAATGAGGAGCCCACTCAAACATTGCTCTGAGGATATAAAGTTGCCCGCTCATGGATGTAAAAGTTTTGTAATTACATATATTGTATCCAGCTGAAATGTTCCTGAATAGCTGAGCACTCTTAATTAAAAATGCTTTTTGTTTGAGTCTCAGAATATAGTAAAGAATGATGTCGGACGATTCATCTATCCTTTAGTTCCTATAGTTCCATTGATGGTCATAGTTGTTTGTACTTTACGGGTATTTTAATCTTTCATGTAATAATTGGATCAAGATGGTTCAATGGTTAACTAAAAATTCTGTTGAGTAAGTGACTCTAGGCATAAATTTCGGTGAAATGAGGATAACTTTCTTCGAGATCCTGGAGTTTTTGTATATCTATTTCTAATAATAAGAATAGTCACCTATACTTACTGTAAAAACTGAGAAAACGAATACCAAAAACTTTAATGAATACACTTCTGCTCGCATAACGCAATTGTGTGCCATGCCCGTGCCTAAAAAAGCAGATGAAGTTCGTATTTATTTTTCTTTTATTTTACATGCAGAGGGGCACTGAGGGGTGCGGGGGCGAACGGGACCGGTCCCCCAAAAGGTCAGTTTTTTAACATAATTTACAATTTATGTATAAAATAAATATAAAATATAAAAATATAAAAAAATATATATAAAATATAAAATACAATAAAACCTTTTGTGAGATCTAGTCTCGAACGTAAGGGAGGGTGCCGTTTTGGAAATGGATAACTCAGCTTTGATTTTAATTCAAATATAAATTTTATTCAATATCCTAACCTAAATATCACAGTTTATTAATTTAATTCAAAATTCAAATTTTAATAATAACTTAAAATCTAATAAAAGGAGAAAAACTATTAAAATCCAGTAAAAATTCAACAACGATGACGACAATTTCAAAATTCAAATAAAAATTCAATATTAAGCAAATTCCAGTGGTACCCCAAATTGGATTCTCTCCCCAAAACGTTCTCCTTATTCCTGAAATGAATGAGAAGAGTATAATTTTTAATTCATTGGAATTAAACTTCCCCAAATTAAATATAGAGTAAAATTCTCTGAGGGCGAGAGCAACGATGTAGTAGAATTAAACTTCGGTTGCAACGTGCTGAAGCGTGTAAGCAAAATTATACTTCTGTTACAGCGAGTATTGAAACGCGTAGGCAGAATTATACTTCTAATACAACGTGCTGAGGCGTGTAAGCAGAATTAAACTTCTGTTACAGCGAATGTCAAAACGTATGCGCAGAACTATACTTCAGTCGCAACGTCCTGGAGCGTGTAAGCAGAATTAAACTTTTGTCACACGATTGGGGATCAAGTGTCAGATTTTGGGAGTGTGAATTTTAATAGAATTAGACTTCTATATGTAGGATAGAACAAAATTATACTTTTGCTCAGAGGACTGGTATTCAGATTAGACTCTGACGGAGGATATTTTCAGATTAGACTCTGAAATTATAATATGCAGCAAAAATTGGATGCTGGATATAAGTAGAATTATACTTCTACAATAATAGAATTAAACTTCTATATGAAGGAATAAACAAAATTATACTTTTGTTCAAAGGATAGGAAACAGATTAGATTCTGATGGAGGATGCTTTCAGATTAGACTCTGAAAACCGAATGGTGATTTTGCTGCAGCTCGCCGCCTTTTTATAGACTTTTGGGTTGGACACCTATGTCCCCCCGTCCCCCCAGTTAAATCCTGGGTGCGTTATTGTTTTCATGTGAAACTTTCATTTCAATTTAGAATCTCGTAATGTAAGATATGATCACGTACGTTGTACAGTGTTGGGAGATCGTGAGAAATGTCCCATATTGTGGGAATTTCTGGTATGGAAAAATTTAAAAAGGAAGAAGGGAATAATTTCATCTCTCCGCACAAAATTATAGGAAAAATCATACAGCCAAAGTTTACAAAAGTATTTCCTCAAAGTTGATACTTTAAATTGAATTTTTCTGCGCAAGTATGTTAAATTAATTGCGCAGGACCGTGAAAGTCAAGTATTGAGCATTATTCAAATAGAATAGCTATGAGAACTTTGATGAGAATAAGAAAATAATACAATTGCACAAATATGCTTATATGTACATAGTAGAAATGACTAGAACTGTAATTAGGGATGAAAGTTTGTATTTAATAGCTGATATATCTGCAGTAGCATTGATCACTTTACTCTTAATTTACTAATGTTCTTTTATAGAGGTCTCTCCTCTCAGTAAAAACTAATTAGTTTGTAAAAGTTGCGTGAACTTCTGGTTTTAGTGTATTTATTATATTTTTTGGCACCTAGGAAAAAAATGTGGAAATTTGGATAATAATCCGTGGGAAAAGTTCCCTATAATGCCCTTTTTTCCAATGAATTTTGATCCCAACGACCTCCGAATACTGAGGTTGTAGACACAGACTAATAAGAAACTTCCAAAAATTTAATTATAGGTACTTCTGCTCTAAAAAAATTGTTCCGTGAAACACTTCTGTTGCAATTCAACTGAGAGGTCGTACCAGAAGTCTAAAAACCTGGTCAAAGTGAAAGCTGTCAAAACTATATAATGATAGCTGGGAATGAACAAGTCTATAACTGCCTTGTCTAACCAACAATTTTACATACTCGTAGAAGTAAAGATGACATTTGGTGTATAATAAAGAGTGTGTACAGAAAGAATAAATTCCTTCCAATGGAATTAGGCATCCAAAAAAAGATCCAAAAATATAATTTCAAAAGGGAGATACGTGATCGTATCTTAACAATCTATAAACAGATTGGATGCAATCAATTAATGCTACATTTAGCTTCCTCTTACAGACCGGGTAGGGTTTAGGTTTAGCTGATTAAACGTGTATACTATTCTGATACTACTTTCAGGTCAAAATTAAATTTATCGACACACATAGGCTTATTCAAATAAATCTTTATGTTGAAGTTTTCATTGTTAAATCATGGAGATAATTTATGTGAATGCTGAACAATACTAGGCCCATTATAGATCCTTGAGGTACTCCACTCTCACAAAACAAAATGTTAGACAGAATATCGCCCATATTAACCATGTGCATTTAAGAAAGATTCTAATCAGAACTGCTGAGAATGTTTTGAACCTAAAGTACCTTGGAAAAGTCAAGTAGTATTAAGGCTATCAAGTTATAGAGTTCAATAGATTTTTGGATGCTAAATGTCAATTTTGGCATGACAGTTTAACTGCTATTGCAGTAAGTGAGTAAGTATACAACATTCGGTTCCAATTAGCATATAATAGGATCTGCACATTCATAAATCTCTCAAGCATCTGGATGTATAAGTTTCCATCGTTAATTTTCATATATGTATCTATGTAAATGTAACAAAACATGATAAGATTTATTTTGATGAAACCACTCTGATAGTCGAGGGTCGTTTTTAATGAATTTTCCTTATGTAGAACGTAAATATTATGGATCTATTTTCCTCATAGGTCATAGGTTGACAGAAATTGAAGTAATGTTACTTCTGCGTATGTTAAATTTCGCGAGCTTCCTTAAACCGATTTCTTGTGTTTTGGATTGAAATTTCTGGTGAGTTGCAGTGTTATGGAAAAACTTACTGGGTTGGATATATTTGCCCGTATACTAAAATCAGTTAAGGTTTTTTACAAAAAATAAAATAAAATCCGGCTTACAAATCTCTGAATTACAAAGGACTCCGATTACATGAAAATATTGAGAATCTCGATAAATTTTTTAAAAACCCGATCTGTTTTTGAAAAGAAGAGTTTTAATAGAACTGAGCTCTTTAAAATGTTTTGAAATATTTAATTTCTTAAAAAAGTGCGATTTTGATAGAACGATGTGGAAAAATGGAAAATCGCAACATTCACTATCAATTCATGCCTTCATTACCTGCATCTCTTCTAAGTCAGTTCTTCCTATGTCCTGGAAGATTTCTAATGAAGATCCCCTTCTAGAAAAGAGGACATGTCCTCATACTGAGGATTACAGGCCTATCAGCCTACTTTGTTTTCTTTCCAAAGTGCTGGAAAAGTTGCTGTATTGACAAGTTCAACGTTCCAAGTGCCATTTTGAAGATGACAACTGATAGTCAGTCATCGCTCACAGCAAACTTCACAACAATTTTAATTTTTCAAATTAATTTTAATTAATAATTTCCCGCCCGATAAATTACAACGTGTATGTCTGGTTGAGGAATTTCACAATTTTCTTCTCTTAACCTGTGGGGTTCCACTGGGATTTATTCTTGGACCTCTACTACTATATATCAACTCGTGCCATTAATATTCATATTTATGCCAATGACGTTCAAATTTATCTTAGTTGCCCTATAGGTTTGACGGAAGATTGTGTGAACAGGATCAACAGCGGTTTACTCGACAACAATTTTGAAATATAAATCCTAATAAGTCTCAGTGCATTGCCTATTCAACTCGGTCGATGGACTTTTAAATTTACTAGCTGTCACTGCGGATGGTGTTGTGATTCCGTACGTAAACAAAGTCTGTAATTTGGGCGTTACATTAATTCGAATGTAAAATGTTCTGATCATATTCAGGTCTGGCTTTCCAAAATTTACCCAACTCTTCGTCGCTTAGCTAATTTTCTGTCTCCCCAATTGCTTTGTCATCTAATAAAGATTTTAGTCCTGCCACGATTTACGTATGGTTGCGTTGTTTTTACGAAGTTGCTTTAGAAAATTAAATATCGCATTCAATGACTGCGCCCGGCATATTTTTGTACTACGAAGAGTTGACCATGTGTCTCATATTAGGTATGGTCTGCTTGGATGCCCGCTGGAAATATATTTGAAGCGGGTAGTTTTATTGTATATATACAAGCCTGTTATTACAGCCAACTTCGATATCTAGCTAATTTGATCCAGCCTCTTAACTCTGCCAGAGGACGTAAGTTTTTAATACCTATAGGTTCCAAATATCAGTTTTTGACGGTTCTTATAGAGTTCAGACAATCCCGGCAAATTAGGCTGAAAATTAGGTGAAGCAACACGGCGAGAGACTTTGGCCTCCAGAGACAAGGTTTTGGTCTCTGGAGACCCAGAGAACCGTGTACACGCTTCGGAGATGCAAAAAATCTCTGAAGAGACCTAAACTCTAGAGACTTTTTGGTCTCCGGTCTCCAGTCCTGTATTTTAAAACAAACAGGTCTCGAGGTTCGGTTTTCGGTGTCCAAAGTTTATTCATTTATCGTCTACAGGTCTCCGGAGACTATTTCTGTATTCTGGTCAGCTAATCGAAGTAAGTTTCACAAATTGTTACAAAGAAATTAATAAAAAAGTAATAATTAATATGATGGATTTAGAGCAGACAATTTGTTTCGTCAATAGAGTGCTGGTTATTTTTTCAAAAGATAATCACAAATTAGTTCTATTATCCTTTATACCGTAAAATTTGTACATCAAGGATATATTTCTTAAGCTTTTCCATTTTTCGCATAACATAAAAATATTAATAACTTTTGATATACTTCTTCCTAAAAATCTCTTGTTTGGCAATTAACAAAGATCTCTGTGGAAATCTCTAGAGACTAAACTTCAAATTTCGTGTATATACATTTTGGAAACGTGTCTGTAAAGCCTTTTTATTATGGTCTCAGGACATCTAACTTTCGGTCTCCAGAGAAAAAAGCCAAAACCCGTGTAAACATTTCGGAGAATTTTATTTCTGCAAACCGGAGACTGGAGACTGAAAGTCTCTCACCGTTTATCTTTACCTTAATAAACATATCAAATACAGAAAGTGAATTTTTCTGATAGACAAGATATCGAGGGATTAAATAAATTCTAGTTGTTTTGTAACTTGATCACATACCTTGCGGAAAAATAATACTTTCTCCATAATCCCGTTGTATTATTCCAAAAACAATTTACAACATTTTACCTATTTTCATAATAACTAACAAGCGTGTCCCAATAATTAGGACAGCACATATAACCTAATTAATTTTCAGCCCTTAAAATAGGGAATTTCTCTGTGGCAATATCGTGGGCAGACAGCGGAAAATAAATTAATCCTCCAAAGGACATTGTTATACATTATAATATATATACATAGAAGCAGCAGTACACCTGACCGATGCGACGTGGGTACATAAATATCTCCATTGTGGTCACTCTATAGGGAGTCATAAATATTTTTTCTATTCTAAGTTTATACAAAAGGAACTTTCCTACAAATGAATTTTCCACATATTTAGAGGTCATCGCTTCCCATCGGTCCGCTCTGTAGTTTAGATTTTTATGAATGGAGGTAGCTACCTAACGAGCCATGAAAGATCCGTCATATCAATTTCATGCACTTTCACTAATTTTTTCTTCTATGTTTTTTTTTTTCTTCATGGAGAGAATATAATAGGAATAATAAGAAGGAAACCTGTTTAATCGTCTCTTCAGTAGCCATCCAAGTTTATTACACCGGCAAAAGGGCAGAAAGAATTATTAAAAGATCTATAAAGTGACCTCACACATCTCCGACATCCCGTGTAGGAGCAGTTATATAGCATCAAAGACCATCATCGTTATAAATTTCATTGAACTAACGCACTTTATTGACAACTGCACCACCAGAATTTACCTTTGTTAGGACGATGACGACGACGGAGACTCAATTGAAAGGGAATTCATGATTTCTTGAAGGTTCGTCCCAGAACGGCCTAACTGCAGTAGTTACCTTCATCGTGACTTTGTATCATTTTCTAAAGGAACAAATAAGTAGACGGGACGATATCATTGAACCTGATTTTTATTGATTCTACTTCCACACTATATATTTTGGGAGCAGGAAAACCTTCCTTTATTAAACAGTTTTTCTTCCCTTCTTCCCGGTTTTGTATTTCGTGAAACCGAATTTGAAAATTAAAATTTTTTATTCGTAAATTAATTTTCGCATTTGTATATTCACTCCGGTGGTGGTGGGATTAGTTAATTGTTGCCGGATAAAATTCATCCGGAATATGATTTGGGACAGTGTCAGCTATGGTTAGGAGTGGGAGGAGGATACGTTGAGGGAGACAGAATTGTAGATGAGGAATATTGTTAAACCATTATCATTTCGAACATTGGGAAATTTTCCGGTGCGAACCAACACCTGGAAGCTTTATAAACACAACAGCCATGAATTCATTGCTAGTTTGTTTCCTTTGGTTGGTTTATTTCGCTGGAGTTAATCGCGTACCCTTTTGGTACACTACTCTTCAGGGGGTGCACCTATGCGGAAATTATTAAGGGCACATGGATGCTATTCTATTCGTCGCGAAACGATGATGATGACGACAACGACGACGACCACGGACGAGACTCGAAGGGTTTGTTATAAGGCACGGTTCACAAGAGCCTCAAGTCTCGTTGATTGCATTTTTTTTTCTTTATTTTTATTAACTATTCGCAAGGAAACTGCCACAAACGAATTAACTCGAATTGTTGACGGGGATTTGCATAAATTTGAGATTGCTAAGAGTCCGTACCTTGGTTAATTTGAATACGGGTAAATGAATGAACTGATTTCATATAATAGTGAAGAGAGAGACCATCGTTAAGACTAACGGACATTTGGTTTAGTTATTTTGTAAAAATGTCCTGGAAAATTTACGATTCCATTCTTTTTTTTTTTTGCTTCTTTAATTTGTGATTAGAGAGAACTTGCGATAGTCTCTACATAGTTCATTTAAAGATAGTTTTATCAAGCGAAAACTTTAAGATTTAGTAAAAATTTATTGACGTGGTTTTGTCTGTTAAGACTATGTGTAAAGCAGGTTCTTTTAATTTAAAATAGCAACTATCATAAACATCAAATGTTCTGTACCCCTGATCGCAATTATGCAATACTTTAGAGATTACAGATCATTTTGAAAGTTCATTTTTGGAAGTTAAGGCGATTGCAGGAAATTGAAATATGTAACTTGACATGAACTCATCTGATTAATAGATAAATCAAAAACAGAGGAGGTGGTTGATGCTAGTATTAAGGATCATCTTCAAAATGTCAGGTATTATCTTCTGTTCTTGACTAAAATCAAATATTTATTTTGAATGAAATAACGCAGGTAAGCTTGCTTGCATTAAAGCGAATAATCTCCTTTGATAAAAAAAACAACTGATCGTATCATTTTATGAAAGGCAAAACTTTCCAGGATCTGGTAATGGCATTAGACTATATTCCATAAAAACTCTTTTTATTCCTCCAACTACCCAATGTTGAAGTTGGTGACTTCCTGACTAATCAAAGCGAGTATCAGGGATATATTTTAAAATAATACAGGCATAGGTTTGGACAGCACTGACCATAGGGCGGCATTCTACAATATTCCATGCTGAGCTGTATGCCATAATGAGCTATACCTACGAGAATGTAAAGAAAACTTCTTTTTTTCGACAGACTAGCAGCTTCAATGAAGTGGAAGAGCCTGATTTGGATACTACATATACGGCAATAATGCTTTGTTGGCAACAAGAAATCTGATAAGCCTACTAAGAAGGGTTAAGTTAAGCTGCATGCTTTGTTTGATAATACCAATGGGGGTCTTTGTTACATCGCGGTTAGATCTTGGTTATCTGCTACTTTGTGGGCTACAAAATCTTTTTAAGAAGTTTTTTTATTATAAAAAGTAACAGAATTGGCAGAAGAATCTCTCCTATTGGTCCCAGCAGCGCCTTATAATCTCTCGCCTTTCAATCAACTAAAATACTAACCAATGATATTTTGGCTAGTATTCTGAATATCAAAACAGCTTCCCTAATCATCGATCCCATGTAAAATTCAGATAAGCTTTTTTTTATTTTGCTTTCTTTCCTATTTATTTTACAGGTAAGTGTGGAAATGTGGGGAAATGTGAAATTGGGTTGGATGGGTGGATAAGAATCTTCGTTACAGCATCTGGTCGATTCCTCACTCAATTATTACAATTCGCCTTTAGATGTCACCAACTAGTCGTACGAAAACTCTTCAGAATGCAGAGAATTCAGTATAAAGACAACCTTCACATATTCAATCTACCGAGATATAGAACCAGCCAGTTTTGGGAAAATTTAATCTGGATCCGGTCTTTTAAGCAATGTAAAAATTTAAATAGAATTTACCTACATTTCTCTCACCTTATCAGCTGCTAGTAAATAATCATCTCTGATTCAGTATTATAATGTTAATTTCTTCCAGCCTGAAGCTTAGGATTTTTTTTTACATCGAAAAATCTTAGAAAAACAAATTTCTTTGCAAAATAGGGCGTTTTATATCGGCACTAACCGTATACTCATCAGTATGGCTTGATTTCTGCCTGCCATATGCACCAAATTGAACATCCATGCATATTTCATATGGACCAAATTCGCTATGAATTTATTTCATAACAGAACTCTCGGATTAAGAATCTTAAAGCTGTCTATCCTCGACTTGGATTGGAATTCAACGAGTAAGTTAAGCGGGAAACACAGTGCTAACTTTTCCAACCTCGAGCTCAGTAACACTTTAAGAACCTCAACCTGGCGAATTCTGCTAATTTTTATATCTCATAATACGAGCTTTGACAACTTCTGTATGATAGCAGTTAATTGGGCTGTTGGCTTAAAAATTCAATTTTTTTTTTGTAATTATTTACTACAGTAGGAACAACTTTTCACGTTAAATATGCTTCCCAAATTTTTTTTTCAACAAATTTCCCGTACATTTTTTCCTGATAGCAGAAATTAGCTGTCAAAGCTGACAAAGTTACAGCAGAGTAGAGAGTAGACCTACTCGAGTTCAACCTTAACCTGGTCAACCTCACCAACTTTGCCATTAGGCTCTTCATAACCTGATCTCATATATTCTACAGAACTGTCAAAGTTGGGGCTGAGGCTGAGGTTGGAAAGGCTAGCACTATGTTTCCCGCTTAAGGGTCGATCTACAATATTTAAAAGTTGTTCTAGTGTGACGTTTTTATATAATGATTTTTTTTCTTCTTTAGCTCTTGGGAGTATAGGACTTCTACATAGCCACTCCATCTGACTCTGTTTTGGACCATTATCAGTCATTTGCTACACTACATGAGCATCTTTCATTTTTATTCACTTTCATCGTGTTCGGGGAAGCGTTTTGGTTGTTCTCATAAATATTTTTTGAGGTTAACGCCTCTGCTCACGGTGAAATCCTTCCAAATGTGTAATTCCCCGCAAATGTGTACTTCTAATAGGAGTTCCGCTGCATGAAAGGGGTGAGAATGTTTTTTATAGGTAGTGTAGCAGGTAATATGGGAGAGAAAAGCTATTGTACCCCTGTTTCCATTATGAAAAAATTTAATGCATTTAATCTGTAGATTTCATCCTTTTCAGTCCTTACTGAAGCCCTCAGTTGCTAACAAATTTTTCAATTTAGTCTTATCAGATACGTTTCATCAATTCGATAGGTTGGTTTTTGATTTGATCTTCACTGGCGACTAAATTCCTGGGATATTTTTTAGATATTCTAGGCTGATCTGATATTTCAGTATCTACCACCAATTAATTCGGATGGTAGCTGACTCAAAGGCTACTCTATAATTCTGACTAATGAAAGTTTGGCGGAGGAACTTATTCGACTCTTCGACTTTTCGACTCTTTTTGGTGGTATGAGCTTAAACTTAGCTGAATAGCTTCATTTAGACTACCACTACCTGCAATAGCTGCAGTAACTAGACCTGTGAAGATTTTATAACGCCGGTGGCTATATAGATAGTTCGCCGAAGTGCCGAGCTAACAGTGGTAGATCGAACGGATCGATACACTATCTCCATAGCGAATAAGAGGCCAACAAGTCGATTCGAAGCCAACAAGTTGTCGGTAGCGAATCCTAAGTCACGTCCTCGTTCTTGTACAGTGGATGGATGCGATGGGGCCCAATGAAGCTCAGGACGGCTTGCTGAACCTATTTGACAAGCTGTAAAGTAAATTTATATTTTCACCACAAAAAAAAAACATGAACATGAAACTAAGGCCACATTCTTTATTTTGAAATCTCAGAAATGATTAGCTTTGAATTTTTATGTCTTTTCCTTTCTTATTCCCAGATCACATAACAGATTGCTGACAATAGAATAACTAATTTAATTATTCTATTTTCATCATAAAAATCAATGCTTACTCACAGGACCTTTTCCAATCCTCAAAGTGACTCTGGATCTGAAACACTACAAATTTATTGCAAATTTCCTAAAGGCGCTACCAACGTGCAAGTAATCCTTGTTTCACCATAGTTTTCTAAATTTTGAATGTAGTGTTTTTCCTGTTCCTATTAAACTATTTTGGAGTTTTCTTTACCTTAGACAGTACCCATTTGGATTTTGAAATAATTGTACTTGCCAAAATTGCAGTGAGCAATATCTCGATCCTGCCATTCCAAAAAGCCTGTCTATGGCCGGAACTTCTGTCCTATACGCGTTTCAGTTGTACTCTGAATATCTTTTCAGATCTACTCCGAGTTCATTCTGGAATATATGGAATATTATTTCTCATGTAGGTACTTGGTGTAGATTAGATAAAAATATAAAATGCCTTTCAGCAGAACTATAATAAAATCCTTCACCGAATAAAATAAAATAAAATAAAATTTTAAAGTGGTGTGATCCACTTAACTGAGTATCCACATAGGGTTTATGGTGTATCACTACCTAATTTACGATAGCATTTAGCGTAAATCATTGTCAAAAATAAATTGAAATGACTAACTGGTCTCCAATATATCAAACACGAACACACGTTCTACATGAAAAAGCGAGGTCAAAGTACGGTTTGGACTTCGCAAAATAAAAAAAATAAAAAATTAAATAAAAACCAACAATCAGTAAGTGTCCCGAATGACAAGTTCATCTAATTTGTTACTCCAGCAACGTTAAGCTCAAACAACTCAGCTCCAAAAACATCTGTACCAAATCTCTTTTTCCCTTAAAAAAATAAATAAAAATAAATAAATAAAAAACTACCAAGAAAAAAATCTTGATTAGTCCACCTCAGCCATAAAGAATATAGGCCCTATCATGCATGGATTCTCACACATAGCATCCAAAAGAATCTTCAATATTCCAGAGGTATTGAAAAGAGGCGGCAACGCTTTGTATCCCCATTTGGGCTATTTATCAGACCGAAAAAATGACACCCGAATACAGCAACAAATGATCATAATTTATGCTCATAAATAATTTCTCTACAAAATTTTGTTCGCTTCTGGATCTGAATCTCTGTAGAGAGAATATGCTGATGCTGCTGATGCTGGTGCTACTGATGCTATGGAATTCAATAAGGGGCTATGCTGGGCATTATTGCTTCCCGCTTTCTTATAGGGCCCCATGGTATCAATGATTCGTTGTAATTAAGTGCAGTGAGCATGCCCAGTAGCCTAATCCCGGACGAGGTTAATCACATTGTGTCCGAATTTTATATGATATCTTGCGTGCATCATCGGTCGTTGTCGTCATCATCGTCATCTATACTTTTGTGATTTGATCACAGTATATTATATGATGATCCCTGTGGACTTGTGGCAGGGAAAAGTTGTCGAACTGGCTTAAAATGACACCTCTAGTCTAAGGAATTTCAAGGTGATTTCGATGGCATACCTACATAATATATGTATACGAGTAAGTATGTATGCACATATATTTTTTTCAAATAATATCGTATCATGCCGCGCCTACAACGCATATAAAATTTTAATATAAAGAAGATATTCCCTCTATGCGTGAAATTCCTTTGTAACGGGGGCCCCTGATTTTAATGTTTGTTATTCGGAAGCTCACCATCGCACCATCGAGAATAGTAGTTAATTCAAGATAAACTTCAAATGACGTTCGTTGTGGACTTAATTTTGGGGATTTGGTTTTAATTTTCGATTATTTGTTATATGCCTGTAGTATTGGAATTTGTTGAGAACACTTATTTTGAGTATGTGAGTAAATAAATTTGAATGCAGTGTATAATGCAAAAAGTGTGCTATTTCATTTCGTTAACTAATTTTTATACCAATTACCATAATAAGCTTCCTTTGCCCCTCCCCTGAGCTTTACTTGATAATAAAAATAGGTCAGCTTACAAAAATTTCATAGTGACTACATTCGTTATACTTTCGTCTAAGGAAAGAGTTAAACTGAGTTTCTTAGGTTATAATGGGTGAACCTCGTCAAACCTGTAAGTTTGATAGAGCCACCTAAATATTGAATTTTGAAAACTCGTTTAAATAAATAAATGTGCTTTAGTGGCATCGATGGGTCACTTGGTATGACGCTGATTACGCTGGCTTCAAAATCCACCTCAACTATGTCACCTAGTTTCCTGTAGACTGTTATAACTTCTACTCTCCCATTATTGTGGTACAGGGTGAGTGAGTGCCTTTGGACATAAAGTCCAGACAAAGCTGAATGCAGGACGGCACGCTAGTTTGCCTCAGCTAATACGGGAGAGTGGTTCCACAAAATTCGGTGCTGTCATACACAATTATGCAAAAAGATATGGAAGCAGACTAATAATACAGCCCGCACCTCCGGTCCTGAAGGGACTCTTACATCATATACCTTGCAATATTGTGAGGTCTCAGATGAAATGTTATCGGATGCTATATCCCCAGCCACTCTGTGACATTGCGGGCATCTAGTTTGTACAATGTCCTTTTGTCAACCTGAAAACAGTTTGTACAATGTCCTTTTGTCAACCTGAAAACTGTGGAGGAGTGAGCCTAGTCTACCTGCATCGTTAGGAGGGCTCCAGGAGAGTGAGAGGAGAAAAATATTTAAAAAAAATGCAAAAGCTTCAAATCATTACTACGATATAATCAGTTTAATTCAACAATTATTTCTAATAGGAGTCGAAGCTGAACAATGCCTGTTTCTTAAATTAATTGAAACGATGGGTAAAGTAAATTTGTAAACGTAAGATATGAAATTTTAAAAGTTATAAACGAGCACCTCAAATCGTAATGAAATCAATTCAGACAAGCAAAATATCTGTATGTGACTACTATGTGAAAGAAAATAAAAAATAAGAGGATATACTGCTCCTTCTTACATTGAGTAGTACTGCTTGTCCTGAAATCCGAAATGCAAAAATAAAATCCTCGCTCGGAGCCATCTGCTTAAATCGATAGATTTAGCGCACCACTCATTAACATTATAAAATTTTATAAAAACAAAATCAATTTTTAAACTTTATGAGGACAAATTTTAAAGTCGTAATCAACGCAACGTTATGCCAGTACCAAGGAATATAGAGCACAAGGTATTCCTATTTAAATTTTGACACATTACAGCTGATAGCCTGTGACGTAGTTCTGTGACTAATGTATATACATTTTTATAGGAAAGACAGAGAGAGGAGAGAAAGTATTGTGTTCTCTGTACCGTACTTTCCTATACATTTCACGATATTACGTCACCTAATAGGGGAACATGGTTTGTAATGGGAATACCTTGTGCCGGAGCTTCCATTCAAGAGCAACCTGTCATATCGTCTCTCCCACCTTCTTCTTGGTCTTCCTTTTTTCCGGTGTTTTTCTCTTCAGCCAGCTGTCAAACACGCTGTAAGGTAGAAACTGGCAGCACAATAGCGCGACATTATCACTTGCGCTTAATGTCAGTATGCCACGTGCTACGATGCTACCTGAGCTTCGCTTCGGGCATCATTTCTCTGTGAGCTTTCCTGCAAGGGAATCGTGGACTGAGGTAAGTGCCTTATCGAGCCTTCCCCGGTCCGCTCTAAAAATTTTCACCGACGGCTCTCTCACTAATGAAGGAACTGGGGCGGGTGTCTACTTTCCTGAGCCTGATATTGGGATGGAGTACTCACTTGGTAGACACCACTGTCTTCCAGGCTGAAGTTTTCGCCATATCAATGGCAGCGAAGTTAAGCCTTGATATGAAAATCAAGGAGAAGGACACTGCTATCCTGTCGGATAGTCAGGCAGCCTTGATGGCTCTGAGTGGCCGTCGGATAACATCTAAGTTACTGGGGGATTGCAGGTCGTCTGTGGATAAGTTGTGTATCCACAACAAGGTGTCCCTTCTGTGGGTTCCTGGTCACATGGAGATCATGGGAAATGAAAGGGCTGCCCTTTTAGCTAAGGCTAGCTCTGATTCTGCCTTTCTCGGACCGGTACCCGCCGTAGGCGTTGCCACCTCGAGGTTCGGGTCTCTCATCAAAGTGGATGTTCACAGAAAGCATCAGCATATATGGGCGAAGCTGAGTACTTGCAGGCATGCAAAACTGTTTTTGGTTGGGCCCAATGGGAATATCTTCGATTTTCTCATGTGGCACGGAAGGAAACAATATAGAACTGTGGTTGGCATCATCACCGGCCGCAGCTCACTTCACGCTCAGCTAACAAGGATGGGAGTTGTTGACAGCCCTGAGTGTTTTTCCTGTCTGGAAGGAGAGCCCGAGACAACCGAACACTTTGTGTATGCATGTCCGGCTTTCGCCCGATGCGGGCTGGATACTCTAGGGTCTGCACTTCTATGTGTGGATAAGTTGAAAAGCCTAGTTTACCAAGACCTGATGCGATTCTTTAAGAGGACAGGATGGCTTTTGTGAATGGCCTTTTAACAGGACAGTACAATGGGCCGCTATGGCCTCCGTGCTTGGGATAGGGTCTCCTGTCCTCCTGCCTTCAAAAGCAAAAAAAATTCAGTCGCACATGAAATGTAGCATACTGTAGCATACATACATTTCCCTCGCTTATAATTCCTTATAAGTCGTAGTTACGTTATTCATCAATATTATAAGTAGGGCAACAACGAGTCACTAGTGGTTCCATCATCCAACCGTCAACCTCTCACCTGACCGTCCGATTCAATCATTCTAAATACTTACTTTAAATATTTTAACACTTATATTGGGACGTAAGCAATAAAGCAAGTAATAAAGAAATCATTTGGACCCCTTATCCACTGAAGCTACACAGAATCAAATTCCGATCATTCCTTTCTTCAAGCAGTCCATATTCTCCAGGGAAATAAAAAAACATTTGATGGGAAAGTTGGGGAGAGGAGTTAAAAATTTGTGAGGCTTTCATCGTTAGCAGGTACACCTTTACTAATGAGCCTGAAAGATGCTGAGGAATGATAATTTTGAAACCATGTCGTAGTTTTTGTCATATATTTTTGTCACATATTTTGGAATTTCGTCAACAATTTTGTCGTACTTTAGCTTTCATCAGAGTTCGTTTCGATTTATCCTTTTCATTTACCACAAAATGAACTAAAATGAGTTGCTGTGATTAAATGTCAGAATGTACACCAAAAAGTATGACAAATTTACTCCCAAGGCTGTGACAAAAGTTTTGAACTACATATAGTAAATGAACCTACATTACGCGTACTTATAGCAACAACAAGTGCTCAAGCTTAAAATAATTTTTTTTTATTTCTAATTCAAACTGTCATTTTCAATTCATTCTACGTCATGCCAGACTTGCTGTAGGTACTGGACAAAACTACAAAAGAAGCAGAAGCAAAGTTCACTTAATTTTGTCGTACATGTTGACACTCTAGTACAACAAAAGAACACAATAACCCCGTTCACTTATTTTTTTCGTATATTTTGACATTTTAGTACGACAAATGTTAAAAATGACCCCGTTAACTTATTTTTGTCGTATATTTTGACATTTTAGTACGACAAAAGGTAAAATACACCGCCCCCACCTACGTCCCAAATTAACGAAAACTGTTCCGTACACGGTGACTTTCTCTCAATATGCGACAGATGGCAGGTCCGTAATTAGGATTGCTGCTGCAAGCTAGTCACCTAACATAGTCAACCAAACCTATTTCAAGAAACTATAGCAGAACTTTGGATACAGTCTTGAAACAGAATCAGGCTGAGTTGGTATGAAGAGGCTCTATCCTTCCACTCCCCTTGGAAGAAGGCAAAAAATACGAGTTTTGGTTGACATGTCAACTTTAAATCGTATACGAGATATAAAGGATCCTTGAATTTTGACTACACAAAACATGTTCCAGGCAAATATTCACGCTACACTCGACTGCAAAAAATGGCTGCTGTTTTTGGAACTAATAATTGCTATGTTTAGAAAGGTTTCAGAAATTATGCATTGAAAAGACATTATTGAGTCCTCTTACAAGGCGTCCTTTCTGGAAGTATTGCCCAAAGAGATCATGAATCATTGCTTCTTTTACATACTGAAGGCAAAAGTGGTCAGATAGAAATTTTCATACTTCCAATGGAAGTAACTTTCTTAATCATTCTGTGAATTTCAAAGTCATGTCAACTCATCAAATTAACAGTCGGATAAATACTGAATAAATCTGGCATAATCTAATGATTTTATACTGCAATGACAACCTCTCGTCTGCAAATATTGCACTTTTTGGTTTATATTCATTTAGTTATTTTTGTGTTATTCCAATTTTGAAAATCTCTCAGACATATGTAAATTGATCCTTAACTGCAATTAAAAAAATAAATAAATTTCAAACTACACCGTCCCACCCTAAACACTGCTCCCATTATACTTTTGGCCTAAAGCAATTAAATCAAACAAAATCAATGCAATTTCCTTGAATTCCCACAGCTCTACATGGTGCAAATCAAGTGCATCAAATTGAACCATTGTCAAAAACCAGCAGCAGTCACAACAATTTCATCCTTAAATACCGTTTCAGGGGCGCACAAAGAATACACAAACAATGTGCTGAATACAGGAGTTTCATCGGACTCCCATGTTCTTTGTCAGGAGGATATGTGTCTCCCTGCGATAAATTATGTCTTCAGACTATCTTCCCACATCACATACACATACTCACACACATGAGAGAATCCTTCAAGAAAATTCGCTTTCGATAAGAAATTTGTTTGGTCTGCAAAAAATAATGGAAAATTTCTCATCATTCTCTTCCATGTTTTTCATTCATATTGTGTGTGTGTGTGTGTGTGCGTATGTTACACCAGCTTCCGTTTTCAATTCATCCCCTATAGGAGCTCTCTCTACCTGTTTGATTATATTCCTCGGTAGATATTCTCTTCCTATATGATATCCTGGAAATAGCAATAAATTAAAAAAAAATTCAGCAAGCGACTTCCTTGGTTATATAGGTACATAATATCCCCTTAGGGAAAACCGAACCTTCGTCCGCTATTTCATACACCACACACACATGTGCTCTATATTCTGGGTAGGACTAGGAAGGATATCGGCGCGTTGTTTGATATCGTCTTCTTCAATGCAAGAGAAATAATTGGATATTTCGCTAGCATGCGATATCCTTGATTTATGGCCTCAAGTAGGACCTTTGTGTTTGTTGGGACTTATCTATTCCGGGAGAGAATATCTACTGAAAACAATGGAGAAAACACAAATTTGGCATAGCGAGCAATATTCAGCACAAGTGAATAAGTGATATGCAAATTTTTAATATAAATTTGAATTACGTTTTTTTTTGTTGCATGAGCTCGCTCATATGAATTCTCATAGCAACAACGGTAACAATTTGAAGTTGAAAGTGGTTTTATATATGCTTTTCTATTTCAATTACAGCATCTGCGATCAATTATAATTTTTCTTCTTATTTTTTCTATCTAGGACCACACCCATGGAATATAAATTTCTTGATCCTTAACAGAAACTTAAGAACGACGTATAAAGTTGGAATGAAGGCGTTTTAAATTTCATTTGATCTTGAGACAAGTTGCACAGCTTGCAACATTTGATATCTGCCTGTAACTACAGGCATTAAGTAGAACAAATCCGAGCGAACAGCAAATTTTTGCTTCAGTGTTCTACAGCGCATCATACTTACGTCGATATTTGAGAGATAAAAGTTGACTTTCATATTGAAGATTTTGCGCTTTTAACATTGAAAGGAAGGGGTCCAGAAGTTGTGTATAATCGTAAGAAATCGCTTTTTTCTTCATCATTATTAGGTAGGTACTGCCCGTCCTATGAGACTGAGTCTAAGTTTTAAAATGTACTGGAGGTGTATACACTGGCATTTCAGGTAATCTGGGTAAGTTATGAAGGTAATCATGGATGGTGGTTTGCCGGGTATAAAAAGTGTGATAATGTTGTTTATATGTATTATTGATCATAACTTACTACTTTGTATTTTATAGGCAGTGGTTCCTGTCTAGCAGCAACAAATGTATAATAGAATCTACCGTCAGAAGGAATACTATCGACTTTAATTGGGTGACAGATGAAATGAAAATAGATTGGCTTCTTTTAGTGACAATGTTGCAAATTGGCAGGTACAACATTTTTTTCCGGAGGTATGTAATTAGTAATTAGATCGTCGATTAAAGAAAATATAACTTTCTGCCTTCAATGTGTGTACCTATCTGGAATATGTTATAAGTCCGAGCTCAGAGTTTGGAGAATAGAACAATTCTATAATGGTGGTTATACATATATCTATCTCTTTTCATAATAGCAGATATCAGAAGTGATAACATTACAAAAATTTTATATACCACAATTGATCCATTGATAAAAAATCAATCGTTGAAGTTGAAATATAATTTTTAAAAATTTAATGAAAAGACTGTAGAGGAGTAGGTTAGGTTAGGTTAGGTAAGAGGGGGCCGCGAGACAACCAGCCAGCCTCACTTAGACCTCCAACGGGTCCATTGTGCCCCTAGACCTCATGGGATAACCCTTCAAGCCGCTGATTTATCCTGCTTTCCTTGGGAAACTCAGGATATATCCAAGACCTTTAACCTAGATCCATCCTGCCTCACTCAGAAAACTCAGGATGTTGCTGAACTTTATACTTTTAAGCTCCCCCAGACTTCAAAAGAAGTAGCTACCTAGTAGCCTACCTCTTTTATTCATCAGAGCGGGGCATTCGCAAAGCACATGTTTGACGGATTCAATTTCCTCCGAGTCCCTACAACTCCTGCAGAAATCGTTCGCCGCTATTCCCAGTCTTCTAGCATGGTCCCCTATGGCCCAGTGACCCATCATGACCCCTACTAGATTCCTGGTATTTGCTCTGCTGCTATTAAGCAGTTCCCTTGTCCTTTTCCTGTCATATGCAGGCCACACTTGCCTCGCAATACGACAGGTATGCCTGCTGATCCATCAGAGGCTTGCCTTTTGATGGGCGCCCCTGATGATTTCCTCTTTTATTGCTCCGATTGGGATCCTCACAAAAGCTACCGTTACGGAGTTATCCAATTCAGAGCCTTTTTTGGCCAACTAATCAGCCATCTCGTTGACTAAGTTATCCTTTTGGCCAGGTACCCACCTTAGGGTCACGTTGTGCCTTACAGTCAATTCCTCCAGCCTCCTCTAAACTAAAATCTTATTTCAGTTCAAAAACCACATATTATATTATAAAATGTTTGTATAAAATTATGTTTTCGAATTTTTTATTAAAGTTCTCTAAACATAAAAAATCACTAGACGCTGACGGTATTTCTTCTCTGCCCCATAATTGATTTGTGTGTTCCACACTAGTATTTAACAGTTTTTACATTATTTATTTTATATTTATATTTCCTGCTTAATATAGTTTTTTATTTATTTAATTTAACCTTTTTGTAAACATAAACACCAAAAACAAAACGAAAACAACTAACAATAACTTTAGCGTTCACTACAAAATATCCAAAGTATCCAAAATGGCGATAACCTGACAGCAACATTTTCATTTCGACAAATTGTCATTCTCTTTATGGTATAATTTGTGACCACCAATTCCTGTGGCGCTGTTTACACCAAATAGTGACCAAAAAGGTTGTCAGAGGAATGTCTAAAATTTGTGACATTTAGTTGAAGCAATATTGCTAATCACATTATATATAACAATTATGTGACAGAAAGTTTTGTCACATATTTTGGCTACTTGGGATCGGAACACTGAGGCTTTGGGTTGCATGGTATGGCGTTACCAGATCCCAGAATCGGATTTCCTGACCGGTCATTCGACTTGCATAACTCCGACCATTTCTTCATGAAATCATCCGCAACTCAGTATCATTCTTGGACCATACTGTATCCACTTGATGGAAATTGGTTAGGTTAGGTTAGGTAAGAGGGGGCCGCGAGACAACCAGCCAGCCTCACTTAGACCTCCAACGGGTCCATTGTGCCCCTAGACCTCATGGGATAACCCTTCAAGCCGCTGATTTATCCTGCTTTCCTTGGGAAACTCAGGATATATCCAAGACCTTTAACCTAGATCCATCCTGCCTCACTCAGAAAACTCAGGATGTTGCTGAACTTTATACTTTTAAGCTCCCCCAGACTTCAAAAGAAGTAGCTACCTAGTAGCCTACCTCTTTTATTCATCAGAGCGGGGCATTCGCAAAGCACATGTTTGACGGATTCAATTTCCTCCGAGTCCCTACAACTCCTGCAGAAATCGTTCGCCGCTATTCCCAGTCTTCTAGCATGGTCCCCTATGGCCCAGTGACCCATCATGACCCCTACTAGATTCCTGGTATTTGCTCTGCTGCTATTAAGCAGTTCCCTTGTCCTTTTCCTGTCATATGCAGGCCACAATTCCCTCGCAATACGACAGGTATCCCTGCTGGTCCCTCGGAGGCCTGCCTTTAGATAGACGTCCCAGATGATTTCCTCTTTTAAGGCTCCGTTTGGGATCCTCACGTAAGCTACAGCTGCGGAGCTATCCAATTCGGAGCCCGTTTTGGCCAACTCATCAGCCATCTCGTTGCCTGAGATATCCTTATGGCCAGGTACCCAGCTTAGGGTCACCTTGTGCCTTACAGTCAATTCCTCAAGCCTGGTTTTGTATAACTGCACCAATTTTGATTTTACCAGCCCAGCATCCAGCGCCCTGATGACTGCCTGGCTATCAGTATATATGCAGATGTGCCGTGCGGGCTCTCTGCACATGGATACCAATGTTGCCACCTGATAAATCGCTGTGAGCTCTGTCCGAAAAACACTGCATTTGTCAGGCAGTCTATAAGACTCGTGCCACTGGAAATCTCTAGAGTACACTCCAGCCCCTTTGCCCGCACTTGTCTTGGGGCCATCCGTAAATATAGAAATATCGGATGTAACGCGCACAACATTCCCCTCCCAGTCACTCCTGGTGGGTATAGTTGCATTGATACCTCCACCAAAGGCCAGGATGGGTACTTGATAGTCTGTTTCAACCCTGCAGTCCCTACAGTCTACCTTCTGGAGTATATTGGAGTGCCCAAAACCCCTCTCCGTCCACCAGCCCCCAGCTCCCAGCCTGACAGCACTAGTTGCCGCCACTTCCTTACAATAAAGGTCCAGCGGCAATAGGTCAAGCATGACCACCAATGCCGCCGTGGGCATGGTGCACAGACACCCAGTTATACCCATACAGGCGGCTCTCTGGATTTTTGACAGCACATCAAGTTTACAGCTCCTCGTCAGTGCAGAGGAGTAACACTGTTACCAATATAATACCACTTTGCCATAGTATTGTAGACGGAAATATCGTAACATTGTTACCGGATTGATACCATTACATTTGTGTGTCATACAATATACATAAGTTTTGACAATTTTGTATAGTCATCTTCCAGACTGGTAACTTTTTTTTGACGTTGAACCTGTAGAACTATTTGTAGGGTTTTTCTATAGAAAATTTTCCATCACTTATAATTCATAGGTACTTATTAAATTAATACTATAAGTAAGGCAAAAGAGATTCACTAGGCACCTATATGAATATCCCATCCAAGATGCTAGAATTTGAGCTGCCTTGTCTGGGAAGCTTGGAGTATCTGTCTCTGCCTACATATCCGTCAGTACGCGAATAACGGAAGACTATTGGTTATGTGCGTATTAAATGGAAACCTTTAGTTGGTGGTACATGCACAACGGAAAACCATCCATAACCTGTACGTGAAAAACGGAATCCACTAGTCAGTACGTGTGCAATGGAAAGCTAACCTGTCGCCAGTAAACAACGGAAAGCTAGTGCTTACACGGGAGCAACGGAGTCCACTGGTTAGTACGTGGAGATTGCTGTCAAAGCTGCCTTTATTGGAAAATCTTTCCACTTTTCAATGAATTCAGCTAATTTTAAAGCGCTTTCGGCAAGCACATTCTCAGTGAGACAAGTGAGGTATTCTTAGTTGGCTCACTGAGACTGCACTTCCGATGAACTGTCTTAGTTCTATATTGAGCTATAAAATTCGAACGCAACCACTGAGCAACTGAGACAAGTGAAACCGAATCTCAGTTGACTCAGTTTCCTTATTTTGTGATTTGAATAGCTAATTAAAGTTTAGTGAGCTATTTGAATAATCTAACAGCACTTTCCTTAATTTATTACTATCCATTTTCTGTGATCAAAATTGGCAAATCAGCTGATTGGTTTGAACTGGGACAACTAAGACGGTTGCTCAAAGTTTTATCTCAGTTGTCTCACTGACACAGTGCTTGCCGAAAGCCCTTTTAATGACGGTGGGTGGCATTTTTACTAAATGGGGTAAAATATGTTCCACATGAAAATGGAGCGAAATGTTGCAATTGGGTGCTTGTGCGACAAACTGCACATTTGCAGGGCCGTATCTATGGAGGGGCACGAGAGGGCACTTGCCCCGGGTGCTAAATTTTAAAACAGTTAATGTATAACTGAATTGAAGGAATATTATGGGGTCAAGCAGTCTCCGTTTGATAGGGCCAAATCTATGGGAGCAGTTGCCCCGGGCGCCAGTTTTAGGGGGGCCCACAATACGACTGACTTGTGATCTCATAACTAAACAAGATAAAATCTAATTCAAGAATTGGAAGGTTTTTTCAGACCATACTTCATACTTTAATCTTCTTTCCGGAATCTAAAATCTCCTTTGCTGACATCATACTTTGTATTGCGCTTGTACTTATACAGTCAATCAATTTACTGTTTATTAAATATAAGTTTGTACGCTTCTGTAAGCTAATTAAACTAAAAATTCCGCTAAATTCTCATATTGTACCTTTGTATCATATAAAAAATGAATTCAAAAATTGTACAAATGTATTAAGGTGGCTGGTAACCCTAGGCTCCCCATCATCCACCAATCCTCTATCGAATGTAGACAGAATATAAGACAGTAGGCACAAGCACAGAGTTGAAAAATGTTTTTATGCCAGCTAAATTTATATATTTTAGCCGGAGTTAAGGCCTTTGAATCCGGCTAAAAAATCAGCTAAATCCTTTCAACCTGAACGGCAGTATGCCTTAATTCCTACCCAGAGGTCTTTTGAAACCATCTTGAATTTTAGTAGTTTTAGCAGGGAAGATTCATATTGAAAAGCAGCTAAAATAAAAAATTAATTTCTAACATAATATAATTCTTAATTTTTATTCTTTGTGTTGTTAATAAAATAAGCTGCATTTGCAATGATGCGATTTTTTACTTTGCTTTTATTTTAAAACAGTTTGAGACTCAAACGATAATTCAGATCTATAATAGATCTTAAATGTTGTTTGAATTTCAAGTTCTTTTTATATAACAATCATTATTGTTTCAAATTCAAATTGTATTTAAAAATTTGGTCTTAGTTCCAGGATATGCAGTAACGTATGGTGCCTAGTATATCCTCAAACTGTAACAAAATTTCCCCCAAATAAGCATTTTTGTTAAAGGGAGCGGCAACTAATGTCGTTGCCCCCCCCCCCACCATCAAAAATTTCCTAGATACGGCACTGCATAATTGACTGCATTTAATTTAATTAAAAAATAAGTCGTATTACACTGATGAGGTGCAACAAGAACCTTTTTGCAACATTTCTGTTTAATTATAAATGAAATTGCAGTAAAAGTGCCATCTACTGTCATTAAAATGAACTGAATTTATTGGAAATGGCAAGATTTTCCAATAAAGTCAACATTGACAGCTATCAGATGATGACTTCTGTTTGCTTTCTTCTCTTTTCGGATACTATCAACAACAAAATTTTCTTCTGATTAAATCATTTGCAACTACAGCAAATATTCGTCTTGATTGCATATAATTAAAGTGTTGAACTCTGACATGATCTTTACTCACAGTAATAATGAACTAATTTTCATTCACTGTCTGTCAAATATTCATTTTCTTGAAGTGACTGAATTTCAAATTGAGTCATTATGGAGACAGTCTGTCTGTCATACTCTCCTTATACTCTTCTTATACTCCACCTTTAATGGCGTACTTAGAGCACATTCTGGGAAATATAGGGGTCTTGCCAGATGTAGAAATAAAGACTTTACTTTGATTTATACTGACTTTGGTCCATATTACACTCTGGGCCATATTTGCCTTCTCTATCTTATGATTAAATTTGCACATATTGCCCGATAGTGTGTCCACATGGAATAATACTGGAATGTGCATCTAGAAGGTGGTCCGATCAATGTTTCCCAGACCAATTTTGAAATGTAGACGATGAGTTATTTACTTATAATTGAATTCATTTTTTTATCGATTTTGAATTAAGCCAAACCAAATCTATTCTTCACCATTCTCAGCATTTTTCTTTTATCAATGACCAGAAGCTAAGCAAGATTATCCACTTGATCGGCATGCCGAAGTTGAAGAATTAATTTATCGTTTCTTAGTAGACAGTAAGACAGTGAGGGGTGAGGCTTCCTTCATATCACACTTGTTGGTCCGTCTTTTCTACGTGAAGTCTCATTTCTTTATACCTTGACCATATTCGTAGCGCTTCAAACTAGACTTATGTCTTCTCTGCCAAAATATTTTTGCAATAAAAATTTGACCAAAACTCCATTGACTGCAAGCTGTCTTTTCTGCGTGGACAATAGAGACCACAAAAGAGGCTCAAATGGGTGCACACCTGAGTTTGACACAACGGAAATGCCAGCGCAGCATGAAGCCTTTTAAAGTCCATTTTATGACAAAAGCTTTCGATTACGAATTTTCTTGTTTTTTATTTTCAGTTTTGTTTTTGCTTACCTTGAAATATCTTAGAAGGTCCACCGCCTCAACCCCTTTTCAACGTTCGTAATGGCGGTGAAAATACAAAGTGAGGGAGTGCCACCTTAATCAGATTTTTACTGTTCATTTTTGTCTCAGAACTTTGTCTGTTTTCAAATAATTTTCTAAATTTATAACAAAATTATTCAAGAATTTACAAATGTCTGGCGTGTTGAGAGACTTAAGAACTGCCATCCATGCGGCCCGCTATAGCATTTTCTTCATAAAATGCGTCAGGCAATTGTGAACCGTATCTACACTGCGCATGCGCATATAAATTTGAACCGATCGAGAACACCGATTGGTGCTGCTCTGACTCGGACTTGATATCGTTTTTCGGTGAATTCCAGAAGCTTGATTCGATTGAACATTAAATCAGGATTAAGATTTGCTGCTTGGACTGGTGGGCTTAAGGTGGACATTTGGTTCGCTCATGCTGGTGCCCCTGGACGATGTTGTTTTGTATATGTTGTGATAAAAATGGTCATCTACCAATTCCGATCGAGTGAAAATGTGTGAAGGAAGACAATGCAAGTGAAGTCGTGATTGGGCCTGGTATAAACAGTTGCAGTATTTCGTTGGCTGATATATGATAACTCCCTATATAACTAAGTTAGTTTAGGGTGGATGCAGAAAATTTAATGACTTCCAGTCGCGCTTACTTAAATCTTGTGTGCGCACGCGTGCTACACGACGCAAACGGCTTACTTTACTGAAATTTATTTCGATCTCGAACTCGGTAGTCCATAAATCATAGCCAGCGATTGAATCGATCTTATGGAGCTCGACTTGATATGTTCGGTGTTCGGATTAAGATTTAAAATTCAATTTGTCGAAGTGAGATTTAAGAGTTATGTGATCCAGGAAATCACTTTATTATTAAAACACTTCACGCACATGAATCTTGTATTTTAGCATGCGGATGAGATTCAATGAATGATTTTTAAATAAATTTTCATATTTTTGATATCATAAATTTTTTTTTAGTTTATGTGACTAAAAAAACAAGTAGAAAATACTTGAATTAGATCATATCCATAATCGAAGCGATAAATATTGATGTACGATAACATGGTTTCTTCATCCCGAAAGCATTACCGCACTTTTATAATTTATTTCTGGTATTTCTTTGCTGGATTCAAGTAAAAATCCTTTAAGATTTAGTATCTGTACCTGATTCATATAACATCAAGTCTAGTGTACCTCAAGGCTCCGTTCTTTATCCGTCTTTGTTTTTAATATTTATTAACTATTTATAGCTTTCAATCCCATTTATAGGCTTATAAAATGACAAAATCCTCCACGTATCTAATCCTTTTATTCCATGTGGATTTTCAGTGTGAAGAATGAATGCAATAGAGATGAATCATGGACATGCATTTTACATAGCATACTTTACTATGATATTCTTGAAATAATCGCTTAGGGCAAGAAATATGGCAACGAGGCGAATAAGTCGAAAACCCAATATAATCTGATCTCTTTGAAATATTCCAAAATGTATGTATCCCGTTTCAATTGATATCGTTAAGGTCCCCAAATTATCTTTTCTGTCTCGATGGCACTCAAATTTCTATTAATTTTTGTTAGATTGATTATCCTTTTCCAGTTACAATAAAAAAGCAAAAAAATAAATCACATTAAGTTAAATAACTTAATATGACTTAAAAGTAGCGAATAATTTTTTCAGTTTTTTGTAAATTTCGAATTTCGTATGACTAAAAATTCAAACATGGGAGTGCACATAGCAAATAATTCGAGAACTAAGATAATTAAAATTTTCATTTAACTGGACACACATGCGTGGTTTCGATTAAGTTAAGTAAATTAATTTTTGATATACTTGCATCAGCTTAGATTTTGAATGAAAAATGAAAACAAAACTTATAAACTTGGCCATCTTTGAATTTTCACGCTTGCTCACGAAACCAGCATTATCAAACCAATGCAGTAAATTTGATGACGGCATATACTTTTGGTGTTGTACCGATTCCGATTCCCTTTGGGGTATGATATCAGGTTCTAAGTTATTTTAGGATCCCTGTGATGGCCTAATTTCTTTCTCTGTTGGGAACTTCTTATATTTCTGTTTCTTCTTGTCGCTATTCATCAAGTTGTTTGCGCAATTTACTATGACCGCCAAGATCACCCGATTTGACCGCTCTAGATTTCTTTCATTGAGATGTACAGGGTGTTTCATAAGTGATGGAGAATAATGATAGGTCATGTCGAGAAATGAAAATGTATGGTAAGGGGGGGGAAGAGTTCTCATCACTTTCCGGGCTAATCGGGGTTAAAGTACGAAGGGTGCGTGAAACGTAGGCTTGTGCTTAAATAGTTATATCTCTTAAATGACAAACAGTAGATAGATGGGCGAGGTGCTTATTTATAGAGAACCTCCTGCCCTTGTCAATGATTCCTCTACAGTATGTAGTTTATGAGAAACGGTCTGCCCAACTTCAAGTTTGAACTTATATAACTCATTTTTTTGTGCTTGAAGCCGAATATCCAAAAAAAACCTTATAATTTTTTTTTGTCTTATTTCTAGCTAAGATTGTTTTCTTTAAAACGCATTTTGTTTTAAATTTTTTTCTTTCATCTTTTGAGAGTTATGACACAAAAATTCTTCCAATCCAAGAAAAGTCTCCCTTGCAAGGAAATACAGGATGGTATTAAAACCATAAACAACATTCTTATATTTATTTTTATTTATTATAATTGATATTGGAACAATTAATAACATTAGCTATTCAAAAAATTTTAAAAATCGCCTCCGCCCCTGCCGTCATTTTTAATACATAGCAAAGCTCTACGCTTAATAGATCTTTTAAGATCAGTTGTTCCCAAATCATTAATTTTGTTTGAAGCTTCTTGGACTCTGTGCAAAAGTTCGTAACTTGATATTTCCGACGCGTACACCATCTCCTTCATAGTTCCCCAAAGGTAAAAGTCTAAGGGTGTTAAATCAGGAGACAGTGGTGGCCAAGGAAAAGGACTGTGCCGTCCAAACTACTTATTTGGGTAATTGGTGTTTCATCATCCACTGCAGGGATATTTCGTAGGGTGTGTTCAGAAGCTGGTAAATAATATTTCTTCTTATTGATAAAGGTAGATCATCCATAAGATCTCAAAAATCTTTTTCCAAAAAGGCCAAACAATTTTCGCTAGTAAATTTACTTGGAAGAATGTGTGGACCAAGATGCTGTCCGCCGACAATACCTGCCCACACATTGATCGAAAATCTGTATGGTGATGATGTTTTCCGAGATATGTACGAATTTTCTGAAGTCCAGTAGTGTAAATTATGTATACTTTTTATCCCAGTTTTTGGAAATCAGAATTGATCGGTTCACAAGATATTGTCCAAAACGGTCCTGTCGCCAAAATTAGGCTCCAAAATTCTGAGGGTTAGGGGTTTATCTGTTGGTAGTAACGTGGCAAGGATACATCCCTTCTTTTCTTAGAATTCTCCAAACAGTTGATACAGACATTTCTACATGAAAAGTAGGAAGACTTTTCATGTATTGGAAGAATTTTTGTGTCATAACTCATAAACAGTGAAAGATAAAAGTTAAGACAAGATACGTTTAAAGAAAACAATCATAGCTTCTAACAGGAGTAAAACAGAAAAAAATTATAAGCCTTTTTTATATATATTCGGCTTCAAACACAAAAAATGAGTTACACAAGTTGAAACTTGAAGTTTGGCAGACCGTTTCATCTAAACTACATACTGTAGAGGAAGCATTAACACATTCAATCAAAGTGTCAAGAGGTTCTCTATAAACAAGCACCTCGCCCATCTTTCTACTGTTTGTCGTTTACAAGATATAACTGTTTAAGCAAAAACCTAAGTTTCACGCGCCATTAGTCCTGCCTTTAACCCCGATTATCTCGGAAAGGTTTGAGAGTGCACCCCCCCCCCCTACTATACACTTTTTTTCATTTCTCGACATGGCCTATCACCTCCTTCATTATTATCCACCACTTATGAAACACCCTGTATAGTTATCGATGGAGAAACAGTAATATTAATCCATGGATCATGATCACCATCGGTGCAAAAAGGATTGGTATCATCATTGCCATGATATTTTAATACATAACAAAATACACGACTTGAGACTATTTTAAAATCATCCAACGATTTTATGTACAAAAAACATAAAATCTGATTGCCAACTTAAAAACAATAATATACTAAAACAAGTAAAAAAGCTAGAACTGGTCTAAGACCAATTCTTATGATACCCTAGATCATTGCCCGCATGTAATTTTGTATGGTCACGGATCTATGCTAGTTTGATTTTTGAAGTAGTTTTTCACATATATTTCTAGAACGGTTCGTCGGACACAAAAAATGATTATAACCAATTTTAAAGGATTTCATATTCTGAAGAACTTTTCAGTACAATAAAAACGTCTGGGACTGATCATTTTTACAGCACACCTGAAAAACCTAAAATTTTGTATGGTAACACCAACAAGGGTTTGCCCTATTTATTCCATTTTAAAATTACATTTATTATTTTTATGATAACGCCATACAACTTTTATTTTATTTCAATTAAGTGGGGCAGGCTTTAGCGATCGGATGACTACAAAAATATACACGAAATGTAGTAACTGGGGTGATGTGACCTATGTGTATGAAAATGGGTTTTCGGTGGAAAACCGTCCCGAGAAAGATTTCTGAATCGAATCTACTCGACGAAACCTCTCATTTGATATGCAATATGCCATATTAGAAACATCCTCCCCGCCGGGCGTTCCTACCCCGCCACCCTAAAAGTATCCAGAGAAAAATTTTCTTCTACGAATTATAGCAGGTGACGAGGTGAGGGGAATAGTGAAACCCATTTCCGATCGGACATAATCCTATCGAGTTAGAGCCGATCAAAAGTGCGAACAATCTAGTACCTCAGTTCAAATAAAAAGAGGGAAATACAAAAAAAAAGTGAGTATATGGGGATGGCTATAAAATAAAAAGCTTTTTAAGCCTCCGAGTATAAAAGTGTGGGTACTCAAACTTCTTCTCCAGACCAAGGAGCTCGATTCTGTACTAGATTTTCCAAAGTGTACTAGATCAGACTTTGAAAACCCCCAGGGTTACCCCGTTAATTGAAATGAACATTGTTAATAAAAGATGTATCAGAGTATTCAGCTGTCTACGTTGATACATTCTCAGGCAGTGTCCAAATATACATGTTGTTTCCGTTTAGGTGGTCCATAGAGCAGAAGGTGATTACTCTCTTAGACGAACAAAAAATTGTATGGGAGGGGTCTACATCAACCGTTTGGGAGATACGTTTTTTAAAAGCCCTTGTGGAAAATTTTACCTCTCTAAATACACGCGCTCTCGAGTTATCGTGAGGACAGACGGACATTCTAGTAGCATTATTTCTATGCATTACAAATGGAAGGACAAACGAGTATACCTTATGATTTCATCTAAGGTATAAAAAGTAGTAAGATTTAAGAACAATAAATTCCTTCCTAAAAGTTTTGCAAAAAAACCATGTCTCTTAAATTAAAAACTTACTTCACCACTATTCAAAATTTCCAAAATATTTCAGACCGGTCCGTGGTCGGCCTATTATCATTACACGACTATTGTTACAGAGTTAATAAGAACTCTCAGGGGTCTCATTGTTGATGCATTTATGGAACCGCAATGGTAGATTTTCTGATAAGTTTTTCACTTTAAAACTATATTAACATTAACCCTTCAGGTTCGGCTGCAATTTCCTTACCCTTATTATGCATTCATTTATATATATTTATGTATGTACCGTTGCAAATGTCCTTGAAGATAAAGTCTTTGTTATCCTGATTGGTTGACGGCAACAAGTCAGTTTTAAATGGAACAGAGTGTGCGCAGGTAGGCAGTTTTTAAAAATGAATAAGAGAAAGGTACTAATGGCCTGCAAACAGGTCAATAAAGGAAAAACGGTCTGTCATTATCTGCTACTGGTTTATGATGGATCCATAAATATGTATGTATGGATGTAGTAGCTGCACAACCAACAGATTAAGTACCTCCTGGAAATTACCTTTTCGTTCTTTGAAGAATATGAAATTTACGAAATCAACCGTTTTCTGAGAATTAATATTTTAGTATTCTGCTTGGAATAAATTACAACTGATTTAAGAATAGCTAATATAAACAAATATTAAAACCAACAGTAATTATTTAGGCCAGGAATTTAGTGGGTAAAATCTTTACGATAAATGTGGCTAATTAGAAAAGACGTGTATAGGAAAGTCAACCAGGTAGGGATTCTCTCTTGTCACACAGATTTGTTGCCATTCTTCTATTATTGTTGTCATAGTTGAGACTTGTGTTTCTTTTGCATTTGTTTTAGAAATTTAATTTCTTCTGTTTTTTTTTTGTAATATACTAAAAATACGTCAAACTACTAGCTATTACCTTACCATAGATGGCACAAGAACTAGATATCACATGGCATACTAGAGCAGAGTATACAGATTCTGAAATGAGTGGTGCATTCTGGAATGGACCGTAACATGTTTTAGAGCATGCCGAAAGCAAATGCTTTTATAATGGCAATTTTGCATACATTTGATCGACTTCTTCAACACGTCAGATACGAAAAAATATGAATCACTCGACGTATATACATCATTTGGAATGTTGTGGTCCATTTCGGAATGGACCACCCAGCCATATAGATTTTGTATACATTTTTGGAACTGCATTTGGCATCTAGTTCTTAAGCCATCTATGCTATTACATATATAGATTTTCCAGAGTGCTTAAAGCGACAATCTAATAAGGTGGAGTAGAAAATGGAAGCATCAGTTGTTCAGATTACTTTAGTGTTACGACTCTCATATTTTTAGATCCCTGTTGCCGATAATATCATAGAACAAATAATGAAAGAGTGCCTAACCCACATAAAAATTTATATAGGAGTGAAAAGTAATAGCTTTTAAAAGCTTTCCAAGGAAGAGCTTTTAAGCTTTTCAAGGATGCTATACAGCTTAACAATTTGTTTCATTCTCGCCATGTGATAAATATATTTTTTATATTTTATATTGATAGAAAAAAAAATGAGGAATTGTGCATTGTTCCGGCCAGCGATGTTTGCGCAAAAGTTGATAAATGTGTGCTTAAATACTTTACAAAAATGGTTATAACTTTTAAAATATCGATTTTATCTTAAATGAAACTTTTTATCTAACTACATCGGAAAGGGGTAACTAATTTTTTGCATTTGTGTATGTTAATATTTCGAATATGTGTGAATATATGTATATGTAACCATGCCCCCATACCTAAATAGCTCTAATAACTGCAGCAGGTGTATACCTACCTACTTAAAAAAAAATCAATAGCTGTGTTCTTTTTTGTACCTTGCTCTAGAGCTCCCATATACTGAAGAGAACAAATTGTTCTGTCGATTGAAGCAAACTATTTATATTGTTCACTACATTTAAATCTTTCCATACAAATGTATGAGGCGTTCTTTTGTGCTAATATTCCTGATGTAAGATGGCATATTTAATAGCTAAACTTCACAAAATAATGACATAAGCGAGATTCAGTAAGCACTAGCAGCAATTATAGGATCATTGATCTCGCTGCGACAGAAAAGTGACTGCTTCTGAATTTTATTAGGTCTGGATGACTATTTCGCATTCCTTCACCCAATTTTCATTTCAGAAAACCTGCGTAAAGAAATCCAGGTAGACGTAGGTATCTAACAACGACATTTAGAAAATAATTGAAAGTTAAACACTTTGAGTTTTACAGTATTATAATGATAAACTTAAATCTGGTAGTCTAATAATTTTCCAAGATAGTTTAACTATTGTAAATTGATATCGAGATTTTTATTTAATGTTTTTGAATCCGAGATGTACTATACCTGGAATTCCAGGACTTTTAAATCTACGATTGCGTCTTCGATTTTCTTTAATTCGAAATTCTATATCGAAACCAGCCAGGTTCAAAAAATACTTGATTTATAAATATTGGGATACAATAGATGTATTTGGATTAATTTATAGGTTAGGTATATTTCGTTTTTTTATATAGGTGTTTGGAGTCTTGATTATTTGTGGGTCAAATAGCCAGCACCATTAACTTTCTAGTTGCGCACCACTAGCAAGCTGTGTGATTTGTGCGCACTTTAGTAAAACGGCAACACAGTTGAATTCTTCTTGTCGGTTCGATGAGTCGAACTGAAGGCGATTTCCGTGAGAAACGGCCACACCGTTGTATATAGGTAGAAAGGCAAGTTCTCTTCGTTGGAGTGATACTATGGCATGCGGTGCAGTGTAGTGATGCTATGGCATGAGGTTCACTCTGCACTGAAGAGCACGTTAGAGAGATGAGAGGTCGTTTGACTACGAAGCCTCAGTAGAGAGCTACACACTGTAGTGAGTAGTTGCGTAGCGGCTGTCTTGACTAAAATGCTTGGTCTTCAGCCATAGCCGTATTTGTAGCACCAATTAATGACCTAAGATTGTACGTAAGATCTTTGATAGCTGTAACAAAGTTAGCCTCAAAAAGAGGTCCATACATATATAAATAGATCTTGTGAATCCAAGTCGTCGAGCAGTGCTTCCAATGTCCAGCTGTCACAATGACAGCCTCAGCCCAAAATAAAAAGAGGTTACCCAGTCTTCGACAGAAATTGCTAGGTTACCAACGAATATTGGTTCAGCCACACTATACTGCGGCCGCAGGTTGTCTCAATGGCCACCAGGCTGATAATAGCGACTGGAGGTCTTTCACGTGATCGATCATCACAAAAACGTACTGTATCGATGTAAAACGTCAAATAAATTGCACAGGGCTTAAGAAACGGGATTAAAAGGATTAGTGTCTAAGTACAGATACAATATTACGCAAGCTTATAAATAAAATATATATGTTTATGTTTTATCTTATTCTTTATTTGTCATTTTTAGGGACTATGTGTAAATATCTCCCCGACTTACTGTTCTGGAAGAAGAAAATGAAAAAATGGGGAAGGTAGAAGAAGAACTGAAATATCAGTTGCAACATTTTTACGTGCATTCCTCATGTCAGCTGGAGCTTGAAATGAGAAGAGAATTGCAGAGTATGTCCAAAAACTTTGGAAGTACCCAAGTTTACGTCTTCTGGAGAAGAGCACCAAGATGGTGCTTGTTTTGTTGCGCTCACTGTCATATAATGACGGATGCACGAGTCCTCAACATTGTTGGGGCTTCGTTGCATGAAGGCAAAGGCAGGAAGTGCCTGGAGATGAGCAGAGAGATATCATCTGCATCACTTCACATGAAAGTCCCACAGCTTTCAGTAGCGTGAGTGAATCAACCAACATACACCAGAGTAGGTACTGGAGAAAGCATGCCACCTTGTGCGTAGCCTCTCTCCACCAGCACACTGAGAGAGGTTCGGCCGCCCACTTCCACAATTAAGTATCGTCGTCTTAACATTTGGTCGATCCATGGCGCTACATTGCGGTCAACACCATGTCGACGAACCACTGAGATACTATCTACTTTAAAAATTAGTTAGATAAAACAAATGAAAAAATAAACAAGATGAGAGCCAAATAATACAATTCAAGCAAAAAAAAATGTAGTTATACATCACAAAAAGGAAATAATAAAGTTAGTAATAATATTAGCTAATATCATTCATAAGTATAACAAGAAACTACTAAAGTTACTAAAAACTTAAGAGAAATTTCAGAGATAATCAAACGTTAAAAAACAAAAAGATACAAAACAAAAAATAACAAAATAAAAAAGAATAAAAATTTAAATAAGGAGCTGATTTTTCTTAGTACAATTTACTTTCCTGTTTCTAATTTGGTTTTGTTCTCATGCACTGCACTTTTATACAATAAAATTAACATCAATCAAATTCGTACATGCAGGATAGATTAGCTCTCTTGTATGATTTTTTTTCTTAGAAGTACAAAAATCTTTTTCTTTTGTTTTTTAGGAATATTTTTATTGAAACTTTTATTAATGTGATAAGTAATTATAATAATTAGAAATTCACCAGAGCATGCCTCGACTGTCAACCATACCAAGAAACAATGGTCGACCTACCTCCTCACTTCCACCCTGACTACTTTCACTTTTTCATAACTATCAACTTCAAGTTTTCGGAATAACTTGGTGATGACTATTATCAGGTGAAGCTACTAACATAACTATAAATCATAAATATAATATAGAGAACAATTTTTTTTTTCTTCCGTTATTCACTTAGTTAAGGTTATTTCCGGAACACTAATATTAACAAAACCAAAATGTCCTGCTGTGGTTTCTTCTCTTTAGGTACGCAATAATTAAAAATCTCTTCGTAAATACCTGATATAAATTTAGTGCCTATGCTGTCAAAAACTTAATATTTATATATATTTTTTTTTGTTTTTTTAAACAGACTAAAGTCTGCATAAATATTTAAAAGGAAAATTTTTTACTTAATCGGCATTTAGTCAGTTTTCTCATATTTGGTCAAAGTCAGAAATTTTTCATACATTAGCAATTAATTTAAAATTATGTTACAAATTTTTAGATATTCAATTTATGTCATCATAGAAATTAATTAGGTACAGACATTTCCATAGGAACCAAAGTTATCAAAGTTGCCATTGAATATTCTAAAAAGCTATCAAATAATTTTTCTATTTTATTTGAGATAAACGTTTAATGGGCTTAAATTCCTTCAAATCTTATACGAAAAGGTCACAATCGATTTCAAAAGCATCTGAATCAAATTTATTTCTCCTTAATATCATTCTTAATTTTCATAATGAAGCACATAACAATAACTCCTGTAAATATGTATATATAGGTACATATATTTACGAATTTAATAAATGAGTATTATGTATGTGTGGGTATATTTAGGTATGTAAGTAGTTCGTATAAATTCTGTAGACCCATGCTTTGTTAAGGAATAACCTTAAATTAAAATATATCACCACATACCTAATTAAAAAAAAATTAATAAAAACAGTTCAAATTATGAGAGTTGAATTTTGTTTTTTGTTTTGCTTTATTTTTGCTCTAAGATAATTTTTCTTTATAGGTATGCTGCATACTTACAAGACAGTCATCCAATGACTGAAAAATATGCTTCCAAACATGTAAAATGAATGCCTAATGAATAATCCCAATCAGATATTTGTTAGTAGTGTCGATAAAGTATGTAAGTCCTGAGCTGACTCAAGATCGGTCCATTTTCTCAAGATATGCATCTTCATTATATTAAGGTGAATATATCATTAAGGTATGGCGGTTTTCCGGAACATATGATGGACATTTAACTCACTTCAATTTCAATCGATTTGAGCTAAGTTCAAACAGCATATTTTAGCTTAATCAGCCGAAAATTTTCTAAGATTTTCCACAATTAGTAGTGGGTACTTTTCGCGTAGTCTGTACTTGTGTAAAAGGGCTACACTGTAAAAGGGCACTAATTGTTGCCACAAAGTTTAGGGGGAAAATCCCTAGAAATGTAGGGAATATTGCCTAAAATGTAGGGAGTACTCCCTAAAATGTAGGGAATATTCCCTAAATGTAGGCAATATGCCATAAAATGTAGGGAATATTCCCTAAAATGTAGAGAATATTCCCCACATTTAAGGCAATATTCCCTACATTTTAGGGAATATACCCTACATTTATAGGGATTCTTTCCTAAACTTTGTTGCAATAATTTGTGTCTTTTTACAGTATAGCTACGGCGAAAAATGAGATAAATTTTTGTTTAGTCCAATCTTACTAGAATTCAAGTAAATATTTAGTATTTCACCTCGTATATAATTAGCGTATACGGCAGGCAAGAACCAAGCCATTCTGATGAGTATATACGGTTCCTGCCGATATGAAACGCTCTCTTTTTCAAAGATTTTTTGATGTAAAAACTGAGACTCAAAAAAAAAATAGATCTTTCAAAAATTATTTCATGTATTTCACAATGAAAGAATAAATTGTTCAGCAGAATAAACAAATACACAGATTTCCAACACAAACACCATTTCAAGCTTTTGAAACTAACTTCACACCAATAAATTTTCAACTTTGGTTTTTGTAGTCTACTTAGAAGAAATGTCCGCCTCTAATTTTTTGGACTGGGTTTATGGACCTTTTAGACAAAGATTTTTTTTTTGCATTTTGGTACAATCTTCGATGATACTTCCCAATTTTTTGACTACCTTTATTAAGGTCACATTTTTTGTTTGAATTGTTTGTTTATTTTTCACCAATCTCTTCGTCCCCTACTCTTATTATTTTCTCCATTTCTTCTCAGTCCATCTTCAATACAGCCTTATTTCTTTACGAGAGTTAATTTGAATTTAAAAAAAAAGATCTGAACGCTATCTAAATAAATAAATTCATGAAAAAATTTAGGAATTTCAATTATGTCGTCAGACTACCAAAAGAAAAATTAGAATGCCAAAAAAGAATTAAATATATAGATAGACATACATAGGTACTACATTTTTGGTTTATTCCTAATTTCTCATGACAGCATATTGCCTTTTGCTGCGTGTATGGTGTTCCTGCGATTATTACGGAATCCCGTCGGACCCTGCGTATTACGCAGTATACAAATTTGTACGAGTAAGTGCATGCAAAATTTGAGAAGTGTCTTCTTTTCTTTTTAACTAGTTAATCTGCTACGTGCAGGAAATTGAATGAAATTAAATATTTTTAGCCACGTGCTGTTAAGTTAAGTTGCTAATAACACTGCACAATTCACCAGTCAATAAACATAAAAAATAAAATTTCCGCCAGACAAAAATAAATGGTGCTGATTCTTTTGGAAAGGCGAAAATACCGTGCTAATCTTGTCTCCTAATCCTTTCCCTATCTCCTTCGTGCCATGCTGTGTTTTGCATCATATAGGTTATCCTCTGAGCTTAGCTTAGTAATACCTATATATATAAAAAAAAACACCAATCCAAGGTGGCGTAAATATACATATATGCGGTTTTCAAAACCTATATATTTTATAATTTCGTAAAATTCGGAGTGTATACGTCAGCGGCTTAGCAATCTTGTATCAATAAAAATATGTATCTACGAAAGGCGAAAAATCAACACTTCCAGTTATGAAGATAAGATTCCAAGGTACGTACAAATTTTGGAAGAGCTTCCAATTTTCAGGCATCTATACTGTGGGATGTGGCAACGCCATACCATATTCCGATGTGCCCTAGCTCACCTGAGTACTGTATAGTATTCAACTAAGAGTAGCGAAGTGAACCATATATAAACAAGACTTCGATCATGATATATAACACAGGTCAGGCGCCAAAATGCGTCATGTTGATGCGCTAACTCGTCATATTATGATTAATCAAGAAGACGTGTTGCACAGAATTGGAGAATCTCAGTCAAAAGATCCTTGGATAAGAGCTATCCAAGAAAATCCATATGAAAGAAAGTTTGAGAACTATGTCCTGAAAAATGGATTATTGTATGAGGATCGTATAAAAGAACTTTTAATGATACCAAGAACACTTGAGAACGAGATTATACATAAAACACATAAACAAGGTCACTTTTCGGTTGGGAAAACTCAAGATTTATTAGAGAGAACCTATCATATTCCGGATATTAAAGTGAAAATAATGGACTTCGTAAAGAGTTGTATACCATCCATTTGAGCCGCTTCAAACTCATCATATAGACCATATTGGACCTATGGAATATACGAAGAAAAGGTATGATTGGTTATGATTAGGGCTGTCATCTGTAATATCATTCAACTAGGTCAACAAGTTCGAAAGCCCCTGACATTTTAGCTTGAAACCCGGACATTGTTGCCAAATAATTTTCTGTTTTATTTACTAATGAAATAGGTTGAAATTGTTATGCATAGTGTCTTTTTTTATTTATTTATTATAAAATTAGTCAGTTCACAAAAAATCGTAAAATAAAACGATGTGAATGAACATAAATAAATCTTCTAAAAATTAGAAATGCAATTTTACATTTACATCTAGTGTGCCATATAGCTTTCAAAATAGCTTCATTTCTCGGAAAAGGTGAAGCTACATGGCGAGAGACTTTAACTTCAAGAGACCACTTTCTCGATCTCTGGACACCCAGAGACCCATGCATACCCTTTGGAGATGCAGAAAATCTCTAAAGATGCCAAATTACTAGAAACTTTGTTGTTTTCCGGCTCCGGTCTACCGTCGTGTGTATCAAATCAATCGGGTTTCCATGCTCGGTCTCTAGTTTCCGAAGTTTTCTCATTTTCTGTCTCTAGATTTCCGGAGATTATTGTGTGTTCTGTTGTTAAGTTAACTGTGGAGTGAGTTTGGCAAGGTTTTTTGTTAATTTTTATTTAATTTATCATATGGTAATTCCATCGAACAAAATTTACACTTTCCCAACGAACTTCTTTTGCTGAAAGTTAAGTTTTTTTGTGGTGCGATGAATTTAAACTAACTTTGAAACCCTTAAAATTTGGCAATTTTCGGAATGTATAGTTACTATATGCAGGGGCGGATTTGATCACTTGGCCGCCCTAGGCCTATGGAAGATTGCCGCCCCCCTACTCCCTGTAAAACACGAAAAATTGAATGATCTATATCCAGTGAAGGGACCCCAGGCTAGAATTAGCGGAGTAGGCTGCCTCATAAATCGGAGTAGATTTGAAAAAAATGGAGTAGAATTAAAAATAACACTTTCCAACGAATTATTTTATTTAAAAAAACGAAAAAGTATAAAAATGTAATGAAATACCCACAACTACAAGAAAAAATCAAAAATCATTCAAACATTTTGCCGCCCCCTAAATCTGCCGCCTTAGGCCCGGGCCTACTCGGCCTATAGGGAAATCCGCCCCTGACTATATGTACATAGTTATATTAAAGAAATGATAACTTTGAATCCAAATATCTATCACAGAGGCACGGTCTTTAAGTTTTTTCAGAGAAAGTTATATAAAGAATGCCTTTTATAAGAAAAACAAGTAAAAAAGCTAGAATTGGTATAAGACCAACTCTTATGATGCTGTAAATGAATACCCGTACGTAATTTCGTATGCTCACCCATCTGCACAAGTTTGATTTTTGAAGTGGTTTCTCGCATATTTCTAGAACGGTTCGTTGGAATGTATAAATGATGATGCCCAATTTCGTAGGATTTCATCTTCTGAAGAACTTTTCAGTGGAATTAAAACGTCTAGGACTGTTCGTTTTCACAGTATACGTACAAATCTTAAATTTTTATATGGCAACACCAAGAATCCGCTGGCCAATTCAGTCCACATTTGAAATTATATTTACTATTTTGTAATTTTTATGTTGTTTTTGATCGGGGTTTATGAATGTAAGAAACGTTCTGATCTTTTTTGGGGATCTCCGATCAGTGAGAAAAACTACGAAACTTTGTTTTAGTGGTTTATTCACATTTATCCGACGTTTCGACTCTGGGTTTTAGAGTCCTTTTCAAGGGATCTCTACTACTATGTGAACAAAATTACTTATAAAAATGACGAAAAACACTACATTTATGTAATAAATTAACCGACAAACGTCGGATAAATGTGAATAAACTACTAAAACAAAGTTACTGATCGGAGATCCCCAAAAAAGATCTCATCGTTTCTTACTATTTTGTGTACAAAATTTTAGTTCTCTACGTTTACGCGCTCTCAGGCAGTGTGCAAATATACAGTAAAAAACGAAATTTGTGTATGGAAACCCTAGGAAAGTGTTACCCGATTTGTCCCATTTTCGAACTTAAATTTACTTTTTTCTTAAAGCCCGTGTGCTCTTTAAATATACGCGTTCCCAAGCTATCTTGCGGACGGACTCGCGAATGGCCGGCACAGACGAACAGACGGAAGTCTCCAGTTGGGATAGTAATAGCTTTACAGAAGAGAAATTTTTTCGTCAATTGGGAGTTGGTTATTTTTGAAAAAAAAATCACACTTTGTAGTGTTGTCCTTTATCCCGCAAAATTTTTACATACATTTTTTTAAAGCTTTTTCACTTTCTTTCTAACAATGTACATAAAACAAACACAGATGCACAAGAACAATTACACAAGAAATTGTCGTACTGCTAGCTTCGTTACTGCGCTAAGACGGGCTGGGACCAGAAGAGAGAACTTGAGTCAGAGTCGAGTCGGTCTGACTGTCGGCATTATCAACTATTCACCGTACATACACAAAATTAAATATTTATTTAATTGGTTTCCAAAATTTTAAAACCCGGGCAGTATAGAAAACCCCGCCCGGACTCTCCCCGGACGCCTTCCAAACTAGGACAAATCCGGGGAAACCCGGACGGATGGCAGCCCTAGTTATGATCGATAGATTTTCTAAGTTTGTACGCCTATATCTATCAAAAAGTACGCCCAGCAATGAAGTAATTGATAGGATGAAAAAAGAAGCGGCGACATTTGGGAATCCCGTGCGTATATAGCGTTTGACCAAGGCAGTGAATTTACTTCTAAAATATTTAAAGAATGTTATCTGGAAGAAGATATTCATATTCAGCATTGCTCAATAACGACCGGAACGACTCCGCGGAACCGGACAAGTGGAACGTGTTCATATAATAATAATTCCATTGCTTACAAAGACGTTGATTGAGAACCATAAAGTTTGATATAAGCACGTAGATCAAGCTCAACAGTTTTTAAATTCCACCATAAGTACCAAGTACTGAAGTACTAAGTTTTCTCCATTTAAATTTCTGACCGGATTAGATATGATGTTGAATAAAAGATGAATTTGTTGCTAAACTTCGTGATGAAAGAGATGACATACCTGTTCTAGCTATAGAAAACATACTAAAGATGCGAAAACATACGTCAATATAACAAGAAAAGGTAGCAAGCACGAAAATACGCTCTAAACCACCCAATTTCCATCAAGTGGATACAGTATGGTCCAAGAATGATACTGAGTTGCGGATGATTTCATGAAGAAATGGGCGGAGTTATGCAAGTCGAATGACCGGTCAGGAAATCCGATTCTGGGATCTGGTAACGCCATACCATGCAACCCAAAGCCTCAGTGTTCCGATCCCAAGTAGCCAAAATATGTGACAAAACTTTCTGTCACATAATTGTTATATATAATGTGATTAGCAATATTGCTTCAACTAAATGTCACAAATTTTAGACATTCCTCTGACAACCTTTTTGGTCACTATTTGGTGTAAACAGCGCCACAGGAATTGGTGGTCACAAATTATACCATAAAGAGAATGACAATTTGTCGAAATGAAAATGTTGCTGTCAGGTTATCGCCATTTTGGATACTTTGGATATTTTGTAGTGAACGCTAAAGTTATTGTTAGTTGTTTTCGTTTTGTTTTTGGTGTTTATGTTTACAAAAAGGTTAAATTAAATAAATAAAAAACTATATTAAGCAGGAAATATAAATATAAAATAAATAATGTAAAAACTGTTAAATACTAGTGTGGAACACACAAATCAATTATGGGGCAGAGAAGAAATACCGTCAGCGTCTAGTGATTTTTTATGTTTAGAGAACTTTAATAAAAAATTCGAAAACATAATTTTATACAAACATTTTATAATATAATATGTAGTTTTTGAACTGAAATAAGATTTTAGTTTAGAGGAGGCTGGAGGAATTGACTGTAAGGCACAACGTGACCCTAAGGTGGGTACCTGGCCAAAAGGATAACTTAGTCAACGAGATGGCTGATTAGTTGGCCAAAAAAGGCTCTGAATTGGATAACTCCGTAACGGTAGCTTTTGTGAGGATCCCAATCGGAGCAATAAAAGAGGAAATCATCAGGGGCGCCCATCAAAAGGCAAGCCTCTGATGGATCAGCAGGCATACCTGTCGTATTGCGAGGCAAGTGTGGCCTGCATATGACAGGAAAAGGACAAGGGAACTGCTTAATAGCAGCAGAGCAAATACCAGGAATCTAGTAGGGGTCATGACGGGTCACTGGGCCATAGGGGAACATGCTAGAAGACTGAGAATAGCGGCGAATGATTTCTGCAGGAGTTGTAGGGACTCAGAGGAAATTGAATCCGTCAAACATGTGCTTTGCGAATGCTCCACTCTGATGAATAAAAGAGGTAGGCTACTAGGTAGCTACTTCTTTTCAAGTCTGGGGGAGCTTCAAAGTATAAAGTTCAGAAACATCCTGAGTTTTCTGAGTGAGGCAGGATGGATCTAGGTTAAAGATCTTGGATATATCCTGAGTTTCCCAAGGAAAGCAGGATAAATCCGCGACTTGAAGGGTTATCCCATGAGGTCTAGGGGCACAATGGACCCGTTGGAGGTCTAAGTGAGGCTGGCTGATTGTCTAGCGGCACCCCTCTTACCTAACCCAACCTAACCTAGCGTAGTCAAATTCTGGTTGTGTTAGAATCCATTGCTGCTGTACTGAAAGCTCAGTAGTAGAATCAATATAGAGAGCGGGGTAACAAGATATATAGGGTTGAAAGCATTGCGCTTGCTCCCACCGAAAATGCTCTTAGTCGGCGTCACTTACGCCTAGAACCTCAGGAATTTATTAGCTGTTATAAAAGTAAACAAATCTCGGTGGAGATTATTGATTTTCAATATATATATTTAATATAAATATGTGTGTAAAATACATAAAATAATATTTCACAACTATAATTGCCTGAAAAATGATTTCCCACGTCTTAGATTGGTATTGTTGTGGCATTTTTTCACGGAGCACTTTATGCTTTTACCAAATTTTCTTTCACTTTTTAGTTAAGCCTAGTACGAAGTTCGAGTAAAACAGTACAGAAGAGAAAAGTCGCATTTCCAAATAAATTTTACAAGCAAAAATTTTACTCAGGTCTTTACTAGTTCCGTACGGAGTTCACTAGTAAAACGTGCCATATTTGATTAATAGATGGCGTTTTGTAAGTCTGCGCTCATTTTACTGACCATTTTAAAGTGTGGAGCATTTTTTTTTAACAGGGGGGACAGGAGAAATCCATCCCAAGCACGGAGGCCATAGCGGCCCATTGTACTATCCTGAATCCCATTCACCAAAACCTTCCTGTCCTCTTAATGAAGCGCATCAGGTCTTGGTGAGGAAAGTTTTTCAGCTCATCCACAGATAGAAGGGCAGACCCTAGAGTATCGAGTCTGCTCCGGGCGAAGGCCGGACACTCACACAAAAAGTGTTCGGTTGTCTCAGGCTCTCACTCCAGGCAGGACAGACACCCAGGGCTGTCAACAACTCCCTGCTTGTAAAATTTTGACATTTCTTCGATTGTTCACAAAGCGATCTAATTTAGTTTTTCCCGTGAATTTCCTTGACGACGATACACACTTAGACCTGCCGCAGCAACAATCTCGTTGTCGATATGATGATTTATATCCATTATAAATAGTAGATAATCACTTAACATTTTTAAAAATATTTCCAATTTATTCTGATTTTAACAGCTGTCACTTCGGTTTCTCCACACAATATTTACGTCAACTTTTTACCAGCGTTAAAATGTTATTTTTTGGAGACCGCGCAATAAGTTTTACCAATACCCGAATTCCATACTAGGCTTTAAGCGAGAATCAAAATGCTGACATTTCCAACCTCCACCTCAGGTATAACTTGAAAAGCCTCAACCTGGTGAGCCTTAAAAACTCATAATACGCACTTTGACAACCTCTGTATGATAACAGTTAATTGGGCTGTTGGCTTATTTTGTAATAATTTACTACAGCAATTTCCCGTAAGCAATGCTGTCACCAAATAATAACAAAAAATAGCTGTCAAGGCTGACAAAGTTACAGCAGAGTAGAAAGTATATAGAGTTAAACGTCAAAATGACAACTATTTGTTTTGGTTGTCAACAAGCTGCCGGTGAAATATTTAAGTGTGAGCAATTTTGTTATAAATTTCCTACTAAATTTATAAATAATATTAAAATTATATATTGCAGGATGGATTGTGATATTAGTAGTAGGTATAGACGAAAAATTAATGAATGTTGTAATGGCTTGGATCCATGTAAATTGGAAACAAAGCGGTGTAAAGATGCTTTGCCTTCAAATGTTGGGTAAGACATTATAATTAATAGTAATGTTGTTGATATTTTTATAATAATTGAATATTCAGGGGTTCGTTAATTGCTATTTTACTAGAAAAAAGTAGATCGATTGTATTTCTTTTGTTTTTTTATTAAAAAATAACTAATTTAAATCTTACATTTTTTCAGATACTTAGATGTCGCAAATTATTTGATAAACCGAGACAAAGGAGGCTTTTCGTTCATATAGGTCTCTTGAAGCCTATAAATTTTACCAAAGCGGATGGATCCAGGAAATAAGCTGCAGGAAAATTACCAACAGATCCATTGTAATTGGAAAAGTACGTTAGAAATTTTAAGCTTTACTAGAAAATATTTTATAAAAGCTATTTTATATTCCTTATTATACAGATAAAACATTCACAACGACTGAACGAAAAGCCTCTAATACCATGGGTGGTTGTTGACCAACATGAATGAATTTTATATTTTCGTTATTTATATTGTTGTATTTAAGTATTGTGATAACACTCGACTGAAATATGTGATTAAAAATTTTAATAATAAACTAGTTAAAGCTCTCCTTTCTAGGCACTGTCATAAATTTCTTTTATGATAAATGAAACTCATCACGAATTTTAAAACTCACTGGAAGGGAGTAAAGGAAACACTCAAATCTAATTATATTTTTATTACAATCAAATTAGTGACCATACATATATCATAAACTAAATTCTAATATACGTATTCCTCAAAATTTGTGTCCTAAACCTATAGTATTTATCCAAGTAATATTTATACAGCTGACAGCCAAAGTCGAACTCTTTTTTCCGAAAGTTCCTTTAAATTGTGCTTGTTTGATACTCCTGGAAACCTGTAAAAATTTACGTTGTCGCGTCCAGTCCTTGAAGAACAACCCCTTACGCAACAAGTTATTGCCATACTAGAAAAAAAGATTCAATGTTAATAATATATCTACCAATAAAACAAACTAGTTTTGCTAGCCATCAAGTCCGTAACAGAATTACAATTCCATTAAAACCAAAAATTACTACACTTACGCCCTAATAATGCTATTAAAAAAAAATTGTTAAATAATAAATATTGTTTATTATTAACAATTTTGAAAGTTATTCTATACTCACATTTATCGAAATATTAACAAACCAAATTTATTTCCAATTCTATCCTTACAAAACTGGACAACCACGTACAAAAATTTTGACAGAAGAAATGTCATCGTTTAAATCTTTATAACTACTCGAGTTAAACCTCAACCTAGCCGGCCTTACCAACTTTGCCATTGGGAACTAGATAACCTGATCTCATATATTCTACAGAACTGTCAAAGTTGGTAAGGCAGGCCAGGTTGGAAGAGCCAGCAGTGTGTTTCAAGCTTTAATATCACAAGATTGAAAAGGCAGAATTGTTTTATGACAGATGAAAATACATTTATAGTTATCTTCAATATATTCTGTCCTATTCATGAGCCTCTAAAAAAATCCACGCTCATGCACATAAGTTTTACAAGTATCAACATTTTCTGTATTCCGCCGTACCTACATATATTCTTAGACGAATTCCCTCGGGAAGTACCTACTTGAACAGATCTAATGACAACTCAATTATAAATAAACAAACAGAAATGTCGAATTGAGACAAAAAAAGGCAAACCCCACTTGTAATTTCCCCTGTGTCAACAAGCATAAATGCATTTCACGCGTACATGAAATTTTATACAATATATCCAATCCTGATTTGTTATATCATCTAAGTTTAAAATATATCCACTATCATCCGTCAGGACTAATCAATTTCATTGTACCTCAAATTGTCTTTTCGCATATCATTAATTCCATATAAAAGAAATTTAAGTGGATCCACCAGGAAACTGGGAACTTTAGAAATTATTTATTATAATTTTGCTATGTTTACACCTCCTGTTTACAAAATATGCTTCGTTTTTTTTTAACAATTTTTTTCTACGAATTTTATATTTGTTATAAAACTATTATTATTTTTCTTCTTCGTTCATCATTGATAAGACCCACTATCTAGAAATGGCAGTGCTCCCAATCTTATAAATTAGAGGTAGGTATACATTTATTTTTCTTGCTTTAAATTTTATTTCAATTCAATTCAATTTATTAATTCCAATTCGGGGTAGGTACATCAAGATATAAACATAAACTTATTGCTACATCGCTAAAAACTAATGTTAATGAGTAGATCAAACAAAAAAAACTGATAGAGAGGCCTTCTGAATACTCCTCGTTGAACGCAGGCAGGAAGAGAGTTCCACAGTCTAATAGCGGAAACAAGGTAAGAACGCTCAAAGGCAGGTGTTCGAATGCGTGGCAGTAATAAGGTTTTAGATATTTTGAAAAATTCAGAAAAGTTAGATGTACCCGCAAATAAAATAGATGACCTGCATATATGACCTTTTACAGGAAAAGAAGTAATCTGTGTTTTAAATAAATGTCTAGTAAGCAATTGAGAAGAGTAGGTAGGTGCATGATCATACCTCTGAAGTTTAAATATTAACCTGATACAATCATTAAATGTTGTGTTTGATTTGCGAGAGCTGCAGGAATCTAGTGAGCTAAAGATAAGGCTACCACTAATAAAGTGAGGTAGTAGGTAGCAGAGTTTTGACAAAATTTGGCAAAATTTCTGCGGAGAGCCATAACCGACAATGTCCACTACAATGGACCAAAATCATTTATGTAAGACTGGAATAATATGCCCGCTGTTCTCAAGAAACCAGTTGTGGATTCCACGCAGATCACATATTTGTTAGGCTCTATCCAGGGATTCCCAAACTATTATGGGCAAGACACCCCTTTTCCAAAATGAACTAATACCTCAGACCCCCATAGTCAAATTCCTTTAAAATGATGGATGAACCTGGTGACTTTCTACCAATCTAGCTAAATCCGGTTCAATATTGGTGAGTTGCAGCCTTAAATCTCCGCATTCGTTGATTTTCAAACGGCTTGTTTGGTTTGCCAAAATGTTTGTAACCACACTGAACCCTTTTTTGACTAGGTATGATGATGAAAAAGTGGTAGGGTATTTTTCCACAATGCTCCACAATGCAAGATACTTTGCTTTAATGTTGCGTTACAACCAGAACTTCTGATAGCCTTGGTTGAACTTCTGCTTAAGATCCTCTTCTGCGTTGATGGTAATAAACTTTTCTTGCATTATCACATTGGCTTCTTCCATGGCTGAGATATTGTACGGATTTATTATCAATTGAGGAATTTGTAAATTTAAAAGATCCTCAAACCTCTTAGTAAAATCCTTGTGTAATGCGTCCAAGTGAGTGACATATATATGATAAAATAACATCGTCTTGAAGCATTTCTGGTAATTTTGACAAAGGCGGAAACTGCGAATAATCTTTTCAGCTTAAATTTTGTTTATAAAGAATGAGTTTACCCACAAAGGCCGATATTATTGATTTTGTTTTGATCAAGTTGAATCGTCACTTTGCAACTGCAATTTAACTTTGTTCAACATACCAACGATATCAGTCAAGTAATAAATATCTGTTTTACAATTGTTCAGATTATCTTTCAAATTCGGATCTTTTTCTTGTAAAAACTCAAACACAGATTCAAAAATAGTTGAAAATCTTGCTAAGCAAGAGCCTCTTGATATTCAGTGAACTTCAGTGTGCAGAAGTAACCAAGTAAATGCTTCGTCGTTTTCCTCACAAAGCTAAGCAAATAACCGAGAGTTCAAAGAATTGCTTCGAATCTTGTTGACAGCATTTATAACATATTCTAAAGACTAATGCAATCTAGGATTCAGATTTTTTGCTACTAAATGCTGTCTGTGAATCATGCAGTAGTAGATGAGTGTATTATCATACCAGCTCCAACGAATTTCAAAACGCAAATGAACTTTCAACCTAAATGCTGCAAGCTTGTTATTTAGTAAAATATCAGGAGCGTGTTTGGACTTGAACTTGATTATGATTTCGTTCGTGTTAAGTCGCGTATATGCGTCAAATACAGAGCAAGTCAAAACGTGCCTGAAAGACTTGTATACGCTCGAACACATTATGTTGCACGAACTTGTCCACGCTTATTGACTTGCCCAGTTTTTCATCTTGTACGAACTTGTGCACGCTTATCGACTTGTTGAGTTTCTTAAAAGTACAACAATGATACTTCCCACTAAAATTATAGTCATTCTTATAACAAGTTCGTACACGTAACACAACTTATACAGCATCTTGAAAGTTTCAAACAAGAACTTGTGTTAATTAATAGGGGTCGATTTTTAGACCTGGTCGACCCCCAACATCAGATTTCATTTATGTCGATCCCTGGGAAACCGATATCGACCACTTTGGGAATCCCTGCATGCAATGTTCTTTTATACCGGCAGGACGCCTCAAGTAAATTTGTATTTGTGAATATAGATGGAGATTTAAATATTCTGTACTAGTCCAGGTAACTCATTTACGAACAGGCTAAATAGTAGGGGTCCTAATATTGACCCCTACGGAACACGGCACATGAGGTGTAGGTTTGATTAAGTGAGTTAATTAAATATGACTCTCTGATGTACTTATATCACATTGAAAAATCAATCAGACCTATAAGCACAATTAGAAAAGTTCAAGTTAGACGACAGCTTCTGTAGCAACAACACATAAATAAGTAGTGGAGCGGGGGCTAATAGTAACAGGGGTAAGAAGTAACAGCTTAATTACTCAGGAGGTTTCGAATATTTTGTAAGCACAGCCAGTGTGTCGTGGGAGTACGCAGTGAGTTGTTGTGAGCAGGCGCACTATTTTTGCCAGTAACATAACAAAATTAAGTTCGTAAAGTTTGATTCTAAGTTACTGCAATGTCTTTTTAAAATGAGTATCTATTAATTTGTGTAGACAATATACTAAGCTATCATATGTAACTACTTTCATTTGACAATAACATAAACTTTCAATAAACAAAAATGTTCAAAATTTTGTCATGGGGCTAGTTGTAACGAAAGTCCGGGGCACATTGTAACATGTTACAACTTGCCCCTTCATATTTTTATGTGAGTGCCAATGTTTGTCATTAGGTCTGTTTAATGAGCAGAAAAGAGCAGAAAACTATGTTTAATGAATTCAGAGCACTGCTATAAAGTAGGTACTCCAAAGTGAACTGAACTGAGCTCAGTGAGTCTGTTCTAAAGTAAATTGGAGTCACCTACAGCAAGTTTTTCTGCTCAACCTTTTTCGATGGAGTAACTTAGAGCAGGTATTTGATAACTGAAAATTGTGTTAATTGTTCTGATAACAATTCAAATAATTGCATCTTTTGTGTGGAAAAAATAAAAATCTGGACTATTCTAACGGAATAATTTAAATAATGATTGTGTTTCTGTAAGTGAAAATAAGGTTTCATTGCATTAATCATGCATTAATTCAAACAGTTGTTCTTTTCGGAGACAGATCTCAGAAAATTTTTGAACTGCTTGCACCTTTCTTTCATTTTTATACCCTAGATGAAATCTATAGGGGTATACTAAGTTTGTCATTCCGTTTGTAACACCTCGAAATAATGATGGTAGAGCAATATGGATTGGACACCCACGCATAATAGTAAAAGTTATTTTGATTTTTGCATGTCCGTCCGTCTGTCTGGCCGTCTGTCCGTCCGTCTGTCCGTCCGTCTGTCCGTCCGTCCGTCCGTCCGTCCGTCCGTCTGTGCGGACGATGACTCGAGAACGCGTATACATAGAGAGCTGAAATGTTGTACACGGACTTTAAAAAAAACAGTTAAATTAAGTTCGAAAATAAGACATGTAGGGCAACTCGTTCGTGGGGTTGCCATACAAAAATTTCGTTTTCTACTATTTATTTGGACACTGCATGAGAACGCGTCGACGTAGCGAGCTGAAATTTGGTACATGGTGTTTTCATTGCACTAGCAAATAAACTTTTAAAAATGGACTAAATCGGGTGTTGCCATATAAAATTTTTGGCTTTTTACGGATAGTGTGAAAACAATCAGTCCTAAATATTTCTATTGTACTAAAAACTTGTTCAAATTATGAAAACCTAGAAAATTGGTTACAATCATTTTTTCTGTCCAACAAACCGTTCTAGAAATATATGCGAGAAACCACTGCAAAAATCAAAATTGCTCAAATGGGTTCCCGTACGAAATTTCATACGGACAATCATCTAGAGTATCATAAGAATTGGTCTTAGACCAATATTAGCTTTTTTACTTGTTAATGTGACAGTTAACCTAAGTTGAGCTGCCCTACTCTGCTCTGCTCTGAACTTTCTTCGAGGTCATTAAACAGACCTAACCTATTTACCTTTGTATATAAGTACACACTAGATTTTTTTAATAGCATTATAATATTCCACTGCTGGCCAAATGCCTTACCAATTGCAGACCTAATACATTTATCTTAATCAAATTTCTTTTTATGTCTTAGGATGAGAAATTATAAGAGAAATCTAAGTCTCAAGACATTTATGAACTAGCCACAAGAGAAGTTTTAGACAACGCAACGGAACAAAAATACGCAAAGCTGCTGCAATGTTTGACCTTTGTCATGTGTTGCTGTTGTTTTGATTAAAAGACTAAGAGACAAGAAAGGTCTCTAAATGTTAACCTTATTATATATACGTTAAAATCATATAAATATTTTGTTTTATTATGTTGTTACTACTTGCCCCACGCCAGTTACAACTTGCCCCGAGAACGGGATAAATTGTGACATGCTACTACTTTCACAAAAAGTCATTTATACAAGCATTTGTTATTAATTTAAGCCCAATTATCATTCCAATTGATACCTGAATAGACGTCCTCTCATTTAAAAGTGCTTCATCATGAAAATACTCAATATTTTGACTCCCCATTGAAAAAAACTAAAAATTGTTACAACTAGCCACCCGCTCCCCTACTTTCTTACTTAATTTTTTTTGTTTTTGGAAGGAACCTAATAAAAACATATTAAAATTTAATTTATCATACAAACTCTGTTGAAGCAGAATTAAGCGATCTGTTCTTTCCTGCTTATCAGAATCGTCGAAGTAAAAGAAAACTATACAAAACTAAACATTTTAAATAAATTTTGATCTGTCAACTATACACTTTTGACAGATTATATACATTATACCAGCAACAAAAAATCCACTGAACCTTAAAATTTCAAATCAAGAGTTGACACATCGAAATTAGGTAATAATTTCAAAATATTAAACTATCAATTGAAGATTGATGTTGATATTTTATTGTTTTGATGTCTTCTTCTTCAGACCAACAATTTTATATCATTCTTCTGCACAATCATGTGGATACGGTCGGTATATAGTTCCAATGATTATTATGAGACTCAACTCTTCTATACTAATATTATTCTAGGTATAACGAAACATCTAAATCAAGACATTAAATATTTGTCAAAAAAGAACACATCACTCATTCCTTTCTCATCATATTACAGTTTTACTTACATTACAAGAACCTCCATTAAAAATATTCTAGAGAAATTACTTCATTTGCATTACAGTCAGTAGATATACATACATATCTGTAGGTAACCTATGTAGGTATATACCCTTTAGGTAGGTATAAGGTAAAATAAAAAACAAAACGAAAATCTGTTTAATTACAAATTCCTCTTGATTGCCATTAAAAAAGGACGCAAAAAGTGAATTTTAATTACAAACCGCAGTTTCCCATCATCAACATCATCCTAGGTAGGAAGGTAGATAGGTACATACCTATAGGTATCTACCAAAGTACCTATCACATTTAATGCAAGTAGTAGGTAACCGCAGCCGTAAACAGAAAAAATCCAACAAAAATGCTAGGTTTGCGAGGACTTGACATTCTCGATTCGCCAAAAGCATGTTCGTCTCTTCGGATATTTGTGGTGGCTATAGTGGGATTGGTAGTGATGGTGGAGCATTGAATACAACAGCTCTTCTGCTGAATTGCCGCTATAAAAACGTGTCTGGTTCTATATTTGTTTTTTTTTTGTTTTTCTTCTATAAAATTATAGAGGTAGACGGATGCATAATTGGTCCGGAAATCAGCAACATAATATCAACATCATCGGATGCACTTGCACTACCTAGGTACCTACTACCAACCTACTATAAAACATCGGGGAGAGAAAAAAAAATGAAATGAAAAAGGTGAAAAAGAATAAACACAAAATTGGAGGATTGGAGGTTAAGATGAGCGCGATTCTGATAGGTCACCCAGACAGGATGAGAGCATACTGATTAAATGCCCGCAAATGACAGCCAAGCTCCACAAGAGGGAAATTAAACAATTTGACGAACAAAACCACACACAGAGCATGGGTCCAGTAGTAAACAAAATATTGGTTATAGAAGACAGGTTAAGTGGTGGATGCCGTTGGCCACTAACTGAACTGCTGATAGGTATAGGTATAGTAAGCAGAGATATAGATTTAGATATACGAGATTGTCCTAGGTGTAATGGAGCGTTATAATAAGGATAATTTTTTGTTTATTTATTTTCAATGTCGTGTGGGTCTTTAGTACCGCAGGACTACTCTCTGTAGCAGTCCATTCTATAAAATATGTGTATGCATGCATATATTAAAGGTATAACCGCAATAGGGATACAAAAAAAATATTATCATCGAGAGCTGATATCAAACACATAAAAAAATCCTAAATTAAAAGAGTCAGAATAAAAGTTGAATTGCTTTAGTAAAGCATAGAAAAAAAAAAACAAAAAACTGAAAGTCAAACCCTCTCGTCCAAACCACTTTTTTTTTCTCAAGTTTTAGAATAACGCATACTTCCATAAAAACAGTCTATTCAAGGTATTTCTATATATATATGCCCATATATAAATACACAATCTCCCCAAACATTGGTGGTACCTATAATATCTTCTAGCAAAGCAAACGTCCATTTCAGTAGGGCTAACAATGGGGAGTGGCTACAGCCCAATTTTGTTAAACATAACTTGCCCATCCTACCAAGTTTGAAACATCTGTGGCTTGCGCAATGAATCACAACACTTCTGGCGCACGCCCATATTCTTCATTTTTTTTCTCTCTCCCTAGTTTTATAACCTGCTTTAAAAGTGACAGAAGTGAGACAACAAAAAGTCGTACGAAAGCCCATGCACTACCACCACCACCAGCAAGCTATACGAAACCAAATATAGTTTTCAGGTAATTCAGATGGCGTGGGTGACGGTTAATGGTAAAAATCGATTCAGTTAGACAAGGATAGTAATAAAATTTTACCTGATGATATATGCATGGTTTTCTTCTTTACTCCTCTTGAATTCTACTCTCTACTCTAGTCACACTCGTCATAGCTGCTAAGTATTCAAGGGGTGGGGGGAAATTATATATATAGTATGCACATATTATATTAGGCACTGCTGGGACTGAAACCAGTTTTTTGTTTTTTTCCCTCCTCTTACTTTAGATTCCCATTGCCTTGCCTTGCCTGTGGTGCCTGTGCCGTGCCAGGCATTTTCGGCTTAGAGAGGTGTGTTGATGTCGCCTCAGTTTTAAAGTAGCGTTCGGTTCGAATACATTATGGACTTGGAGCGATCGGAGAGCATATAGAGGTATCGTCGTCGTCGTCGAATATATCTAGACTGTGTGCACACAGCTGCATTAGGCTGTTTTGGGCTTTTTTGTTTTCGCCATTATTATGTCCTTTATAAATTATTGTGACGTGTGTTTGGATAGTGTGCTTTATGAATGTGTGTAGAAAGTGCAAGTTTTTGGTATTCTTTTAAAAAAATATATTAAAAGTGAAGAAAAACATCAGCGTTATAACACAAAAATATAAATAAATTATATAAACCCATATCTACCCAAGGTGGTATACCTATTCCTCAAATATTTCTTATTACTAGAAATCATTCATAGATTTAACAATATTAAAAAAAAAAAAATAAAAAAAAAGTGTTAATTTGTAAACAAAATAATATTTCACACCGAAAATCGTCCTTTTTGTTTTTGTGTTTATACCTAGCTTGGTATACCAACTTCGCGGAATATTTTCGTCAGATAATAATATGGTGACATACTTGGAACCCTAACAAATAATTAAATACCCAGCTCAGCTCACATCTGGGTGGTGGTTCTGGTTCTAATTAAAATTCCACGCAAAAGGGATTAAGTGAAAGTTGTTGTTGTTTTCGTGTGACACTAGTTGGATAGGTATAGATATAACAGTATAACAGATATAGTAGTATAAATAAAAAATATAATAATAATAATAATAAAACTTCGGTGGAAAGATTACAAAAGATTTGAACCGAATATCCCTGTGGTGGTTTTCGAACGTTTTTCAGTTTATGTTTGTTTGTTTTTCTTTTGTACTGTGGTGACACATTCATTTAGGTACAAATCTTACACAAAAGTGAATTTGATTTGAAGAAATATTTTGTAAATAGTTACGAAATTATTAGAAAACCGTAAAAGTGTAATCGAAGTGTTGTGCTGTGTGTACATACATATAAATATAATCTCTCCACATTGCTTCAAAACACAAGGAACTAACCTCAATTTATACTTTTTCGTTTGTTATTGTTTTGATTTTTTTTTTGGGTAAGTACTTTTATACAATTTGACACTTTATTTACCTATTTAAACTTTTATTCTATGGGGGTAGCAAATTGTTTTTGAAACTCAACTTGGACTTTTCTGGAATATATTTTAGATATACTTTTGACTGCAAATCATTGGTGTAGCTAGGTTGAAGCATTTTGGGGGAGCAAGCATTATTAATGCGTCAATATACTTTTGCGTAATAACTGGTTAGCACCCGGCATTTTAAGGCCATTTTATTATCTTAACCCTTTATTACTACCCCGGGGTCGAAAACGAACTCAAAAATAATTCATTTATTAATTTTTCTCTACAAAATATTGAAAATTCTCATCGTTCATTGTTTTAAAAGTGTACTAAGGATAACTGAAATTTATTCGGCGCCAATATAAAAAAATCGGTGCCTTTTTCTGAGAAATATATAGAGGCTGGGGTTATTGATGATCCCAGGGTAGGACTAGCGCAATTGGAAAATTTCAGAATTTTTTTCAGGGAAAATTAACAAAACCTGAAGGAAAATTTTAGAATGTTTTTGCATATTTGTAGTAGATATCTAGTTACTAGATAGATACTACACTAAATTCTGGTAGTAGGTATCTAATACCAAAGGTGGTGTGGACAATTTTGACCAATTGCATCACAAATATACGTAGTATGTCAGAAAAAACCGTCCGTGGCCAATGTATGTATTTTATGGCCTATTAGGTAAATGCTATAGGAGTAAACCCGTTTATACCTTTACGTGTTTCAAACTCATGGAACAAAAAAAATCGGCCGAAAAAGGAGCGCTTTTTAAAAAAAATTTAGCGTTAACCATATTTAGAGGAACGTTTTGAACGCAGCACTTTGCCTACTTGTGTTAAGGACAGGACGGCCGAAATAATTGGAAAATGAAAGATATTTTGAGGAGTTGGAGGCTCCTCGTGGAAAGCGAGCAAGGTGCACTTCGTGTCCATGATCAAAAGATACCTCTGTTCAATACATTATAAAAAATTGTGTTTTAACTGTCTCCATAAATAAAATAAAATGCATAATTAGATGGCATATGTACAATAATACTATTCCTAAGTTATTAAAAATTTCATACCTAAAAACACTTTGAATTTCCTTGTAAGATCGGCTAATTTCACAGTGGGGTCTTTCTCGACCTTAAGGCTAAAACTATGGGTATAGTAATAAAGGGTTAAGGCACAAATCTTTGTAACTTTTTCTTATTTAGTAATAGTACTTAATAAGAAATAACATATGCTTTTGTTAATAATTTGTATTCTTCTCATTTTTATTTATATAACTTAAAACACACACGTCTGATTAATGCCGTTGGTAAATTCTTTACATTAGGCCTCTTATCGCTAGATTTAGTTGAGGTTTGTTCTGCTATTGTCTTACATTATAATACATTTGCCGTGATAACCAGTCCCACAAGTTCTCAATAATATTGATAATGAGGTGATAATGATAGCCATTATCGTTCCATTTTTGAAACCACTTTGTAAGGGATCTGGTGGTATAAATCGTCACATTACCATGTTGAAGACCCACCCATTGACGACCCCCTCATTTCTTGAATTTTTATGTTGGCCTTTACTTATATTTTTAGGCATTTTGTTTTCCTTCCAATATTTTAGGTCTATCGTATCGAAGTACGATATAGGTATGACTGCCCATACGATGACCTCTCTAAATTTTCTATGGTGGCGTGAGAATTAAGCTTATTCTTTCCTAAGGTTGCGAAAATAAAAATTAAAACCACCTGAACCATAATCTAAACCGAACCTCTTCATCCTATGCCATATGGGCCCTGCTGCCAAATTCCAATCTAGATTCTTCGTGACGTCGAGTTAACGGGGGTTTGTTTTTTAAATGGAGACGCTTCAAGGTTACACATTTTTTTTTTAAATATGCTTTAATGGTCCTCAAATCTCCCCGTTATCCCAACAGACCCTGCTTACTGTCTTGTTATCTGCGAGTTGTTATATGGATACCAATCGTAGCAAACTTCTTCTCTAGCACTAAGTTGAAGTGTATTTTACTCCAAAATAATTTTGTCAATAATTATCAGGATTCTTCAAAAAAATTCTTTTTGGTTTTCTGTAAAATGCACTTGGTGTGTGGGATACCCTGCAAATCTAAGTATTTTATCATCCACTTTGTAAGCCGATAGTTTCGATAGTTATCCTTTTTCGAATTATTATTTTAATATTTTAATATTAATATTGTTTTTACCGATTAATCTTTAATTTGGCATATTTCTTCTGTTGACAGCTTTATACATTTTTAAATTATTTAGTAAAGTTAAACGTCTTTAATAGTTTTATATAAAAGCAAACGTACTACACACATACAAGATCTGATAACAAATGAGGGGGACTAACTAGTTGTCATACTTTTAAAAGTGTACATAATGGAAAAAAGATTTTATTGATAAGTACCGTTAGGAGATAAAGTTTGAAATTCATCATAACAACTACTCATCTATCCCACTATTATCTCCTAAAAAGTAAAGAAAATATGTGTCCGTTTTTAACGGTATTCCACGAAATTATCCAGGGTGGCTAAACAGTCCTCACCGAGTGTACATATTTTAAAAATTTTGTTCTTCCAGCATTATTTCTATGCTTTACAAACGGAATAAGAAACTTATTATTATACTTGATGCTATTATTTCATAATCTGGGCCCCTTAGCCCCAAGGGTATAAAAACTACTCTAAATTTCTTTTTGATTTTCTGTTTCTGCAAATGTTGCCGACCATATAAATTATAAGAAAAACTATTTGTAAAAGTTCCTAAGAAAAAATTATCAATGCGCTCATATAAATAAAAATGGTTAGCAGCCCAGAGAACCGAAAATCAATTAAATTTTGTAGGGTTGCCAATTTTATAGTGCATAAAAAATCCGAAGAAAAATTGTCAAGAAAATTCGCAGGAAAAAATTAAGTAATGGAAATAAAGGCTTTAAAGGGCCGCTACACACCGCAAGCAAATCATACGACTGGGCCATGCAGTAGGAGCTTTTGAGTTAAGAGACTGAAATCTGCCATGAAGAAAATATGACGAAACTATTATTGTGTACAAGCAAACCTGACGACTTTGCTATAGGAATGAATTAAAGTTTGAAGCAAATTCGTTGCGAGTGGAGGAAAAAGATAACATATGATTTTGTCTAGTTCAATTCCATAGTAAAGTCATATAAGTTTTGCTTGTATGCAATAGTTTCAGGCGTTTTCACTCATGCTCTCTCAAGTCAAGTTCCGACATTCGCTGCATACGCTCATGTAAATCATACGACTAGGCCATGCATAAGGTCGCTACACACGTTCATGCAAATTGTACGACTTGGCATGGTACATGCAATAGCAAAAGTCGTCAGCTTCGATTGCATCCACACGTACAGCCCCCCCCCCCCACTGTTTTGTTGTTGATCAAAATATTTCTCCAGTCAACTTTTTCACAAATGTCACATGCATTCTGGTTACTGTAGCTTCTTATGTAGATCCACCATTACTCTATTGCCGCAGATCAATTTATTACATAATATGCATTTCGGGTGATGTAGGATGTATGTTGATGTTGAATATAAATTGCAAGTTGGGCAAATTGGTAATTAGGCTCCTTAGATCCTTTCTTGCAAATGCCTCAAATTCATTTTGAACAGGAAACACAACAAATCCACTTTGGACTCCTGTGCGTATAGAATTTACATTTGCATGTTAAGCACGTTCCTTCGTGCCTTTGTGCGAATTGTTTTCTATTTTTTTCTTTTTGAAGAACCTTTGAACTTTCCAGATCAGAGTTTTTGGCCAACTTCATGTTTTTTTTTTTTTTGCCTTTACAATAAGGTAAACAATGGCAATTCTTTCTTCATCGTCAATCAACTGATTTCGTGGCTCACAGAATAGCACATTTGTTGGGTTTTCTATTGTCAATCTGCCCATTTCTTCAGCAATTTCCTCAGGTTGGTATAATTCATCCACTTCTTCATAAGCTGCCATGTTATTTTCCCGGCGCAGTCCGTCTTTCTAAGTGTCATTCGTGCATCGGCAGCGTTATGAATGAACCTACGAGATTCTTTCAGAAAATCTAAATGACTTGCAACTGCATCTAACAATCTGTCTGAAACAGTAAGTCGATAAACTAATTTATAGTTAGCTAGAAGCAACAGAATATTTCTTACGTTTTACGGTACCTATAAGGCAAACATCACATGAGATTCATCATGTCGAAAGTAGTTCCGAAAGATGTAGAAGTTATCCACAGTGTTCGAAGCAGTCCCTTATTACAATATGTGAGTAAACGTTCTACCTAGAGCTCAAGAGCTCAACATAAGCTTTATCGTAGCGAAAATGCTCTCGTATTTCTCGTATTTAAAAACAAATTGCAGAGCCGCTCTGATTTAATATTTTTTGTAGAGTTCTAACATTTATTTTTGTTTATAGAAAATTGCATATCACCAAGTGAAGAAATTTTTGTGTCCATCTTTTGAATTAATGAAGTAACTTTTTCCAATAATAAGCCTTAAGCCGATTTTGACATAACTGTACCTATGCAGAAAGTTTTTGTATGCAGCGGGATCTTTCCTTCTTAGTTCCTCCATTAAGTGTGCATAAAAAATTTTCTATTTTTTTAGGTCCACTTGTGACACCATATTCTTTTTCTTTTCTTACTTTAATACCTTAACTTAACACAATAATTAAGGAGCTACTGCAGCTGTCGCTTGAGCTTGCTAGGCATCCATATTTTTTATTAATATTTTCTGGAATGTGTAACACCACCAAACATTAAAGTGCGAATGCATTCATATTTCAAGCCAGTTTCATATTAGGTATTACTTCTGATCTCTATCGTAGCTCCACCAAAATTATAAAACTGGGAGAACGTATAGACACTCCATAGAACACTTGGTAGAGCTCTACCAAATATAGGAAAGACACATTCTCGTGCACACATATTACATGTAGAGTTCCACCAGGTGATTTTATTTTTGGTAGAGCTCTACTACCATTTTTCCTACCGGTGGGATACATGCCATTAGTGATAGAAAAGTAAGGGATTTTGCGATTTTATTTCTCAGTTAAATGTAAACTACAATGATAGTCCTCTAGAGACTATTAGTAACACAAATAATTGTTTAGTAAAAATATGTTTGCAATATGAGTTTTATATTAGGTCAAATATGTGTTTATTTTTAATTGCCATTGAGAAAATACCGAACCTCTTTTCCCGAAATATGTATATCCTTATAACCGGCCAATTAATCTTACGCAGTTGTAAGAATATGCTAAATTATGTTTACTTTTAATCTCAATTCAATTCGACTACAAAATACAGAAAGCTACACAATTTTGAGTGAGGCCTGTATTAGATTAGGTTAGTTTGGAGGGATGCTGTTAAGATGAGTACTAGCCTGCTTCATTCGGACCACTGTCGGGTCCATTTTGCCCCATTGATTCATGAGAATCTATTCTTCTACGGTCAACACTAGATAGGGCTTGATTTTCTAAGGAATCTCAAGATACATATAAGCCCTATACCTTGCAGCTCTCCTATAGCTGGGAAAAGATGGGGCTACCAAGCACCTCTATACTATTTTGATCACCAGAGCAGAAAATTTCGAAATTTATTCGACTTTTTTTCCAGAAGCTGTAAAGTTGTTATTGACTCTAGATCCATATCTTTTAGAACGGTTACCTATGGCCCAGTGGGATGTTATCACCCCTACCATATTTTTTTTTTATATTATTAAGCCAAGCTCAGGGGATACCCTATGATTTAAAACACAGGACTGCAGGAAGGTGATAAGGAAAGGATTAGGGGATATAAGGAGAGTGGCGGAAGTGCCAATGTATGTCGTCCTTAAACTTCTACAGATTGTATGCCGGAGGAAAAACATAAGATGGTAAATTGTTCCACATTCGCACAGTTCAGGATAAAAAAGTATCACAGAATTTTCCTATACGGCCGAAAGTAATTTGAAAAAGGAAATTTGATTTTAAATGGATGTGCGTGGCTTGCAGCGCAGTGTTGGTACCCTAAGGTGTTCCATTACTTATATTTTTCCTATTATAAATAGGTCATAATTACCTCACAATAAAGAAGGAAGAAATGTATTTTGGATAGATAACAAATACGGAAAATTCAAAAATTTTCCTTAATAGAATCAAACTCCAGATAACGGCGCGGCGGCGGCATAACTTCAAAATTAACTTTAAATTTGCAACTGCAGCGGCGTTTACCTAGATCAGGGCAATTTTATAGGTTGAAAAAGCAAAAAAAGGAAACTCTCTTGCACGGGACAGGGGCATGCTAATTAACCTGAAAATTTGAAATTCAGTGGTGTTTTTATGCAGTTGAACATCATCAATAAAATTACAACCAGAAAACAATAAATAACAAAATAAATCATGTACAGGCCAGGCAGGTCCTGACATGATTTTGATCTTCAAAGTCGGGTTTCGCCTCTTTTCTGCAGGACATTTAGGTATCTGGACATATTTTTCATTGGTATTTATTTACAAGAATATCTTCGATGAATTCCTGCGCACCTACTACCTACTTTCATACAAGATAATTTTCCCGCTTGGCTAAAATGCAACACTGCCGCCATCAATCCAATTGAACTCAGTTGCATTGTGATTACGATTGCGCTGAAATTTTCATCGATAAAACAGTGAGGCTTTTTCTAGATTTGATCCAACAATGTCTTCAAATTTAGATGGGGTTTTATACGCTTTCATTTTGACAATAATAGAGACATAATAATGTCCTTAGTTTTTTTGTTTTTTTTTTGTTTTATTCACCGAAACGGGAGGCATTCATCAGATCCTGTTTTGTGTGGGATAGTAAACACTTCATAATCTCGCAATTGATGTATTTGTTGCCAACATGGTATTCCTATCTGATATCGATGGTTCTAATTGAGGGCCTACATTGTATTATTATTATTTAAACCACTGTTTGATAAGCCCAAAAATGCAAGAACTTTACCTGCCCAGATTTCGTAATTCGGAGTTGATCTTAGTTTTTTCCTTACACGTCAGATTTTTTTGTTTATGTCATATGAATTTATCGATTTCGGACTTCTTGTCTTGTCTTGAAATTTAAATTTATTTTTGTAATTGTTGTAAACGAATGGACTTAATTCATATCATTAATTATCATTAATAGAGAGAAGATATGTTAATTTTGTGAATAATTTTACGTAGGTATTTTATTATTAAGAAATTTCACAAAATATTCTAAGAATCATTGTAGCCATCTTAGCGGCACGACGGTATTTTACATCCACGTCGTCTCGATATCTTAATTGGCAACATACTCCTTTTCCTTGAAACGTTGTTCAATTATTTTGATATCTTGGTGAAATCGCTCACCATTAACAGTTCCCATCTTTTCTAGGAAAGAGTTCAGGTTGTTGTGCAAAAAGTGAATCTTTAAGGACATATTTTCTCCTAGCGCTTTAAATGTCTCTAGCAATTCCTTAGCAATTTCTTGATAATTTGGAGCACGGAAGTTGCCAAGGAAGTTCTGTATGACACGTATTGTTGCTTTCCATTCGATTCAAGCGTACATAAAATTCTCTATAATGTCTGATCCCACTAAGATCTATGCAGATGATGAAACATATGAGTTAGATAAATAATAGAAAATGGCTACACTTATTTTAAATTAGTATAAAAACTCTACCTGCTTTCAACGTCTTAATAATTTTTTTTTAACTATTCCCAGTTTTATGTGAAGTGGGGGTAGGTAAACTGTATCCGGCTTACATTTTTTTTTTGTCCTGGTTCAAAAGACGCTCTTGGTGGCCACTTAGTAGTGATTGTAGTGATTCTCTTTGATTGATGTCCACGAACTAAGCAAATGATCTTGAAATCTCATTTCAGTAACATTTTTACGTTTTTAGAAGTTTCCTTCAAATCCACTCCGTATGCTATAGGAGCGGAAGGCTTGTGAAGATGTACTGCATTTAATCTCATTTTGGATGAATCTAAAAAAAATGGCGAACATTATTTTGGTGTCTATAGCCGTCATAAGATCTTTTATAATGGCTCAGTAAATAAATTTATTGTCCTTTTCAGTGAAATATGCTTTCAAATCCTTTTCTATGATAGTCTGTGATGTGATGTTTACTACTGCCTCTAGAACATCCATTCCATTGTCTTAAGCGAGATCCTAGCATATCCGCTTCTGAAATTGGAAGATTCAGATTGCGATTTAAGTTGTTTTCTTGCGTAAATAATTGTGGACGTTGCTGTAGATCCACAAGTTCAGAAGGTATGAAAAAAGCCGTTTTGCGACTTGTACAAGGTAAATCTTCAGTATAATAACACTATTTAGGGCACTACCCATATTGAGTAATACTGGTACAATAATCTCTTCAATATGTGAAAGTGGTGTCAACGCATGACACACACTTGTACACTTTATTGTCTTCTTGGTTTTCGCAGAATGCCTGGACACTTCGCGCACAAAAAAATAGCTTGAGTGTTCATTTGGCTCAATTCCTTGGACCAAATCATCGGACGACCAAAAGGCTTTGAAAAACGTGAGCCTTTCCACCAGCTAAGCGAAGCATTATAACACATTGTGCATATTTGCCTTGATGCTCACTCCACTCCATTTTTGAAAAACCGATTTCACCCACTTATACAGAGAGTTTCATTCGTCCATTTTAGGATTTCTTAAATTTGTTGAACAGTATTATAATGCTCCGAACTAAATGCAATAACTGCATTTCCAGATTACGTGTTTTATAGAATTTATATAGAATCAACGAAAAAGAGCGAGTTTTGTCAGATATCAATGGATTTATAGAGACTTTTGTTATGAAATAAATTCATAGCGAATTTAGTTAATATGAAAATTGACCGAGTTTGCCGCCCAAATCTCCAGCATGAAAATTGAGTGGAAAAAAACTCTTTTACAAAGGAAATTTCTTTTGTAAAAGAGTGCGTTTCGTACCAAGGGGAACCGTATACTCATCAGTACGGTTTGGTTCCTGTCTACCGTATACGCCAAAGTAACAGCCAAGCTGACTCGACTCAAATCTCGAGTTACGGATTTGGCAGCAAACTCGCTCAATGTTCATATTGCCTAAATTCGCTATGAATGAATTTCATAGGAAAACTCTCTATGAAATCCTAGTCCCGCATAGAGCTAATCTTACTAGGCATTCAAGTAAACAGTTAATATTTCGCCTCAAATAAAATTCATATTTAAAAATTATTTTAAGTGCATATATGAGGTCAGCTTAACTGTTACTTTGGGGTATAAGGCAGGCAGGGACCAGGCCGTACTGAAGAGTGTACGGTTCTTGTTGATATGAAACGCACTCTTTTCCAGAAGAAATTTCTTTTTCTTTCGTTTATAAACAGATTTTTTTTCCAATCAACGGATTTGTTTTAATTTGGTTACAAATGGTTGAGATGAGCGGGTCAGGCATATTTCAGTTATAAAAGTAAAATTAAATAATGGTTTGAGACAAAAAAAGCTAATAATATTATACTTTCATTCGCTCAGAGTGTACTATTTCTCCCATCTATTCTCAGCTCTGTGCCTTTATAATTCGTCCAGTGTGTGACTAATTCACTATAAATCCACTTCTTTTAAATATTTGTTTCGATATCCAGTTCCAGTAGCGTACTAAGGATTGTTTACTGTAGGGGTCACTGTGAAAGATATTTTTGCATTAAATAAGGGAAGAGATAAAGTGTGGGGATTTATTTAGGTCTAATTTGAAATCAGACTTGAATCCGTATCATACAATAGTTCAGTTTTAATATCCATACAGAAATGTGTGTAGATAGATAATAGCTATTTCAATGCTTAAAAGTAAAATTTTTCTGTATATATAAAATTGGTAGACCAACATCACGTTTTAAGCAAATATATACCTTTTACGGCGTATAATTTCTATGTAGGACCCATCCTAGCGTATTATTTTCAATCCATAGGAATGCCTTTGTGTAACTTTCATTAACATAATATTTAATAGCAATCTTTCAACAAAAGATCTATGGAAGACTAATCCTTTCTGTTGTTTACTTTTCATTTGTTAAGATTCCACAAAATATCCATTATCAATCCATTAATCATAAAACGAATACCTAAACATATGTAGACAGTAGAATTTTCTGGATCTTATTCTCATTTTGTAGGTATAATTTTTGTTGTTTACCTATCGAAAAGATCTACACCCCCCATACAGCTACTTTCTTTGGCAGTTCAATGAAAAAATTTGTTACTGCTTCTGCAAATTAATCTGGTTATTATGGTGCCATCTGTCCAAAAAAAAAAGGTAACAACTAATTACAACAGTCGAGTTTCGATAATGTGAGCTGGTAATTAATTAAAAGCAAGGCGGTTCATATTTTTGTTGTACCTATTCAAATTTCTGAATGCAAAAAAAATAATTTCAATGAATTTCTACCTACCTAAGTAATACGAAGTTTTAAGAACTGTCGGTAATGACTTGTTTTTGACTTTAGTGAATACAGCATCCTTGATCTTTTGTAGTTTCAGGTAAAATTAATAGAATCGATATCGTTTTTGGTGTGCCCAATGCCTTCATGTATTTGCGCACAGTTTATTGAATTTTAGAATTATTTTTTAGAATAATTTCAATATCGAAGATTTGCACTTAATTACAAAACAACACAGGAAATGCAAGCCACATTGGGCTTGAATGTGTTCTTGTAAGTCTTGGAATTAAACACTCTTCCTCTGAGTTTGTAAAATTTCAGATCTCAATCTCAATATGGATAAGGGAAGATCATCTCCATCAGAAAATAGTTAATTCCTATAGCATAATTTTTTCCCCCAACATTTTTCAATTGAAAAAACTAATTTATGGCATTCCAAGATAGATTCAGGTTGATAACTGTCCATTTCGTAATCAGATGGATTTCATTGTGCTTTTTGTAAACAATTTATAGCAAATTTATTATATTTTTGATTCAGTGGTTGGTTTTTTGCTCATTGCTGTTTTTTCTGTGGAGGAGAGAGAACATTATAAACTTGATCTTGGTCTGAAGATCTATTGCAAACTGCCATTTCGTACTAGGACATAAGGAAAAAAAAAACATTTTAGCAAAAATACATTTAGAAACTGTCCACTTGGCATTTTTTATGTCCGCAAACAGATTCAATCACGCCGCGGGAATAAAAAATGTGCCAAGTGCCGATCTTAAAAAATAATAGCAGTTTTTCAACTTTATCCTAGTACTGAAGTCAGCGCTAAACTAAATTTTAGCAAGTCTCCATTAGCAGCTAAAATATGACAGCGAAGACTCAGAGATGAGAGATACTAAAAAATAATTATTTTACACACTTTTTTCCAATATGTTGATGTTCTTAAAAAAAATTTTCTTAGTTGACATTTCTCAGGATGGTGAAAAGAAATATTTTTGGCGTGCTTATGAAAAGTACGGCCCGGCCTGATAAATTCAAGCTAAATTGGTTGGAGACTTAGGTAGGTACTGGTGGTGCCACCTGTAATCAAGAACAACAAGCGAAATGTAGCGTCTTATCACAGGAAAATTTTTCGTCAATAGCTCGTCAATCGCACTAAATTTGATATGAAAGGATGATGTAAATTTTGGTACTCTCCTCCACAATAGCCATGTGTAATACATCGTTGGATAGCTGTTTTTGAGTTTTTGAGCTGAGTAAAAGTTAGTATTGCACCTGGCTCCAAATCCCTGTCTGTTCAGAGTTATGCTGTGCTATAATTGTCAGTTTTAACAATAACCAAATAACGTATTTTTTGGTTAATTCATAATCCACTGCCATTTTGTGCATCATTAGGAATGAATCAACGACACATGCCAGAACAACACAACGGAATATAGGAATAATAGAGGTGTACTGAGAAAATGCACTGGAAGAATTACCTGATTACGCCATTAATCAAGATGCTTGACTCTTACTTAGTCGCATCCAGTCACGACATGTAACAGCTAGAAATTAACATTATTATTAATATTTTTAATTAATAATACTAACAATAATATTATTCAACATTATTGTACTTGCCTAACCAGACGATGTACTGTAGGTCGACCTGTAAAATTCCAAGTACTAGTACAGTAGCAGTACCTGGACTTGAAATATTTTAAGTACAAGTACAAGTCCCGGTACTGGTACTTTAGAAATTTTCAAGTACAAGTCCCGGTACTGGTACTGCTACTTATAATAAGGTTGAAGAGCTTTCGAAAACTGACTGTAGGTACCTGTTCTCATGTAATATGTATTGTTTAGTTGGTACCTATGGTACTCCAGGCATGCGAGATTTACAGCTCCTGCCTTATTTCTAAGCAATGTCATTGCAGAATAAATGACAACCGAAACTACCTTATCATTGTGTTTTATTTATTTATTTTATTATCATCACCAACTATTAACCAAATCAATCTTCAACATTACATTACTCCGATCGGACAAGGAATCAAGACAAGCTCCATCGGAATTCTTGTTCCAAATGTTAATACCTTTCCAATGATTAATCATTTATTCCTATTGGAGCGAGTACCAGAGTCCTACATTTATTGGCATCATCCTTTAATTTAGCGCGGACCTTAGTATACTAAGTTTATTTCTAAAATTGAAGAAATTATTTTTTTTAATTTTAAATTCATCGCTAATGCTTCTAGAAACTGTACTGAATCATATTCACTTTTTCTTTTTTGCTTAACATTTTCTGTTTACCTTTACTTCATTTCGTACATGTTTTTTCCTCTTGTGTGCAGGCTGGTGCATCCAGTTTGTAATTTTTCGATTTCAGTTTTGAGACGCATAATATCTCTTTATGCAATTCTTCCAATAACCTATAAAAATCAACACCAACAGCATCAATTAATTACCTTTTCGTCGGTGATACTGCATAACCGCGAGTCTAGAAATATCATAAGTGCGTAACTGCAGAGAGTAGCAAAATTCCAATTCGTAGTTAATGGTAACGTTGCTGCTAAAAAACTGCAACTTGTTTTGTCAATTTTATATCTAAAATCCAAAAGTTCCACATTTCTCGTCTTATCCTAGTAGGAATAATTTTGTCATTACAATAATAAAAAAAAAAGGAATTTTAATGTCTACTGAAAATTTTACTTTGACTTTAATTTACGCGGTAGTGACATTAGTAGTCTTGCGATTATGCAGTATCACCGACGTCATGAATCTGATGATGCCAAGATTCGGCATAGTTTTGAGTTCTCGGAATGTTGGCTCGATCCAAGTCCAAGTTGGGATTTTGGATGTTACTAAATATCTAAGTGAGAATAAAACCCGCAATTTCAACGAAAAACCTGCATTTGTCTTTGTTTTTTGTTCATTTCATAAATTACAAATTGCTCATTTCAAAGTCTATTTTGTTCAATATTCACTTTGCTAAAGGGTTCTTTTTTTGCAGTATGTATATGTTTTTGTTAAATGTCCATTTAGTCAAGTGGCATTAGGCCATATAGTTGTTTACTAAATTGCAGCTACAAATAGACCAGATATCTGGTTTGGCAACAGTCCGTTTTCTTATGAAACTAACTTAAAAATAGATTCAAAGCTTCAAAAATTCTAGATAATTTTTCACCAGTAGTTTTTATTAGAAGTTTTTTGTTTTATTTTAAATTTGGAGTCTATTTTAAGTTCTGATGCCATACCTTTTCGGAAACAAATGAAATTGTTATTCTTACGTTGTGTCGCTTTCATTAGGCCGATAGCCATTTATACATTTCTGAAGTTTTCGATAATTTTAAGGTTTTTTTGCCTTTTTTTGCCTTGGTAAAGCTTAAAAATTCTTCTTTTTCTATCTGTTTTTTTTTAATTCTCATAATCGTGAAACTCCGGTAAAAAGTCACCAGATGCAAAGCAGATGTTCCCTTCTTCGATTCTTGTAAAATCCCATTATTTTATTGTAGAGTTAAGAACTTCATTAAATGCCACTGTCAAACTTACGTAGGTAAATTGTAAATGAATTAATGAATTCTTTTAACTGTAAAAATTAAAAAATGCCTAAAATACAATTCATAAGTATAACCAAGAAAACCCTAGGAAAGGCGTATGTATAAACATGAAAAGATTGTGATGAGCTCATTGCCTCAGTTTAGCCAGAATCTGATACTAATTTAATCAAAAGCTACAGGATTCATGGAATTCGTTTTTTATTTCTATTAATGGTGTCCTTTCTAAGCGATCTTTTCTTATACTACCTGAAATTATACAAAAATTAAAAGAAAGCTCTGCAGATAACATTATTTCATATTTTTTGAATAATTGCAATACTTTCCTATACAGGCTGTTGCAAAAGTATGGTTACATGTGTAGCATAATTTAGGCAGCTGAGGCCGACTGAAGAAATAAATTCTTATAGAGTTGGAGCCCACCATGCGTTGTTTCCGAGTTATGCTGAAATATATTTTGTTTAACTTTTAATACCTTTCACTTGAAGAAAGCATATTGCCCATTTATATAGGGTCGAAACTTCCGAAATAGGAAAATGACAAAAATGAAATTTGCGCCTTTTGTTTTACCAATTTCTTACGTTTGCGTTCTTGCGTTTTATTCAAAATTTCCAATAAAGGACATTGACAGAGTATGGACCAAATGCTGTCCAAAAGTGGGAGTACCTCCAAAAAGTTTCTTGCATTAATGTATAAATAAAAAAAAATAATAATAAAAAAAATATCAGTTCGAGAGGAAATAAATTAACGTATTTTTTTAAGAGTCTCGGGTCATTTGTGATCCATTTATACTGTACGTATTTTTGTATTTATCGTATCTGCTTTATTTGGATTCTCATATCATCATTCAGGGTGCTCCCAAACCTAGGGGGTTGGCAGACGAAGCTAGAATTTCGATTTTTCCCCTCAGAGGAGGGGGAGGGGGAATTGATTCTTGACTCTCTGGACAGACTTTGATGCACTTCAGTTTATAGATTAGTGTTGGCCGAAGGACATTCTGGACAGCACTTGGTTTATTTCCCATACAAAAACTGTGCATGTCCTTTTTTTTTTTTACTTATTTATTAGCTAATACGATTCCCTTTTCCCTTTTCAACGATATGTAACTCAATGATGTATTTAGAGGCTTTAATAAAATAATATCCAATAATATTTCAAGTGTGAATTATACACCACAAAAAATTATTCATTTTAGGGTTTACTTGGCTGGCTGTTATGAAAATTACTGGGTGAAGACAGCCCTAAATTTTGGTGATATAAAATAAGTTTTCTGATGAGTATATGAATCTTCTCATTTACTTTCCAGGAATATTACAGTTAATAAATAAAATAATAAAAAATGTCAGCATTGATGTACCTAAGTAAAACTAAATTTGTATACCTATGAATTTGTCTCAATTTGTCCTCTTACTTTCAAACACGGTGCTTCTATACATATATGCTGCTTTAAAATGTCCTCGTTTTGGACTACAGCGGAATAACCCCAGATGAAAAAGTCCATCAGTGTAAGGTCTGGTGATCTTGCTGGTCATCTTATTAGTCCACCGCGTCATATCCATTTGTCAGCAAAATCTTCATTCAGTCACTGCTGCACATTTTGAGTGCTGCATATTGAAAATTCATATTCCGCCTTATGCTCAAAGGCACGTCTCCAAACAATTCCGGTAGCACGTCCTCCAAGAAATTGAGATAACGCTCTCCTGATAAATTATAGCGATATATATGAGGTCCGATGAAATACTGACCCAGGATTCCGGCCAATCATTCAGCCTGAAAAGATGTTGGGAGTGTTATTATATATATTGTATGTATATATTATATCATCCTCTGTAAAGTCAGTCCACAGCAGTACATTGCTTAGACAGCGGACATCAGACTTGTTCTTCCCCCTTCCTGACAGAAGTTCCTGTACGGGCGTAAAATGATAGGCATGAAAACATTCATTGTTCAAAGTTCGCCATACAAATGTATGATCTAAATTAAGTTCCACTGCCAGAGCCCTAGCACTTAAGGAGTCATCTTGCCGAATCCTGTTCATAATGTTTTCGATGTCCTCCACTCTCTAAAATGGAAACTCTATTTATGAGAAATTTTAATTTGAAGTTAATAATGTTACTGGCCTGCCTGAAGATTATCGTTGAGTGACAAGGGGTCCTTTCGACATTAATCTATTAAAATGAATTTAAAAAAAACCTTGAATAAGGACGGGAATCTTTTGATATATTCCAACCTTTCTGCACTTGCATTTCCATGACAATACCCGTAAAAATTAACCATATGCGCTATGTCTCCCAAAATATATACATACATTTCGTAAATAATTAATTAAAATAATCACAAAATACAAAAATTCTTAGTGAACCCTTTACGAATAATTCCATTCGCTAGTAGTAATTTTACCATAGAAAATTCTAATAAGACTGGCGTACCTAGGAGCTTTTGCCGCCCTGGTTTTAATAAATTTCTTAAGGGCATATCGCACAATTTCTTTATGCTAATGTCTGGATTTCCATATTTCTTAACCAGAATCCTATTTATGCTCAAATTTCGTAGGTATTGATTTACCTTCCTTAGTATTCTAAAAGACGATAAAAATATTTTTCCTAAATGAAAATTTCTTCTGTTTAAAAAAATGTCCTTTAATGCACATGAATCAGTTCCATCTGCCATATCCAGGTATACTCAATATTTGAGAAGTATTCTCTAGACGTAAGCAATGGAAGTTTTCAAACCTCATTTAAATACTAAACTTAGTAAAAAAAAACTGAACTTTTTTGAAATTATACAAATTGAGATGTGTTTTTATTGTGTATCACTACCAAAAAGGCTTATCGTGTTTCGACCAATGCCGGCTAATAGCCCCAGCTGGTTCTTGATTTTTCCTTAATTTTTCCGACTCCGATAAATAGTAATTTTGTGGCGTCGATAGCAAACGTGAACGGAAATTAATGAAATTATGATCATAATAAAAACATATTTATCGTATTTGGTTGCATTTAGATAGGTAGGTATGTATGTATGTAGATGTGCCGAACTAATTAGGGTTTCCAAATCTTGTAAGAAAGTGTTGCATGTTTCCAATTTGCAAATTTTGTTACTTTGACGTCCTATAACTCCAGAAGGAAAATTGATTTTTTTAAAGCTAAGACGGTTTGCTAGCTATTTTGATAAGGTGTATAATAACTATAGACAAAATCCCTAACCGCCCAAGTAAATCTCTCTCTCTCTCCTCTTTCTCCTTCTTAAATATAATAGAATTTTTGCTGCATATCTCACTTTAAAAATAGTTTATAACTTTCCATACACCCTGTTTACCTAAGTTTTTCAATTTATTATTACCTCTGTATCTAAAATGAACACTCGGAAACAATTGTCAAAATTTTTTTTTTGATTTATATATAAATTTTGCAGGACTCATTCTCTATTTTGTCCACTCAATGTTCAACACAGGATTTCGTAAAATAGTTTTTCCGTCGTGAAGTTGAAAATGTTTTCGGGACTGTATAAGTGATTGTGATCTTCGTGTGTATAGAATAATCACATAGATTTAATGCATTAATTGCGCCTATTTTTTTTTTAATTAGTACAGGGTGATAATTTTTCTTGAAATTTTTCAAACCAGATATACTCTAGTTCGGTTTCTGAGGTCTTCTTGGTATGATTTCTTTTTCACATCAGAATGATCAGAGGAAAAAAAATCTACAAAAATTTAATTTGATATTTGTTCTTAACAGAGACAGCTTTTCTACTTGGTTAGAAACTATCAAGCTACTGAGAACCGTTTTTTTTCCATCTATAAAAATCGATCGCTCAGACCAATAAGAAAATAAATGAAATTTACTTTAGAAAAAATATTAATATTTTATAGAGTAAAATTTCAAATAACTGTCAGAAGGCATGTTCGATCAATGGTGTTTGCCTTGACGTCAACTAAGTTTGGACCGCCATTTCATGGTAGAAAAGTTTTGAATATGTCAAAATTTAGGGCTCAATTAGGGCTAATTTAATGCCACTTCCACGAATTTAATGCTCTAGTACTTTTCAAAAAAATCCATGGATAATCCAACTTTATGAAAAGTTAGGACCACCACTACTGAGAATATGTTAAATAGTATTATTACAATAGTGTGCACTGCATAATATTTTAGGGCTTAATTAACCAATTCTCAGTAGTGGTGGTCCTAACTTTTAATAAAGTTGGATTATCCATCGATTTTTTTAATAAGTACTAGAGCGTGGAAGTGGCATTAAATTAGCCCTAATTGAGCCCTAAATTTTGGCGTATTCAAAACTTTTCTACCATGAAATGGCGGTCCCAACTTAATTGACGTTTTGTCTTGTCGTGTTTTAATTTTGTTTTTGAATATCTGAGATTGTTACTTCACTACTACAGGATTTGACAAATTTCATATTTAATACTGATTTATATTTTAACTGGAGAATTTTTCTTACGCAAATACTTCAAAAACAGACTCATACTGAAATTTTTATCTTTCCACGAACTTATTTTCTGAAGAGTAATAAAAATTGCCTTCAATAATATGTAATCGGAGGATTTGAACAGTTGAGTAGAAAATTGATAATATTTCAAAAAAAAAAAAATTCATAAAAAATATAAATAAATAAAAAAAATAAAACAATTTCCTATTCCTGTGTCAGCTCATTACACAATTACCTAAATTGATCTGGGTTATATAGTACACTATATTTGCGTTTTATCCTTTGTTACTTTTTTTGGAATTGATAGAAACCCGGCCATTGTACACATCATTGGTAGAAAACCTTCGTTATCTTGCGTTTTTATCCAAGCCGTCGATAAAAATGGGAATGGTTTTACAAAACCTTCTAGCTGTTTTGTTATTATATTTATTATATTATATATTTACTTAGGTTAAATTAGTCACGAAACTTTGTATATTTTTTAAATAACGGTGCTACCCCTCTTTGAAGTTCAATTTTGAGTCGTTTTTCACTCTTCTTTCATCACTTGGTTTGACATTCCATTTTTCGAACACATCGCTTTATAACAGAAAAGTTTCTGTTGCAAGATAGGAATATGTTCCCGAATGGAATAATACAGGTAAATCAATGATTAATGGTGACTTTATTTATGGTGTTTAAATCAGAGAATTTTTTGAGAAGTAGTTTATGCATTTTCCAACCTGTTAAACCTACTTCTAAATATATAACGCACAGAAACTGAGGTGCCGTGCGACTTCTTTTTTTGGAAATGATTAGATGTGCTCAATAATCGTTATATGATATAAATTTATCTAGATCTTATAACGAACCTCAATCCGAGTAGATAATTTTATAGTACAGTATTTGAATCTTGTTCTGAGGTATATGATACTTCACGATTCTAATTATATTGTGTGTGCCCCAATATTTGTACCTTTTTTCAGGGCATAGCGTAACCTTTGTATGGCAACTTAAGTCTGGACTAGTAGCTTTTGCTTCAACGAACAAATCTTTATTATATTTATTTATATACCTTTCCCTTTGGGGTTCAAATACGTTTTTTTCTGGTTCCCACATTCTTCACCTATTACTAGATCCCACTATAGCCACTATATAAAAAGTTAAATATTTTATACTATCAATATTTAAATATTCTCGCTTAAGTATATAGGCAGTAGGTATCGTCAATAAGTTTCCCTGTTCACTTCACTGTTTCACTTTTAATATATTAAGAGCATATCAAAGTGAGGAATGTTAAATAAGCTATCTAATAAATCACTAACCTTTGCTTAAGTTTCTCTTATTTTTCTTTTGTTGAGCTTCTCTGCATATTTTTTAGTAAATTTAAATGCAATTATTACGTTCTTTCAAGGGATAGAAACGATATCACTTTTGACCTTTGAAGCTCAGTGGAAAAGGGTATGGTAGGTAGTAATGGTAGGTAATAGAAAATTTCGGTTGTATGGCATGTAGCTTTTCTTTTTCTCTTTTAAGGCTCAAACTTACCAAGAAACAATATGAATTTTCATGAAAAAAAAATATTTATTAAGTAGCATTACCATGCATACCAATTCAACAAAGGTATCTACTACACAAATAAATAAATTTTAATGCTTTTTTACTATACGTATCTCTCTATCTCCCTAATGCCAGATTATCTGCCTTAGTTGCAGTCCTGTCCAGTTCTCCTTGTTTATCTTTTTACAAGCATAAAATCTCGCTTTCAATTTTATTCTAATTAACAATTTGTTAATTCTGCTCCTATGCATTCTATTGTAAACACTAACTGGCAGTCATTCATAATTTATATTAATTTTCAAACACGATAATTATAGCTTTGATACTAATAGCGTATATTTTGGAACACATACGTTTCATGAAAATCTCTTCCGCCATTCATCACTGCTTGAAGAAAGTATCCCTTTTCAAGTTAATACCGCGATTTCATTGATTTTTCAAGAAAAGTGTACGTCAGTCAATGGAAAACAAGTTCAATATGCACCATGGAAAACGCAAAAATGATGGAAAATTATAATTTGGAAGATTATGACGCGTAATGGCGGATGAATTTGGTGAAGTGCAGATGGATATGTGATGCTTCTATGACTGTCAGATGTGACATTTGTCACATAGATGATTGCGTTGTTCAGTTTATCACCACCGATTTTTTTTCAGTGTAATACCAAATTCATTTTGACGTACCCTTTTTCTAGCAGTGCATAATAATGGAGCGATTTGAGTATATCACTTCAAGAAAAGTGTAACACTTCTGCTAGAAAACGTCATCAATGGAGTCCGGTATAAGTAAAATCTCCGTGATTTACTTATGTCGATTTCGATGGACCATTTCAGTATTGCACTTTTTCTGGCAGCGGAGAACTGGGAGGATTGAAGGCTATCGAACAAATTTCTTTCATATTCCTTGTATTTTTGGACACACGTATTATATACACGGAACAGTCAAACGTAATAAATGTTATTTAATGATATATAGAAACAAATTTCTTTTTAACTTTAGGCAAATTACCCAAATAAAATCTTCTAATGCATTTAACCCGAAAATTTCACAAATAATCGCGACAGTATCTACACTTTGACAGAGCAGATGACAATTCAACTTGAATATGTATTTGTAACACCGAGAAAATATCCGCTGCAAAGTAGGGGAAGTCTGTGTTGCACTTCTGCTATAAAAGTTGTCCCATCGAACATTTTCAGTTTTGAACTGCTAGAAAAAGTGCAATCGGAATCGACATTACTATTTACTGTCAGTTTAACAATTCGCCCTATACTCGTGGTAGAAAACACCATTTGCGATAATTGTGATGACAGTGGCTTGTTATAATAGTTTTGACAGAAACTAAAGTCTATCGAAAACGTTATAATTTTCATCTGCATGTTCTTAAGTGGCAAGTCTAAAGGTTGAGCATATACTGGAAAATCTCTGTTAACAATTATTTTCTACCTTAACCGAAATTGTAAAATCTTTGTCTTATACATTCGAAACATTTACTTCCCCAAATCGCCGTTCCAGGCAATTATTTCCCACACGTATGTCAACACTCTTTATAAGTAATAAAAAGTAAAAAAAAAGTACTAATTTAGTTTAAAAACTTACATCAGCACTAAAATTGGTAGCTAAAATAGTAGCATGAATTTATTCTAAACTCAGCCTTGATTATTTTGATAACGCCAAAAATCTTTTGTCATATCAAAATCCGTATGCCTGTGTGTGTGTGTGTTTTGTAGGAAAATCAAAAAATTTTCCATTAAAATAAATTGAAGCCAGTTAGCGCTTATAAACGTCAGATGAATTTTTAAACAAATATTTACATTTGAAAGCTGGTTTTTATTTACGCATATATTTTGTTTAAACGGGGACTTAATTTCATTTTAATTTTCTTTAATCAAGCCCTTAATTGGTTTTTTGGTAAACATTGTTTATGTAATCATAAAATCATAGTAACAAATCATAACAAACGTAGAATAAAAGTTTATGAAACTATTAATTACTATAAATAGCAATGCGCCTAGGATTGATCCTTTAGGGATACCACATTGCTCATTAAAATTTTTAAAATATGCAGGTCATGAAAATTACACCCACCACTGGCCACTATTGCAAAGAAGATAAGAGAGCTATTTATTTCTGACTTATTATTAGTATGTACATAGGTACGTAGGTTTACGAACCTGTTCAAAGGTATCACACAACACTAGCACACAATTTCATAATATACGAAAACCTCTGGCCTAAAATGATACCCAACACCTTTACTAGAGGTTCCTACTTTATTACTAACCATAAAATGAAGTCACCAAATTAACATGATCACATCCTTTAGTTAAGTGAACCGATTTTGTGAGTTACAGCCTCATATTTAAATGCTTGAAAGAGTTAATTCAGATTTTAAGGTTCAGGTTGCTTCACCTTTTTTTTTTTGTATCTTTTGTTCCGGAAATTCGTGGGTTTCAAGGTACTTACTGCTATTTAACTGGCTACCGGAATATATGTACCTACGTATTGCTGAAATTTTAATTGTAACCTTCTTAGAAACTTAAATTTAAATGGGTAATAATTTTTATGGATCCTTAACACTTAAAATTTTGGATAGACGCATTAAGTCCTTTTATCCTTCATAAAATTAAAATTAGTTTTTTCTTCCAAGAAATTATAGAGTCAAAGTTTGCTAAAATGTAAATATGACTTGTATGTATGTACCTATAAAATTGAATTAAGAAAGGTGTGTACGTACCTATGCATCACAGGTCTATGTATAGGTATTTGAATGTGTAGATGTATAAAATCGGGATAGTGAATTTTAGAATGTAGTGTCGGGTTTAGAGTAAAAAAATATTATCAAAAGAAGTAAAATTTATAAATTCATGGCGGTCTTTTAATTTATGAAAATAAAAAAAAACATACTGTCAATTTCCAATCAGATTTGATAATTCTGTCATCCGGACTCTGAAGTTTTAGGATTCTAAATATAAATAGTTGAAGATTTGTAGTATGACGTCATCATAAATTTGTATAAAATTATATTTTTCTACTCATATTCTTGTATCTAAATAACTCTGGGCAGATCTAGAATAATGCTAGACGTTCTTCATGTTAAATAACATGTTTGAAGTAAATAATTCCTCGCTCCCGGTATACTGACAGTAACAAGCTATGACTGCTATGAACCAAGGCAGCCATCTTGAGCGTCACGGCATCACACGTATGTGCTAAAGAAATTAGATATATAACAAAAAAATAAAAAATAAATTCTGAAGTGTTCACATTAAGTGTTCAAATTAATTCTTAAGTGTTCACCTACCAAAAATCTAGTCGCCATACCTTGTTAATGTCAGTATACCGTGAGTCCCCAGTAGGAAATGTAACGTTTACCAAATCGATTCTGTAATGACAATTAGTAAGGTCTTACTATCCAAATTACCGAATTAATTACTTTTACATTTTGATGTCATAGCAGGGTAAGTGCTTACTCGTCTCCATACCGGTAACGTGTTACTTTGCTCATTAAAAGTAATATCTTATTTTATTCATTACAAGTAATACCTGAGTGAAGCAGTTGCCCTTTTACTTCGTACATTACAAGTAATTCTTTATTTATTTTATTCATTACAAGTAATGCTTCAATCAGCAATTTACTAGTAAGCTCTTACATAATTGGAGACTTCACAGCTTCAATTATACATACAAGGTTTTTGGTATTATTATACATTTTTTTTAAGTCTTTAAAAGAATTTTTCCCTTGTACCCCATCATAGTTGTAGGTAAGAATTACTTCGGTGGCAAATAAGTGATGTACATTTTTTTTCAAAACCCCCCCGGCAGAAATATTTTCCTCATTAGAGTCACCTATCTACATATATAAACATCGAAAATGAGCACAACACAAAATTATTTATTTCATATTTTTGCTTGCGATTTCATCTTCATATTTTTCCAGCAGTAAAACAAAATTTCCCCACTATCATGACTCGACGTGGCCTTCTACGAAAAGGCTTAAATCTGAACACGTCAGCTTTTACCCATTCACTTACTAAAAATTACTTTTGTAATTTGTTACATTTTTCAATGTTTTTTTCTGGAACAATTGAACTTAGAACAGTGAGCTATTACCAATTCACTTACCAAACCTTATTTTGGTAAACACTTACAAATGGGATTATTTTCAGGGGCGAAACCATCAATTACCAGGTAAGGAGGGAAACGAATTTCTACTGGGTCTTGCTTATAAAATTTTTATTAAAAAAAAAAAATCTACTAGATGCGACGGTTATAGAAATTGTCGGTCCGCCATCTTGGATTAAAAGTACAAAAATTGTTTTTTTCAAAATAATTCATCAACGTTTGGTCTTACGACCAAAATGGCTTATACAGATATGAAGAAGACTAAATTGCCTACAATTTATGTGTTAACAGTTACAGCGGTGATAACGTGAACATTCTTAAAAAAAAATGTATTTGTATAGTACCTACCCCTTATATAGGGTGTTGCGTTCTTGATAGCCTTAGGATAGGAGGTGGCAGTAGTGACCCCATCAAACAAAAAATTGTACAGCAAGGGGGAGGGCGGCATCTTACCACTTTCGGGCTTACAGGGTGATTAAGAAAAAATGCTAGTCTTTGACAAAACACCTTGTATCTTAAAAAGTACAAGGTGTACGGTCACTTACAGCTCTGATTGTATGCAGAGCTTCATGACCTTTCCAATGACTGCTGCTCAACCAGCCCTGTACTCCTCTCCCCTCAGGAGTTTTGACCGTCTTGTTTATAAAAAAAAAAATGTTGGGAATTTAGTCTTCTTCAAATTTGTATCAGCCATTTTTGTCGTAGGACCAACCGTTAAGGAATTATTTTTAAAAAAACAATTTTTTGTACATATAATCCAAGATGGCGGACCGCGTCACCTTTTGTAGGGCAAAGACCTTATTTAGTCCCTACTGAATGAACTAAAATGGAAATCACGTAAATTTTGATAAAGTGATTTCGAAATTACTTGTTAGGTGTTTTCATTGCCACTGAGATGATTTCGCTTGCTATAGATACTAAATTTAAATACCAAATTGGCATGTAAAATAATTAATTACATAAACAAGGTTTTTGCACTTAAAAGGGAATATTGCCACATAAAATGTCAACAACATTAATAAAATATTTAATTTTAATTTTAATTTATTCCTTAAAAAGTTATTGACAAGTTTAAACAACAAATGTCTACGAAAGAGTTTGGCAAAAAAGTGGAATCCGAAAATGGGCGCGTTTGAGCAAATGTTCATAATTTTAGCCGTAATTTTATTGAAATTATGCGAAAAGTTTTTTGTACATTTGAAATTACGCGACTTCGAGGATGATTTTGTCGAAATCATGCTGGAACAGCGAAATTACGTGATTTCGATGTTTTGAAAACCAAAGGAAATGTGAACAAATTCGGAAATTATGGCGATAAGATAAAATGTTCAAATAAAAATTGAAATGAGGCCCTTTTACTCTCTTTTTTATACCCTAGATGATGAAATTACAGGGTATACTAAGTTTGTAAGTCCGTTTGTAACGCATAGAAATATTGGTGGTAAAGAAAAATGCGTTGTACACCCACGCATAATTTTAAAAGATATTTTGATTTTTGCATGTCAATCTGTCTGTCTGTCCGTCCTCGGGAGCGCATTCACTTAGCGTGCTTATATTTTGCATATGGACTGTAAAAAAAAAATAGTAAATGTATCGGAACCAGTCAGACTCTGGAATACGATCCCCATCTTGTCCCAAAGATGCTTCACTTGATTTGGGCCAACACTGCTTCCCAACCATGCGGAATGCAACGCATATTCAACTGTTTTTGCATTCATCCGCTTTTTAACAAATCTTGTATCCCAATGATGATGCTAATGACATGTTTACTATTCTTAAGATGTTAATATAAATATAGGAATTAGTAATATCGGAATTTCCTCACCGTCTCTCTGTTTGACAATCACTTCAATTCTTTCAATTGTCAAATCTCGTTTACCTATTTAAGGCGAAATTCCATAATTTAAGGCGAAATGCCCTATTTTAGGTTGAAATTTCTTTATAGGAAAAAATTATCATTGAATTTGCACACAAAATTACCTAAACAGGGATTTTTGCCCTGAAAGTCGAAAATTTTGGTTATTTCGCCTGCCACTCAGGCAGGTCGTCGTATAAAGAAAAATTTTAAGTCAAATTAACTTTTAGATCGAGAAATGTAATATGCGCTATATTTGTTTAACAAAATATGGCCGCCATATATTAAAGGAATAAATATAAACTTGCATGATACCTTAATTTAATATTTTCCATAATTACTAATTTCAGAACGAATTAAGAATATTTAAATTAATTTCAAGCTTCTAAATGGCAATCCAAAATATAATTTAAGAAACTTTAAAATTATTATTTTTTGCCAATATTTTTAAAGCGCGTTGGTGTTTTTCGAAAAATTATTTCCATATTTATCAATAAATTTTTTGTTGTTTTAAGGGGGTATTCTAGTCTAGCGGCCCGAATTTTAGGTGATTTTTGAAGTGCCGTAAAAAAAACGCAATCAATATTTTTCTATCCATTTTTTTATGAGTTATTTATTAACATTGCAAGAATACAGAAAAAAATTAAAAAATTAAAAGAGTTAAAAATTCAAAAATTAGCAGCTGATGAAGTGGGGGGCCTCAAAAAATTGGCGCGTGATCATGCCCACGATTCCAACTCGCCTAGCAATCCGAAAAAAAAAATTAAAAAGATTATTAGTCTAGAGTAATGTCACTATGTCCGGAACTAGGGAAAAGTTGAAATTTTTTTTTTCACAAAATGGCCGCTGCCTAAAAAAAGCAATTTTTGTACCACTTTTTTGACTTTTTCGAATTTTTTAAAAATAGTAAAAATTGAAATTTTGGGATGCGGCTAGTTCCGGACATAGACAAGTCTATAAAGAAGACTCAAAAAGATTTCAAGTAAATCGGTCCAGTAGAACTTGAGAAATCGTGGGCATCGTCTTGAAAAAGGCAATTTCGAGAAAAACGCGTTTAAGGTGTAACACCACTGCAAATTTTTTGAAAAATCGTTTTTTTATTGGCTTAAAAAATAGTTTAAACCCTCTAGAATAAGACAAAAAAGGTCCCGCGCGAAAAAAAATTTGTTTTTTCCTTTGAAAATGGAGGTCGCCACCAAGCGCGTCAAACTTGCTCCGAAACATGTCCCGGGAAGATGGCTGTGGAGCCGCCATATTGTTTTTTTTCGCTGTCAAAAATTTATCAATAAAGTTCAATGTATGCCCGATAATACCCTTAAAAGGTTTTTTTCAAACACCTTTAATTTTGCGAGAAAAAAATTCGTGAAAAAACCTTTTTTTTTAGCCGTTACAGAGGCGTTACCCCTTAAAGTCCATACGTCCACGTGGTTTGGAAGTTAGAATTCAACTGTTAGCAGCTGGCTGCAAGTAAACACTAAATATAAAGATACAAATTTGAAAAATCCTCTTGTAGGCATATTCTTGAATAGTTAAACTTTGAAAATATGAAAACAAAAAAAAAATCGATTTTTTCGAATTTCTAGACTAGAATACCCCCTTGCGTTTAGGAGCCGAGTGAATTAATTTTGAATAAGCCCATAATTTCTATATATTTTATTAAAGCAATACTTCTCATAATAATTCAAGTTAGAGTTATGGCCTTGTTCATAATATTTACATAAAATATATACACACAATTCTTACAAAATGAAATCACTACGACATTAACACAGACGTTAAGATGAGTTAAACTAGGTAGAAAATAGTTCGAGATTTTGGAAAATTTACGTAAATTCTACGTGAAATTTACGTTAAATTGACCAAATCAAGGAAATGTATCCTCTATTCCCTAATTTCCGACGTAACTTTGACTTGAAAAAGAGAGGAAATGTTACTTAGGGTACAAATTAAATCGTCGCAATTTCAATCGACTTTATCAAAGTGAAAAAAAATTTCTATTTCGAAATTTCTTTGCTTTCCTACTAGCTCATAATGACTTTTCCCGAAGTGATTTAAACGAAGAAACCAATGTTTTTATTAAAAATTTTCATATATTGAAAATGAAGTTCAGTCAATATAATACGAAAAAGTCAAAACGAATTCGGTGGTGGAATGACATTTGTGTCCAAATGACGTAGTAACGCAAAAAGTCCCTCTCGAATCGGCCATACCATTGTTGTCTTTGACCTAAATATTTGATTATATAAGAAAAGCTTACTTAGCTTTGATAATTTTTTTTGACTAGAGTTTATCTCCCTCTAACCAGCCTTTTCGTTTCAGCACTATTCTGTCTTTCTTTGATGAGGACAAAAAAATCACGCGTAGTCCAAATTCTTTTTTTTTTGCATATAAATTTATAAATTCCTTTTTTTTTTGTCCAAATTTGTTTTTTTCTGTATAGGATAGCAATACTAAACTTCACTTGACTGACCCTACCTCCAGTCGGCTTCACATACAAAAAAGAAGAGAGACTTATGGGCTCAATGGCCGTTTATCAGTCTCCTACGGCTGTGGATCACAAATTTTTAGCTCGAAACCTTCGCAAATCCTTTGCACTTCTGCCAATATTTCCAATATAACTAGACCAATTTAATTTCTGTATTTAGTTTGTGTACCAACCTATACTGGGCTATTCTGGACTTGAATTTATAAGGAGATCTGGGCTCACTTTTGATTAGTCGAATAGAGTACGAACGGCAGTATAAAATTAATTTTAACGAAAAGAAAGATTTAATCGACCACAGCTTAACTTGTTTAAAAGTATGAATATTATGAAAATTTGTTTGACGAGGCTAGGCTTTGTTGTGCGAGAATAATATTTGTGTTTACTAAGGGCCAGACCCTAGAGTTACCAGTCTGTTCCGGACGAACGCCGTACACGAACACAAAAAGTGTTCGATTGTCTCTGGCTCTCCCTCCAGGCAGGATAGACACTCAGTGCTCTCAACAACTCCCATTCCTGTTAGATGAGTGAGCTGTAGCCGGTGGTAATGCCAACCACAGTTCTACATTGTTTTCTTGCGAGCCCCATAAGAAATTCGGAGATATTCCCATTAAGCCAATCAAGAAACAGTTTTGTAGATCTTCCCATCTCTGCTGATGCTTTCTATGAACATCTGCGTTGATGAGAGACCCGATACTCGAGATGGTAACGCCTACGGCGGGTTCCGGTCTGAGGAACAGAGAATTATAGCCATCCCTAGCTAAATGGTCAGCTCTTTCATTCCCAATGCGACCAGGAACCCACAGAAAGGACACAAGATACAAAACTTATTCACCGAAGACTTGCAACCCCCATTAACTTAGATGTTATCTGAGGGCCACTCAGAGCCATCAAGGCTGCCTGACTATCTGAAAGGATGGCAATGTCCTTCCCCTTGATTTGCATATCAGCTGGGTATACTCTTAGTATAAATTTTGTTGTTGTTTAATTTACACACGTCTTCAATTACATCTGATGATGTTGAAGGCGTCTTGAGTAGCACAATTTACACATGGTATCTTCGATAATATATAATTGAAATAAAAAAACTAACAACCATCAATTGAATTCATAACAAATTTTGTATCGCTATTAATGAACATTTACAAAACTATTATTCAGCATCTACATTCATTTACAATAATTTCAAAATTAATTTCAAATTACTTTTTTTCAATTTTTAATAATTTATTCTTTCTCTTTCTTCTCCAAGCCCACCAACATTGTTCATAAATTATGAATATTTAATATTTGTGACATTCCTGAAAAATTTGATCAATATCGTCGATACGTTTTGCGTTAGCGTTAGTTATGCACACAAAGAAAAAAAAATTAAATAAATTTCGTGAAAATAGCTGCTAATAACGTCGTAAAATGTAAAATCTTTAGATTTTCAGAGATAATCCATCTTTTTATTAATTTTATTACTTTATTAAAAGATTAAGGTCTGTACGTTGACGCTAATTGGATAACGTTAATTCCGCTGAATAGATCTTATCGGGGAGTGTTTTATGTTTTTTTGTACTCAACTTTTGTTGACAAATTGTATCTGAATTAATATAATTTTTAGATTTTCCGGTTATATGCATGTTTGTTTTCGGTTTTTTTTTTTTAATTATTAACTGAAGGTTAGTTGTAGTGTGCCTTATATGTTTCTTTGTTATTTAGAAAGGTTTTAATTAGACAAAAAAAAACTCAGTTCACATTGATATCTTTTCATTATTTCTTTTTTGATATTTGATTTATCGGCATTTAGCATTAGTGTAATAGTGGAATGGTAAATTCATTAGTATAAGTTTGTTTTTTTATTTGTTTACATCATTTCAAATGAATATATATGAAAGTTGGCCGAAAAACATTACACTCAAAAATTATCTTAACCCTTCTTATGTGTATGGCGAGGTACCCAAGTCCAGTCAAAATCTATCAAACGCTTTAATGAAACAAATCAATTACGACGATTTTTAAGCAACCCCAGAATATTTGAGAAAATTTAGGTACAGGCTTTAATTTTTTCCTATGCTTGGGGCTTCATCACATTTTAACGCTTTATTTGTGCGAATATAAACTTTTAGTTATAATCCAGTCAATAGAGACTAAATAAGGTCCTTGCCCTACAAAACGTGGAGTAGTTATGATTTGTATATATATGTTATACTTAGTTCCGAGTCCCGATAAAAAATCCAAGTTTTTACCTTTGCAGGGGGTCTGCACGGTCTGGATCAAAAATATAAAAATTGGGTTTTTCAAATTAATTGCTCAACGGAAAAATGGCTGATACAAATTATAATTTTCTGTTTGACTAGGTGACTAGTATCACCTCCTATCCTATGGACCACCATGCACGAAACAGCCTGTATAAGGGAAACTATACATAGTTATAATTTTTTTTTTGAGGAATGTTCACAATTCCGCCACTGTAACGCGTTACACATCAGACTTACAAAAAAAAATTGTTATTCAAATAATTTAGGGAGTTTAGTCTTCTTTCAATTTGTATTAGCCTTTTTTTGTGGTAGGATCAAGCGTTGAGGAATTATTTTGAAAAAACCAATTTTTTGTACCTTTAATCCAAGATGGCGGACTGCACAGAACCTCTCCAAAGGTGAAAACTTGGATTTTTCATCGGGGCTCGGAACTAGAGGAATTATTTTGAAAAAACCAATTTTTGTACCTTTAATCAAAGATGGCGGACTACACAGACCCCCTCCAAGGTTGAAAACTTTTTCATCGGGGCTCGGAACTAAGTACTAAGTAACATATACAAAAATCACAACTACCCCCCTCCTCTCATGTTGGATGGATACGGTAGGTTGTAAAATGCTAGTTGCCTAGGTAATAAATGTTCCGCGTTTCTGAGTGAATAAAATGTAGAGGTGATATAACGGGTTTGGGTGTTGAGAGATCTTCTCTTCTTAAGTTGTTTAACCGAGAGACTTCGGAGGTAGTTCTCGATTTCCTGTACATGCCTGGAGGATCTGTCTTTCAAGAATGCTAATTTGCCTCATATAGCATGGCGAAATGGTGTGTCAGATCGGGAATCAATAGCTGATAATTGACTTTTCATGAAGTTACTAAGTAGTTACATCGAGTATCTACGACTTATATATATATTGCGCCGTGGAATTGGTGATAGTTCTTTGCATCATAAGCCCAAATCATAAGATATTGCTGCACGAATTAGAGGAAAATGCACCCAATTCTTGGTCAGTTGTTTTCGTGCATCACAAAGCAATGCACGAAAAGAACTGACCCCTTACACAAATTATATAAACGTAGCCAGGTGCCTCGTGATGTAGTTGTAGTTTTTGTTTTTTTTCAAATATTTTTATTGAACGTATGACAAAACCTAGAAATCATATTACCAGGCAACCATAAGTGAAATTTTTTAAGTTAGGTAGTACGAACCTCTTTTGTGAGGTGAGTCATTCAATGTCAATGCCGTTTGTTTTATTTTGTTCCCCTTTTTAATTACAAAAGCCTTCAATTTATGTTGATTTTAGTTTTTTGAAGTTTTTCTTTCCTGTTCTAAAGTTTTACGAAAACGTCCGATTGTTTTTTTCGAGAACAGCTTTCCAAAAAATATAACATCTTTTTCTTTCCTCATCTTCTAAAGCTTTCCAATAAAAACGGGTGAAACGGGTTCAACTTTCATGTCGCTTGTCTTTAAAAATCGAACTCGGTGAGGTTTTATGAAATTTGGCAACAACCAATTAATATATTTGCACGAAATTTTTTCGGTTTTTCTTTATTTTTTTAATGAAAATATTTTGACTTAAAACTGAGGGAATGTTTGAGTTGCTCTTTACTTCATAAACCATTTATGCAGGAAATCCAGAAAGTTTTATGTTCTTTCTATTTCTCCATGCTCTGATTCGGATATTAAGTTTCAAAACTTTTGCAATTGCTTGAAATTTAATTTAATTTGTTTGACCTGTTGGCACAATATTCTTGAGAAATTTTCTCGATAGATGTGTGCCGCCACAAATAAGTTTTTAAGATTTTTTTTGTATACAGTACAAGTATATTCCATAAAAGTCACATTTTACTCACGATTTCCATCTAATCAAAACTGAAAACACTTAAGCAGAAAGTTCGTTCACTTCCAAATGCTTTTACTAAAAATAAGCTTTCGAAACAGGTCTGATGACGCACAATGGCATGATAGAGACTTTAGAGAATGCGACGCGACTACGATTGCGAGTGAGTTTAATTGAATCCATGTATTACGACAGCCTTTATTTAAATTTAATAGGATCTGTTGAAATCTTCGCACAAGTTCAACTGGTCTTAAAATTTTCGAGGAATTGGAATCGTTTTGTTCTGACTAGATAGTTAGTGGTGGGCTATTTACAGATATAGACAACCATAACAAGGTTTTGTTTTTTAATTTCCATAAAATACCAAAAAAAAATTTCCGAAATCATGACAAAAAATTTTTTTTTTCAAAATTTCCTCACCTATTTCTCTTTAAGTCAACATGTAAAATTTACCGGACTGACATTATGGCTTAAATGTCAAAAACTTATAAGGCAATCCTTGTATTTGGATTACAGTGACTCTGAGGTATATGAAATATTCTCTGAGTCTTAAACTTGGCAACAATGCAAAACAAAAAAAATTTTAGTTTTAATATCAAACTAATGACAAATGAAGGAAGTGCTTAAGTAAAGTAGAACTGGATAAGGACTGTGTTGCCAATATTTCTAGGAATATTGAGCAACTCATATGTGAATCGTTAGGAGAAAAATCTGTAGGTTGGTCAGAGTTTTCGTTTGTATCCATAAAATGAGGAGAAGTGAACAAAAAATGAATATAGTTTTGGAAAGTTGGTAAGTTTTGGTATTAGTGCAAAATCAAAAAAAAAATCAGCCAATTTTCGCAATGGTTAAAATTTGGGACTTCGAAAAATAGATCTGTAAGTTGGCCAACTCCAAAATACCTACCTAAAAATAAGCGCCAAAATGTGCATAAATGAAGTGAAGTTTACGTGAACGTTAATTGCTTTTTCTACAAAAATTGATGGTAAAAATTATTCAAAAATTAATAAAAATAAATGAAAATGGGTGTGAAATAACTTCGCTTCATATGTACATGTGTTGCAGTGAATAAAGTTCTACTGAGCAAATTTGCCCAGCACATCAAGTAAGAAAATGATGCAAAAATCTAAATCAGATTCCAATGAAGATGGAGATGCTGTTCGGTGTTGTCCGTTTTGCCGGAATTTTTAGTTGGGTTGCTTTTCGCCATTTTGACTCCTGCTTCTTTGTGTTGCCGTCTTTTTGTCTTCTGTGTAGCAGGTCCCTAGTTTTTTTTTTTTTTTAACATTGCAATACTTTTATTCGAAAAACAAGCAGACTATTGACATTTTGACAATAAATCTCAATTTTGTCGTCAAAACGTCAAAATATGCTTGTATGCTTGGAACTGGGTACGGATTTTAAAAGGCCACTTCACGAGCACTTCAAAAATATACTGTCAAACTTTTAAGAGCAAAATTTATGACTGTATCTAAACAGTTGGGAGAATGTAACTCCACATAAACCATCAAAACATCTGGGTTACCATCATAATAAATCTGAGAAAGCTTGATGGGCCAACTTACAGTCCTGCGCAACCTACGGACTTCTCCTCTGCTTTAAACGCCACTTATTTATCGCTGCTGTATTTGCATTGATTATCAGATTATTATGTGGAAATTCATCAACGTTTAGAATAATAAAGTGTTCACTTATACGACACTCAACTTCTATTAAATTCGCTTATAGTTGATCTATAATTTTTAGGACATATTTTACTTAAGAAAAAAAAAATCAAAAAAACACATAAAGTAAAACATCAAATTACAAATTCTTTCAACCAAACCAAAATTTGATGTCCTTATAACAAAAAAAAAAAAAAAAAAGAGTCCCAAAATGTCACTATCCCAGCTCTGCATGAAATTTTATGTTCCTTTTTTCTTTTACAAATTTCAGGCATGTAAAACGTGTGCCAAACAAAGACTCATGCTTGACCTCCCAACATTTCAGACTTCCTTTGGGAAAGATATCATTTTTGGCTAGCTTTGTTAGGACACGGATTTTGACAATTTATTTAATTTTTCTCTGCTCCTTTTTTTTACATTCTCTAACAAGCTCTCATTTCACCATTCATTCAACTTTTCTCAAATATTCTTTTGTCAACCATTTATGATTTTGTAGGTCACGTCTAAAAAGTAATTTCAAAATTTCCTGCATCACTCCACTACGTTAGGAGAATTCTTGAGGGAATTATGTACATATATAATGCAGGAAAAATAAAAAAAAAGTAAACCAAATAATTATTTCCGATTTTATTAATCCCTTAATAGTAATTACGTACAAAATGCTACTCCAAGAAGTCATATATGTAGGTATGTAGTAGACATATCTGCAGGTTCATCATAGGCACTCGACACAGGTATGTCTAAAATTAATCTGTCTTAAATTATGTAAATGCAACTGTTTTGTACAGAAGTCAGAAATCATAATAAATCCCCTAAGGTATAACTAGTATAGGATCTGTGCCTGGTAATCAATCAAACCGCATGGAGAAATCGTATCTTGTAGGTGCAGGTATGTATATACCCCCTCCTAACGTGGAATGATGATCAATAACAACAAACAACTCCTGCAATGGAACTCTGGAATTTATCATTTTCATTTTATTGTAAGTATGATCATTTCCTTAAGTATTGCTGTCTTTGCTGCTGTGTGCCTCTGAATTTAGTGTTAAATAAATATGCAGACATTATGCACCAGATATGTGTGATGTCTCATCAAAATCTGGGTCTATAACCCCATTATTTCCCCCTGACAACGGAACAGAAATATTTCAACGTCAATTCCGGTTTTGTTTTTTTTTTTTTTGTAAGTTGTTTTTTTATAGATCTTATGACACCATGATTTTCAACAACAACCTAAATTATATACTTAAATGGAAACAGTTTCAATTTGTTGCCATTGTTTTAACGCGACTAAACTAATTTTAAACACCCAGGAAAAAATGGAAACAATCGTGAAAGTTACAAAACACGATACCAAGCGGGACACGGTTAATTTTCCATAATTCAAAAATTGCATAAGATTGTGATCGGATCGAAAGTTATTGGGATATTTCCAAGCGTTTTATAGTCAAAAGTTTGTATTAAAAATTAGTGAGGAATTTTTAATTTATGTAAAACGTGAGTGTGGAAATTAATACAGAAAAAAAAATAAAATAAATTTAAAACAGTGAGTCACCGCGCGTCCGTTCGCCCACCGATCGTGTATTCACTGATCGGTAGAAAAATCAAAGCTATAATTTTGCGGGGCTTGAATCGATATCGCGACCAAATTTGGATGAAATTCATTAAAAATTCGAACAATTTCAAATCCGGAGACAAATTGACCGGCCAGATCGATGCTAAATAAAATAAACGAATTTGATCGAAAGACGAAGATCTGGCTGACCACAGCCAGTATCGGGACGATTGCGGAGTGTTAAAAATCGAATTTACATGTACATTTAGCGAATTAGTAAAAGTTTGTTAATTAGTTTTTTCTACCCGGAGATGCTACCATTTTTTTTTTTTTGGTTTTGTTTTTATGGAAAATGTAAAAATCTTGTCGAAGAGGCCGCTGCCATCGAGGGCCGTGTGTAGGCTATATTATATGTATGAAAATATATATGTAGAGATCATTTCGCGTTGGCTACTGTCGTAGACATATAAGTCTTATAAAAGATATGAAGTAGCGGAGGTATAAAGACTTTTTACACCACTCTCCTATTAGCATTCATAATAAAGCTATTTTATTTATTAGGAAGCGAAGTGAGCAAAAAAACAAAAAAAAAGCGATCATCAAAACCGGTTCGAAAATTTGTAAAAATTTCAAATTCCTTGGCGTCAATGTGCTCATCTATCTATGTATAAGTATACGTATGTATGTATTTATGTATCTATAATGTTGATGCATATTTTTACGGACAAACGTCTCTACCACCAAAACCTAAGAGGTCAAGCTGCGGTCCGGAGCTGCCGACTGTCATTTGAAACGCTTATTTAGATATGGCTCGATCGCGCGGTTTTATCATTTTTGGAAAGTTATGCTGAAAGGTTTCGTTCATAATTTATTTTAAGGCCGGCAAGGTCGATCTGATATAGGTATGTAAATATGTATGTAAATCGTTCGTTGGTAGAACGTAATGATGGCGCCTTCTGCTAGCCAAAGCTACATATATATTTAGTATAAGTATTATATCTATCTCTGCCGGCTACAGGTGGAAGTGTTGATTAAATTAATAACAGAGAAAAATATTGCAAACATAAATGCTGCAGTGGGGTATGATGTTGTCTTTTAAATGTGATTAAGTAAAGCGCAGCCGCGACGGTATTATTTCAATGAGCACGTGCTTAAAAGTCTTATTTATTTATAAACAAATAGGTATTAGAAAAATTTAATGTTTTTATTTTTTTTGTTCTATTGGTATGACTTAATTGAGAAAATTACAAGAAATTAAATCACACGCGATTTTATCTTAACGATGACAAATTTATTGATAAATCTTGTCTTGAGCTTGGAATCATTATTAGAGGGGGTGGAAAGAGTTTTTGATTGGAAGGTGTGATGATGAAAAACTATAGGTAGTTAAGTAAATTTATAATTGAACTAACATAAATTATTTTCAATACTCTAGATTTACTGTAAATGTGTGGCGTGGCGACGGGTTTTTGCCGGGTCGTACATTTCTGAACACTTTGTAAACCTAGCAGAATTAATTTCGAAATAATTCGCGTTTAGTAACACTTTGCTGAAAGTAGAAAGGCTTAGCTAGGTAATAGGCAGACTTTTGTTTTTTAACTGTCAACTCTTGAGGAGAAAAGATATAAAAAAATCAGTAGATACTGCTAGAACTACAAATCCGCAAAGGACATTACCTTTTCATGCCTAATAATATAGCCACCTCTTGGAGAGATCAAACCCCAATTTAGTTCGCTTGTAAGCGGACTGATAGGCAAGCGATTTTGGAAAAGACCGACTAATCTCCATCTTGCTGGTTCTAATCATCCAGTCAAACATCAGCATTCCAGCAATTGTGTTGGCTTAATCTTTTCAGACAAACTATCATGGAGACAGTGTCTGAATTCATCTTCTTGAAGACTCTTTCGGGGATTTGTTTTGCGGAATGATGGCTACACTACCGAGTTGTTCTCGTGGTAGACGGAATATAGCATACACACTCAGTTTGCTGACGTGCTTCAGGAGGATATTGAACTTCTTGAAAGCTCGAATACGAGCTGGCTTGTAGCATTTCAGCGAGATGTAATCAATTCTGGAATTGTAAGACTAGTTGTCATATAGGTCTATTCGGGCAAGATCCACCATGGAATTCCTGCTCAAGACGAAGGTTAGTTCGGGCTGTCCTTATGACCCGCAGAACAAAAACTATTATCTAATCTAGTTGTGTGGCTCACTGTGGTGGGATGAACATAGTCGTCCTCTTGAGACGTGTTTCTGAAAGCTAAATCAATTTGGATGAGCTAGTTGCCAGAGAAACTACACTGGGAGGCAAAAGTTAATCCGAGCTACCCATATGACGGTCGGTCTTGAGGGATTGATACTTCAGGCTGACACTATGATAGTCGGAACATGAACTAGTGACAGCGTCGTCCTCTTGAAGAGTGTCTAACAGCAGGATTGCTGAAAGTTGTCGTCTCGGAAGTTTCGACTATAGCTGAAGCGGACAATCTCCAAGTGGAGTCCTGTAGGCCACCTCGACGTATAATCCAACTACCAGTTAGCTAACATAAGAACGGTTCTCTGAAAAAGAAAACCTTTATATTTTTGCATACATCAAAGTCGTCAGACAGCTCGATTTGCTGTAAACTCTGGAATAAATTTCAATTTTCTAATATATTAAAAGTCCTTAGTCCAAAAGTCCTTAGTCCGATCTTCTGCAAGAGGTATTTGCTCTCTTTTTTCTTTTTTATATATTTTTTTAATTTTATTTTTTTACATCAAGAAAGTTTGACAATAGACTTAATAAAAACAAACTAACTAATTCTTTTCGTTTTTCTTTACATATATTCAAGAACGTCTACCTAGCTAATTCCTCTTGTCATCAGCAAAGTATTTCGCGTTGTTCGGATGTACGGCGTCAGGCGAACTAATGTGTCGCGTCGCCACAACTCCTTGATTTTAGTTTAGTTAGTTTGAAAAGTGGTTGGGACCCGAAGTGTTTCCCGAACGTATACCAATACAAGGCCTATTGTTCACCCTACGAGCCCATGAGCAAAGCTAAGTATTGGTCCCCAGCCCTCCTTGCCCGCTTCATGCAGCTCGTCAAGGAGGTGTGAGCCAAGGATTCTGTATCGCTTTCCTGAGAGTGCCGGACAATGACAAAGAAAGTGAGTCACCGGTTCAGATTCTTCTTCACAACCCCTTCATATAGGATCATCAATCAGTCTTATCCTGTAAAGGTTACCTCAGAGAAAATAGTGTCCACTGATAATAGACACTAGAGTTATCAGGTTTGGCTTTTTAAGTTGCAAGAACTTATTCGTTTGGTTTGGATTAGGTTTACCCCACAGTTCCTTTGTAGTTCTACCCTAAGGGTCATCTAACCAAAGGCGATTGTGTTGGTGGCCAGACCAAATCGAAATAATTGAGACAAAGTGTTTTGATGCAATCCCGATTATGGAGGGAGATTCCTCCAAGGCTGCACCAAGACGAGCAAGCTCGTCCGCCCTTTCGTTTCCGCTGATGTTGGTATGTCCTGGCACCCACTGAACAAGTATTGCTATTGCCAGCCATAGTACAAAATAACTAGACAGGTTGTCATTGGAATAATCTGACCTCTATCCTTGTGAATGCTCGACTCTAGCCTGCATCGATCTGATTACTTTTCAGGTTAATCTCAGTACACAGACAACTACGCGAATTTGGGCCGACTATCCCCCTTGGTACTATTTTCAAAGATATTAGGAGGCGTTGCTACCGATTATAATTGGCTTAGTGCATCAAAATACTTTCCTATTTAATAGGAGTGAAGTAAATACTGGCTAGATTCCTGGAATTTACCAGCGGTACCTTTATTTCTATCTCTCGTGTTGAGACCCATACTATAACAATCGGAATACGCTATTACAATAGATCAGTGGTTCATAACAACACTGGTGTAATCGCCAAAAATGTACTCAATATATATATATAGAGATGCGTCTGTTTATTTTGCAGGGTGTAATCGAAAAATTTTAATGTGATCAAGAAAATTGCTTCATTTTGTCTACGTCTATGCATTTTGAATTTATCGTATAGCTTGGAGGACAGGAAAAAACTGAACATGTTTTATACTCTGATGATCCTGATAGTCTAGTAAAAAACTTTCTTGGCAAACAGTCATTGCTAAGAATATATAAATTAAGAATGATGTGCAGCAGTCGTAGAAATTTTATATGTACACAGAAATGACAATATGAAATTCTCTTGTTTTCAACTACTTCCCTGGAAAGCTGTTTAGCTTAGCAACTATTAATAATTCATGAGAGTGGTTGTCAAACCAAACGAACGGATTTTTTGTATGGCATTGTGTGTATATTAAAAAATATATACGAATATGAACCAGTGGTGTATTCGAGGTGTGCTCTATAGCGGTGACGGTATACTACCAAGAGGAAACTTTTCCTACCGAGCAATGAAAAACTGCGGTTGACCTTGAAATGGTCACAATTACTTTTAATAAGAAAGACTATACCAGAATACTTATAATATTTATTCTGTCTAACAAATTAAAAGCAATATTATCTGTCATAAGTGCATAAAAAATAATATAAATATTATAAAAAATATAATTTCATTTCACTCTGAAATTTTCTAATAAGAGGAAGTGAATTTGACCCAGTTCTCATTTCACAGAAATTCACAAATGTTTTGTGAAAATTATTTACTAGTGTATAAAAAAATAAGTAAAAAACGAGTTTTCAAACAAAACTGAGGCCAAGCCGCGTGAAAAAGTAGAAAATAAACTTTTCTTCACACACAGAGGTGGACTCAGATTTTCTGATTGGGACATTTCTCTTGAATATTCTTTCTCTTCATGAATCAAATCACTTATTACCTCTGATTGATCATACTGAAATCAGTTTTGTTTGAAAACTCGTTTTTTACTTAATTTTTTATACACTGGTAAATAATTTTCACAAAACAATTGTGAATTTCTAGTGCACGACGGCAAAATATTTCAATTGTGAAATGAGAACTGGGTCAAATCCATTTCCTCGTCTTTTTCACGTTAACGAAATTGTTATTACGGGCTGAATAGACACTGATTTACCAGTTTTTCAAAAAATTTATTTCAGTATCAAATCGTTGAAGTAGGTACTGCAACGGTTTTCTGAAATTCAAATTATGTTTTAAACAGCGCTTTTTAGCTGTATTGCAACTTGATCCCCCCCCCCCCCCCCGATTTTCCATGTTTTCCAGATTTTACCTATTACTATGATTTTTTTTTAAATTTACATGAATTTTCTTCGATTTTTCATCCAAGTTTTCATGATTGTTGAAGAGAAAGTATTGATGCCAGTAGGACGGAAAAAAATAATTCCGCATAGGTCATAAAACTTTTGTGTCGGAAAATTTTTCGGAAAAGTCTGAAAATTTTCGAAATTTTCGGAAAATTTTCCAGAAAAATTGGAAAATTCTGCATTTTTCCTGAAACAGATTTATCACTAATCTAATCTAAAAATTTTCCGATGATTTCCCGCTTTTCCGGGTTTTCCATGGAGTTCTCTACAAAAGCAACTTTATGCAATTCATTTCGCTCTACAACTTTGTCTTAGGTTGCAAAACGCTCAAACGCTTCCTTGGTCGGAAAAACTCCGGAAAAGCGTTTTACATGAATTTTCCTCGATTTCTTCTGCAAGTTTTCACCATTGTCGGAGAGAAAGTAATGAAGCCAGTTGATAGGGAACTTGATCTTGCATAATTTAGAAAACTTTTTTACCGGAAAATTTTCCGGAATAGTCGGAAAATTCCGGAAAAATTTTTCGGAAAAATCGGAAAACTCCCCATTTTTGCTGAAACGGATTTATCACTAATCAAATTTGTACCAAATTTTCAAATGATTTTTCCCGATTTTCCGGGTTTTCCATGGAAATTTCCGATTCAAATTTTGATAGATTAAATTGTCACGCGACATGAACCTGTGTGCCAAATTTCAGCTCGCTGTGATGCCGAAAAGTGGGTCTACGAGAGTGTCGAAAATAGTAAAAAAGAAATATATAAGACAAATTCGTGTATGAATTAAAGGGAATGGCTGGCCTCAAAAACAAAATCTGTATACCGCTTAGTTTATATTGCAAAAAGGATAGGCTATGAGGAAACCCCCCCCCCCCCCCGATTTTCATATATAGTAGAACCGCATCGATGTCTTTATTTATTCATGGAAGTAGTAAACTACTTGAAATGCTTTTCACACGTACACGAATGTTACACAAGATAACTTATCCTTTTTGCTATATAATCTAAGACTACACTTTCATTCGCCAATGTGTAAAAAACAACAGTGAGCCATCGACACCCTTATTTGTGTAAAAAATAATGTGTTTGGTTATTGAAAAATATAAACGTTTGCCCTTCGGAAAAAAACCAAATATATTTCTCGCTGTCACACACATATTCAATTTCCTCAAAGCTACGGGCAATTCTTTCTTTCCAAAATTTGCACTAATTTTTTATTTTATTTTTTCAAATGTCGTCCTATTCTGATGGGTAATCTCTTTCTATTGAACAGCTGCTCAAGAGATTTCTCTTTAAGTATACGGTCGCCAGTCCATAGTATACTACAAATGTTCAACGACCCGAAATTAGGCAACTGATTTTTTAGCAATTTTTATTTTAGTTTTTTACAAGAAGTTTTGGATATTTTGATTTTAATTTGAAGGGAGTTGTAGAAGTTTGAAGTAGCAGATTGGCAAATGTTGTAGATTTGGGCTAAAAAAACAATAAACTCATTTAAATAAAAGATTCCATATTAGCTGGAATGGCCAAACTTACAAACTTTTTTAAAATTTCTCGAAATTGAATGTTTTGTTGTACTATGTTTTTTCTTCTTCTTTTTATTTTAAAGACTCCAACCCTACCTTCGTTGGTTAAAAATTTTCTTCGGTAACTATGTTTTTTGACAACGAAACAAAATTCTGGTTGGCACTTTCATAAATAATTTGCATGTCTACCAGTTCTGTACCCTCCCTCCCAATTGAACTATCAGTTCCTTGTCTTACTGCCCACTTAAACTCTTTTTTGATGGAAAAGCCTCAATTAAACATTTATACATGAACTGCACCAATTTGCTGTTTTATGTAGCACACAATGACACTTACTCCATCTTTAGTTTTTTTTAGGACTTAGTCTTGAGGTCTTGGGCATTGGGGTACTATGCAACGTTATTAGGGATACTGTCTGTATTTGATTACGAACTATATTTGGGCTATTCTTCATACTCCACCACATCGCTAATGCCAATGATAAATTATACATTGTACATATACAGGCACCGAAACAAGATGCTCTTCAGCAAATTCTTCTCACATCTCGTTCCTAAGCACCTTGTTTTCTTCCCTGATATGCTCTAGATTCATAATTCTCCTTGTCATCCATGTCAAGGTAATATCTAATTTTCTTCCAATTTCTCTGATTCAGGAGTGCACTTAGAATTTTAATTAAGTAATTAATTATTTCTCGATGAATGTTGAGTTTGGCCAATACACCTTTAATCCAGTCTCTACCATATAGTAGTGGTCCTTAGGAATGTCTTGATTCGTTGACGTGTTAAGAAGGATTTTTATGTTGTACTTGTGGATACGGGCTGTGTATAAGTAGTTGTTCTATGTCGGTACACAGCTCACTTTTCCATACAAAAAGTGTCCGGTTAATTCCAACTATTTTGGTGGTTCTGGACCGGGTTCTGGGCCACTGAGGGGGATTCCTAGGACGGTTGAGCGTGAGCGTGAGAAAAACCTTTGACACGTGGGTTTGACCTTGGCCTCTGGCGTCACTCCGATTTGTTTAGCTGCTATGATACCTGTTTGAACTGGTATCAGAACTATTTAAAAGCTGTTAAGCTGTTATCAGACCTGTTCGAAAAGCTGTTAGCTGTTATCATATCTGTTTTTAAAGCTGTTAAGCTGTTATCTGACCTGTTTAAAAGCTGATAAGCTGTTATCTGACCTGTTTAAAAGCTGTTAAGCAGTTATCAGACCTATTTTGAAAAGCAATATGGAATCCCCTGTGACGTGCTTGATTATACACTTCCGGATCAAGGTCAAGGGTTAGACGCCCTTTCGGTTTCAAAGTGACGCCAGAGGCCAAGGTCAAAGTGTCAACGTTTTTTCTCACGCTCAACCATCCTAGGAATTCCCCTCAGTGGCCCAGAACCACGAAAATAGTTGGAATTAACCGCTATGCTGGTTCTGGCGCACTTTTTCCATACAAAAAAAGTCTGGTTAATTCCAACTATTTTGGTGGTTCTGGATCGGGTTCTAGGCCACGGAGGGTGATTCCGTCTAGAGGTCTACGTCACAGGACTTGCCTGGGGAATTCCTCGTAGTCAAAATTAGTAATAATTGAATTTAACCCTATACTATTCTTTTTCATACCAATAGATTCTAGAAGGTGCCAGTGGATAGGGTATTAGTACTGTTGGGGAACAAAATTTTCATCAGAAATTCACTTTGGGGATACGAGATCACTTTCAGCACTCTCCAGCATAAGGAAATAGCATAGGTTATCGATTTTGTTATTTACAAGAAAACATAAACATTGGTGTACGTGCTCCGCGTTCTTATGTTTAAACCATCCATTGCGTTTCTTGATAGACTTGCACTGTTTTTGATAAATCTTGGATATCAGAGATCGAATGCTGCTAAAGGAGCCCGATTATTGCAGGAATATCCTTCCATATATTCATTATAGAATTCTGCTACACTTAAAATTTTGTAGCTTCGCATCCGCTAATTTACCGGATGGTCGAAGGAGAGTAAACTGTTTTATATGGTTTTCATGTTTTAGCAACATTTCTGATACATAATTAACGACTGCGTCCAACAGTGCAGTGGTAAGAAAATACTTCGCCAGTAATACGTTTCAGCATTTTCAGTCGGCACATTACTTCAGATTTTTTTTATATGTCTTTGCAAGCCTAGGTAAGCATAATGACGGTTCAAAATAATTTGCCTTTTTTTGCAATTCTTCTAAAAGTTGGGCGAATTTTTTGCTTTCCTTTTTTCTTCTAATTAGTCAGATAAAATAGAAATAAGAAACCTTCGTAGCATGCTTTACTGCTGTATATAAATCAGAATCACTTGTTTGATGAATTCTGCTTAATGAGAATGTAATACAGTTTCTCAATGAGATTATAAACGCTGACTGGAGAAACCCTTGCAACAGACGAGAAAGCTCTGTCATTCCGCAACTGTATTTCCTCTAAGCATGCAGGATGCAGCTATAGGAGTTGATAATTCGCACATTAATAGAATAGCATAATACCTTTCTACCCACCATGTTGGATAAAGCCAATTAAGCTTTCTTGTTCAGGAACCAACTGTTTTATATGACACTTTAAGGCAAGCTGAAGCTTCTGGGTGTTAAAGTAAATTATAAATCTTTCCAATCTTTCGGCATTTGAAATGGGTAGATTTAAACATGGCCTCGCATATACTTGGTATAGATATTGATTCCTTCAAGCCTGATAAAATTCAGTCAGCCAAATTTTTTCTAGTTGTTAATTCTACAGCCATAAACTGTAAAAAGTGTTTCGAAATCTTATACTGCCCTGATGTTACGGTTTTAGCATATCGAATACATAAGAGGTAGAGTTAAATGGATTGGACAGACACGCATAAAATTAATTTATTTTTTTTATTTTTGCATATTCTTATCAGTTTTTTTCCCATTCTGCTTTGATTATTTCTGGGAGGTGCTTTAGCCAGACTAGCCCCATCTCCAACCATTTAAATGCGCGTCTGTTCTCATTAAAGGATAATCACAACAAGTGAAGACAGATAAATAACTTTCTCGACTAGTAGGTACGTCTTGAAGTGTGAATTGGGTACCACAAGGTTCAATTTGAGGTCCGGTACTTTTTAGTTTTTATAAAAACGATTGATATGTACGCTGACGATGTAGGTACATAGTTTCTTAAGCTTTCTATTGCTTCATTGAAAGATGACATTTATAGAATTTAAATTTACATGGGTTCCGTTCGAAGACTTGTGTCTTTTAGGATATTTTATCAAAGAAATAACTTTATAACAAAAAGTCAGTTGAAAATCCGAAATTTTCATTTTGTTGAGTCTTAACTTATAAATGGAACGGTGGACAGGTATAATTAAAGACCATTAATAAACTCCAATTACTTTATATAAAAGGCCTTATAAAGGCTCAGCAGTTAATAGGTTGATTAGTAGAAAAAGTCAATATGGTTATTTACTCGTGTAAGAAATTACATTTAAACCCAGAATGGTACAATGGATGTTTTCTGTATCTACATATAGCATATAGCGGCAGTCATGCTCAAAGCATTCAGTTCTTGAAATAGAGTGAGTGTGGACATTTTTCGGACAATTGACTCCATTGATGGCAATGTAGTAACATACTCCCAAATTCTTGGCCTAACCTTTTGTGAAAGTTTCAATATATTTATACCGACTGAAAGCGACTGGAATGAGGAATTTTTCTCTGCAAGTATCTATATTTTTACAGACGGATCGAAGACAAGTACAAGTACAGGCAGAAATGGAAGTATGGAACGAGTCATACAGATTGCCTAACAAAAGACTTTTTAAGAACTTTTATTTTTAATGATTCTAAATCAAATCATAAATACAAGAGAGAAAAAAACAACCGCCTCGTTTGGGGTTTGAATCCGAGACCTTTTTCTCTTGTATTTATATGATTTAATTTAGAATCGTTAAAAATAAAAGTTCCTTAAAGTTCTTCTGTTCTCCATCATTGACCGATTCTAACAAGTGTAGGTTCGATTCCCGTCCGAGAAAAAATAAATGCCTATCAAATGTAGTGTTTTCAGGCAGAATTGGTGGCAATTCATCAAGCAATACTGTTGGTATCTATGCGTAGAGAGTCGAATGTAGACTTCTGTCTATATATTGACAGTCAAACGGCCATTAAATTCTGTGGTAATAAAATCAAAAGCAGCTTTTCACAGATAGCCTAGAGTAGAGATTTCTATTCGGAACAAATTGACTCTAGGAATCCGAAATGGATCAGTTCAGATGCATTATCGTATGTGAGATTCCAGATCGGAACTCTAAATGACGATATCACCAATGACAGTTACGTTAAGGCTAATCATCGATGGGTCAATCTGGACACCTGTTGTGTTGTGAGACAAATATGACCTGTATACAATAGGAAGAAAACATTGGAACTCCTGAGGGGAAGCATAGACGACACCAAAAACCTAGACTAGCAAGAGTTGTACGGGCCATTGGGCCATAGGTAACTATGCTAGGAGGGTTGGGTCTAGAAACAAACTATTTCTGTATAGCTGTAAGTCTTCTGAGGAAATCGTAGCAATTCGACATGTACTATGCGAGTCTCCTACACTAGTGATTAAATGAGATGGGTTATAGCTATCTCTTGTGGCGGATGTACCAGCACGCTGAGCCTGGAGCCTAGAGCGGCAGATTTTTGGGCGGCAAATTCGGTGACCCAAGTTTTTTTTTTTTTTGCTACCTAATAGAAATCAAAAAGATTTCTGCATGGCGGTTTTCTGATGTTTTACAGATAGAACTCTGCAACAAATTTTGCCGATGACTTTCCCCTATCACTTGTCATTGTACATTCGGTTCGACACAACGCTGGAAGATATTAATGACTGAAGTCGGAGAAGGCAAAACAGTCAAGAGAGTAAACCTCACACGTTGGTCAGCTAGAGAGGATGCTTGCAGAAGTTTGAGAGATTCGTGTCCTTAAAGCTTTGGAAACAATCAGGAATGATTGTACCGAAAAGCCTGTCACACGAAACGGGAATTCTTTCAAAATTAAAAAAAAACTGGAAACGGCGTTAATGGTTGTTGTGTGGAATGCTTTTTTTTGGAAAGAATAAACAAAGTGAATGTTCAAATCCAGGCTTCTACAGTAAATTTCATCACTTAGCCGATCTTTATGAATCTCTTCGCAAAATTTTCGTAGATCAACGAGCAAACTTCAAATATTTCGAAGAAACGGCAATGGAATTAAGTGCGCCGAAGCAGTACACAAAAGACCTGGGAAAAGGATAACTGAAAAGAAAAAAAATTGCTGATGAAACACTCGATGAAGAAATGAGTATGACCACGAGTGATACTTTCAGGGTTAATACATTTCTCGTCATCATTGATAGACTCGTATCCGAATTAGAAAAAAGGAAGAAGGCGTACGACAATTTGAATGACAAATTTTCATTTCTGACCAAAATGAGCGAATTGTCATCATCAACCCTTACGAAAAAGGCTCTGTCCTTAGTAAAAATGTATCCTAATGATTTAGAGACTGACTTAGTTCAAGAATGCATACATTTTCAAAGCCACATATCTTCGCAAAGCATTTTGGTAAAACCAGATTCTACATCATTAGAGAGTCTATCTTTGTTCCTGCGAAAACAGAGTTTGCAGTACGTTTATCCGAACTTGGACATAGTCCTTCGTATGGCATTATGTACACCAGCAACAAATTGTTCGGGTTGTTCTTGTCTAAAAAGGGTAAAAAATGTTCTGAGTTCGACCTTGAGTCAAGAAAAATTAAACGCTTTAGCTCTTTTGTGCATAGATTCGGAATTAATGAACAAGATTACTTACGACAATATCATCGATGATTTTGCCAACAAAAATTCGCGCAAAAAGGTATTGTAACGAACTTTTATAACTTGACTGAGTTGATTATTTTTAACTGTTTGTAAGCGCAATTAAAATTATTTATTCACGTTTACCGAATGCACAATATTGTGTAAGTAGCATACTGTTACGCACTACAAAGCGACACAAGCGACATCTGTTAGAAATAGAAACAACTTTAGGTTAGTGTCATCTGTCATCTTAGTAAACCTTGGGTTCGAAGAACGAAATATTCAGGAAGGTTCTAGGATAATTCGTAGAGTATAAATACGGGGCTCTCACAACTAGGAGGAGACTCTAACTTCAGATAGTGAAGTGAACGGATTGTAATAATTAGAAGTACAGTACTAGCGATAAATAAAGAGTTGATTTGATTGTTTGTGAATTTGTGAGAGTAAACAGTAAAGTTAAATAAAGAAAGAACTTGTTAATGATATCTGAAATATTGTGTTTTAAATAACGAAACAAAGGCCACGCTCGTAACAACACATTACCCCGCCTTTATTAATCGTACATGATTGAGCTTTGATTAGCTCAAAAATAAACCCGAAAATTATTTTACGTGCAATTTCAATGAAATTTTTGGATTATGAAAATAATCTAGGACATGACAAGGCAAGGGCGGCAAAAACTTTACAGCCTATACTTTGAAAATTTGTAAATCCGTCTCTGATCTCTTCTGAAAACTGGGAGAACTGTAAAGTAAAAAAGCTTAGGTGCATCTTGAGTTTCCTCATATTTAGTAGTTTTTTAATGATTATCTCACTTCCAAAAACCTGCTTCCCACATTTCAACCTGGGTTCAGGACAGGACATAGCTGCAGCACAACTCTGGTTAACATTGTCGACGATCTTAGTAAGAATATAGATAATAATCTGGTTTTAATTTTCTTACTTTACTTGATTTCTCAAAGGCCTTCGACTCAGTTGACTTTGGCATATTAATAACGAAATTGATTCGTAGGTTTGATTTTTCTCGCTCTGCGGCTAAACTCATTTATAGTTATCTACACGGACGAACGCAAAGAGTGTTTGTAAATAATACATTATCGGACTCTCTCTTGATATTATCAGGGGTTCCTCAGGGCTCTATCCTAGGCCCACTTCCTTTCAGTTGCTTCATAAACGATTTGCCCTCTGTAGTAGAAGCAATCCCCCACAGACATTTGTTAGAATGGGGCTGATTACTCAAAAACAGCAAAGCTATCTTTCATCATATAAACTCCGGAACTAGCTGTGAGTATAATAATACATAGAATATGAATATTCTATTGAACTCTCTCTTGATATTATCAGGGGTCCCTCAGAGTTCTGTCCTCGGTCCATTTCTTTCAGTTGCTTCGTACACGATCTACTTTCTGTAGTAACTTACTCTCAGGTCCACCTCTATGTCGATGACGTCCAGGTATATCTCGGATCTTCCCTTGGTTTAATTGAAGATGCTGCAAGCAAAATTAACGAAGACCTTTGCAATATCAGTGATTGTGTTGTAAGTAATTTGATTCTCTTAAACCCCCGGAAGTCGAACTGTATTATAATATACAGGCATGAGCTTAATACGTCCTATTTTCTTCCCATGCTTCTTGTTTCCGTAGTGATACCTTACTGTAGCAAGTTTAGAAACTTAGATCTGACTTTTAATAAAACACTTACCTGGGATGATCATATTAGTAATGTTGTGGGTAGGATATATGGTGTTCTGCACAGATTATGGTTATCAGCTAAGCTTTGTCCACTTGAAACTCGACTGCGGCTCGTCAAAACACTTGTATTACCCTTATTCTTTTTTTCCGATATTATATATTGCCAAGCTAACTCACAGTTCAAGCGCAAATTCAATGTGGCATTTAATTCATGCGTACGTGTCGTCTATATTCTATATTTTGTCTATTAAGTCTTTATGTTTAAAGTCATTCATTATAAAGTTCCTGAGTACCTCTATCTGACACTTGAATTTAGTTCATCAACTCGTACCAATAACCTCAATATACCAGTTCATAGATTATCTCCCAAAGAAAAACGTCACTGCTAGTTCACGGAGCTCAAGCTTGGAATTCTCTACCTAATCATATAAAAAGTATCACATCGCTCGGTCGTTTCAAGCGGGCAGTTGTCAGTTTCCTCAATCCCAAAATTTAATTGTTTCAGCATTTTACTATACTTTACTCTCTTAAGTAGCTTTCTCTTTGGCTTTCTTTACTTAATTTGTGTTGTACATTAATATTAGGTACCTTAAGTATATTATTAAGTTCTTTACTTTGTTGCATTCTACATATACACTCTATATATTGTTATAAGTTTATTTGATACTGTTCGATTGTGCAAACTTAAAGGGACTTTTTCCTAATTGCACAGTATAAAAATAAATAAAATTGAAATATGTATACCCATATATATGTAATACCTATACCTATTTACATAGATATAAACATCACTAAACTGGCTAACAATCAACGTTGGGACAGTAGCAATTTATCTGGTTTATTAATAATATCCTCAAAAGTACTCTAGGATTAACGGTCTGAAGCATTTTAATTTCGAATCCTCAAAGCGTAATTCATCACCATCAAGTCATACACTCGAGACTACACCAACCTACCTACATCTTTTATACCTCTGCCCTACACTCTCCTCAGCCTTATTACGATAGATCTCTTTTACCAAATGGAATTGCTCTTAATGCTGCCCTGCCACTTTACACAGCACGCTAAATTCAAGTTTAACACCCCTGCTGCTATAGCACTGCTGCTGCTGTTTCTGGCTGCTGCTGGATGCTGTGGATGCTGCTGCTGGACCAGTAATTAATTTATCGAATTAGTAATGCCTATTTAATTATTTATAAATTTTTTTCCAATATTTCATCTTCTCCCCGAGAGCCATACCTACATATCTCGTTGTCGTCGTCATCATCATCATCATCATCATCATAGGTCTGGAGAATAAGTGATTTTGGCTTCACAAGACTACTTGGAACGTCTTATAAAAGAAGAAGATAACACAAAAAAAATGGAAAAATCAAAAACAAAGATAGAAAGAAAAAAAATGTAGATAAAGAGCGAAATGAGGTTTTGCTTTAATTTTTATGAATATTAATTAATTGAAGCTTTTTGGTTGCCTAATATGATTTATGTCATTGACATTTGATTAACTTGCACCGCTGTTTGTGTCATTAATTTTAAAGTAAACAAAAAAGGTGTTTTCGCTGGCTTTAAGTCAGTTCAGTTTGGTATGTGTATGATTTGTTGGTTTTCCTGGCTATCCGATGGACTGGCGTATTCATATATATCTCCACCAGATAGGTAACCTATGTAAAATGGATTCAGAGAAAAAATAGAATTTTATTTCTTTTTTCAATCTAACTTTTCTACAATAATTCATTTCACGTCCAACCTTTTCTTTTCTCTAAACATTCTCCATCTATGTACGCAGTGTATATAAAAATCTCGTATTTGTTTAACCAAAACAAACAAAAAAAAAACATTTTTTTGATTTTGTTTTTTTTTTGTTTCTTTTTTTTCCAAATGATTCATTTTGAGAGAGATAGAATTTTTTTTTTTAATTCAATTCCTATGTATGCAAAAACCCCGACGGAAATTCATGATCATCGTGTGGTCATCAGCTTGACTAAACGCAGAAAGAAGGCATTCATAAGATCTTCACGCTCATGTTCTTGTCATGTTGACTAAATGGCAGCCATAAAAGGAGATAATAATACCAAAAATTTGCAAAAAAAAAAAAAATACAAAAAAGAAAAAGGAAGATATGAAAATATTCCTGGTCAACTAACCATATAGCTTCAAAACAAGCTTCAATACACAAAAGACTCTAATCCACAACAGTGCAATATTCTACTTCGCGCCGACGCAACATGCGTTTCATCCTTCTACAGCTGCGCTGTTGGAGAAAACAGTAGTCCTCCCATGATTACATTTTTATGACTTTTTCTCATATTTTATATACAGCTTAAATCCTTTTTTGGTTACTTTTTCGACAACTGAAAATTTATGAGGTAAAATTAGAAATTTGGTGTAATTCTCTCATTTGTATAACATCACTATAAAGATGAGGTCCGAAATGAAGTTGGACATGGTAAACAAAAAAAAAAAAAACACAAGCAAGAAGTCCGCGCAACCATATCACCTTTTAGGTGACTACGATGAAACCAGTTCCCTCAGCATCATGGCTAGTAATGAGATAAAAAAAAAAAAGTAAGAAGAAACCCAGAGCTGGACATCATGGACCATATATACGTAGATTTTTTTATTTTTTTTTCCTCCTCAGAAGATGTATAGAAACAACAGTAAAAGGTATAGGAAAATTGTCAAAAGATAAATGCGTTCCGTCATCCGTACCTTTTCTCTATACTATATGGAAAAAGAAAAGTGAAAAAGAATCGGCCAAAGCTCTGATTCTGACCAGTGGCTCTGGTTTACCATGTTGTTCTTGTATACCGTTTTAGCTCAAAGTTGAAGTTTTCAGTGTCCACTATGCGCTGTCCCGTCTCGTTGATGCATTTATGAACTGTTTCCATTACAAAATTTTTAGTTTTAATTTGCATCCAGCTGTGTTTATGGCAGTACATTTGGTGCTTGCACGCTGCGGTGATCATCGTCCACCTGGGAATTAAAGGGTTTCTCCATCTACCATATACCCATCTACCACATAAAATTGACCACGAGTTTTCAGTATCTCTCGCTCTCTCTTTTTCACGAACTCTGTATCTATCTATCTCTCTTTATCGGACTCCTGAGCTAGATTGGGCTGCTGATTCAATCGCGGTGGCATGTGGTGACCTTTTATCGTCGTCATTCAAAATAATAAAATTAATCCAATAAAAATTTTTGTGAATCAAAGGCGACTACCGTGGATTATTACCATCACACTGTCTCTGAAGGGGGGATCGGTGGTTTATTTTTTTTTCTCTGGCTTTTGTTTATTGGAAACTAAGGAACGCGCGATCTTTTTTTTTATGGATTTCATGTATAGGGTGCGATCGGAATTCGTAATTTCATGTCGCGAACAAGACAGGCAGGCAGAAAATTAGTTTCACACTTTTTGGGGAAGGCGGAATTCGTTTGAAGAAATGAATTACATATCGAGGAGACACCAGAAAAAAAAGGTATGAAGAATGCGGATCTAGTATCTACATAGATTGATGTAAGGATATATGTATGGAAAAAGGATTTGGATTAAATTTTTTTTTCTGGTTTAGTACGATTTTGCTTGTAGTTTTAACTATATTCGGTGTCCTGTATGTTCCCCCATATAGAAGATGGAGAGTACACATTTAACAATGCTTGGATATGAGGGGAAGAGATCTGCATAAACTTCTTCTAAAAACATCCAACAAAACGATATTGGCCAAGGCTGCTGCCATGGTTAAATGAATGAAATTGACTGTGAGACCTCTGAGTTAAGAGAATCCATGTTATATATGGCTGTGATATAAATCATACCTATTTTTTCGTATATTGAATGTAACAAGAAAATTACAAAAAAATAGCTCCTTTTACTTGAAAATATCAGCACGAACTACAGTAAGGCTGCATTCACACCGGACATTTTAATCATGCTTAAAGCAGGATTGACTCAATCTCAGATCGCCACATAAATTTCTCTTTCGGTAAAACAAAATGATTTAATCAACAGCTCTGATAAATCATTAAAGCATAATTAAAACGTGCGGTGTGAATGGAGTGTTAGGTTCTACACTTCTTTGTTTCAAAATGGCGGAAAATGTTTCATTGTATGTATACCTTATTTTCTATACAATTTGATTTTTAATTGGTGGTCATAAATAAAATAGCAGATAGATTGAAGTGTAACAAAAAATTGTATTCATCCCCCCCCCTCCCAATCATATAGTAGCATTCTCAACCGTTTCGAAGTTATAGGGTGATTTAGGAAATATGCAAGTTTTTCACAGAACATCCGGTAAGGTCCTTGCTGTAAAAACTATGGAGATGATTTTTAGCTTTAATGATAGTAAACCATCAAAAGCTTTCCAACGAATGTCAAACCATCACTCAAGTCATCTCATATCGCCGCTTGTTATCGAATGTCATAAGAAAAAAACCGGAAGAAATTTCCTAATTTTTTTAAATTTTAATCATTTTCGCACCAAAATGTCTGATAACTGTTACATTTTCTTACAAGTTTTGGAAATCTCAGAATGTTACATTTCTTTTGATCCTAAACATGTACCTACCCACATGCAACCGTTTTTTAGATAAAACTGTTTTTATAATGCATAATATTAGTTTTGCTATTAATGATAAAAATCGCTCCTAAATTTATGCAATTGCACGCAAAATTTGCAAAATAATGAATATTATTAAAATTATCCACCATAAAAACAAATTTATCTCAAAAACGGTTACATGCAGGAGTCAATATGTGGAAACAAATGAAAGGTAACATTCTGAGGCTTCCAAATCTTTTAATGTTATCAAACATTTTAGCGGGAAAATTACTAAAATTTATAAAAATTTGGAAATTAGCAAGAAAATGGCTAAAATTTCAAAAAATTAGGAAATTTTTTAAAAAAAATTTACTTTGACGTCCTATAATTAGCGATATGGGGGAGGAAGTCGAAGTAATGGTTCGACATTCGCTACTGTCCGCCTGAGCTACTTATTGTCTTCTGAACCAAAAATCACATACAAAGGTTGTGCAACAAGGAAGTTATGGGAAAAACTAGCATATTTTCTAAATCACCGTGCAACTTCCAAACTGTTGAGATAGCCCCCCCCCTCCTGCCATATAATTTTTTGCTTCTAACACTTCAACCTATTTCTTGTTTCATTTATGACCACAAAATCACTCTGTATATCGTGAGAAGAACTAGACTTTAGTTTTTTTCTTAACTCAATAATTTCTGGAGACTTACACGCTTGCGTATTATGTAGAAGGTGCTCTAGCTCTGATAGGTCTGATAGGTTTAATCTCAGCAGAGGCTGTTTTAGGATAAACAGTCAGCTATGGTTCCGGTCCAGTCCCGACTTCAAAACTTGCACGAGGCGGTTGTTTTTACTCTTGCATTTATTAATATAATTTAGAATTGTAAAAATAAAAAGTTCTCTAAAATTCTTCTATTCCATCTATGATCGATTCTAAAAATTGTGAGTTCAAGTCCCATACGGAATAATACAAAAATGAATAAAATTGTAGAAAAATAGTAGATATTCAGTGAACCCTGTGTATAGGTGACTTCAGGGTCCGCTAGATGTTTTGAGCTTGTGGAAATTGACAGCCGGTTTGGGTGTCAGTTGAGAGGCCAGTAGCAACCCAGAGAGTACTTGGTATGTCACTAGTATACGGGCAGTTAGTGTCTATAATGCCCGTCGCAACACCTAAAAATCTGTTAAATGGTTCATAACATCAAAATTATGCGTGGTAAGTTCTAGCAGGTGGACTTGTGTGTACTTCTTGGTGTTGTCGAACAAATGCCAGACACTCGTAAGCGACGTAATTGACCAGCTAGTCCAATACCAACTAGCCAATGCGGTTTGCGTAACTCAGACGTTGAGATTGATTGAGACAGTACTAGGAACTTTGATGCAAAGTAGATGATAGATTGAGATGTAAACTAGGTTCATCTCTGTTGTCGTTATGACGAATTACAAACTCCTGCAGAGACTCCTTAACGTCCTCAATCTTGCCGTGTCGATGTTGTAACACAATTCCCGCCAGATCATTCTAAAATGAAATAATTAAAACGGAAGAGATATGGAAACCGCTATTTGACCGGGCATGAACATTAGTCCTAGTACCTAATTATATTGCACAAGGTACGTTCACCAGAATAAACGAGCTCTACGCTCGTTATTCAAAGTAGTCAGATTGTCGAACTTGATTTTTTATACCGTTATCGTAAATATATAAGGTTGGATATAATCCAACAACCCTATCATATGGCTTATATACTTTTTTCCGACCCTTCTTAAAAGACAAACTTAGCTTTACTTTTTACTTACTATTTTTCAAACTCTCTTGTACTTCAAGCTACCAGTAAAAAAAATCATTTTCTTTTATAGTGCTAAGCAATCCATTTCTATAGTAAATAAAAGAACGCACCACACTTCACACTACTCATGATTTCTTATTTTCATAAAAATAGTTTCCTTTTAAACTCACAATTCCATCTTAAGTTATACCGCGCAAATTACATATATATTATTCCCCTGACCTCGGTTGTCATCTCTATTCACTCACAATAAAATATGGCACGAGCCTGTACCATACAAAGTAGGTATGCGTCACAAAAACCGATACCACTACGCACTTTGTTGCATTTTCATCAAGTGCTCCTCTTTTCTCAAGTGTTTTCATTTCCAAGCCTAAGAGCTCTTCAGACTACGACGTTCCATCCAAGTCACCACCATGTAACCATGTAACCACTATAAGCAGCGCAGAGGCCGCATATCCAGTCCAGTCCAGTCATATAAGAATTGCCGATTTAGGGAGAGCACATGATTCCATACGGATCTAACTTGAAATTCATCGGCCACTTGTTCACTACCCTTGAAAATGAGCCTTATGAAAACATAATTCTCATTCGATCAATACGCGCAGTCATCGCCCCCGACGCGCCTTATTGTTGTTAATTTGTTTTTGTACATTTTAGCAATGTGCCGGAACCATAACAGTCATTGAAACCAGGGAAGGAACTCATCATCTTCTGTTATAATAAAAAAACAAAAATATAGATAAAAAAAAAATCACTCAAAATGCTTGTTACCAAGCGTACGTCGTCCTCACAACCAGTTCACTTCACCTCGTAATGCAAATCTATTGAAAATCAGATAGGTAACATAGGTGGCAGCCTGATAGGTTAGCCAGGTAGATAGGTATGCTGGCTAGGTAGGTAGATATACACTCGTTAGGATTCGACTTTTCGATCCTATCTAGACTGGGTGGGTACCAAGAGTGCATTCAAAGATGAAATTTTTCTTTTTGTCCATTGCTGAAATAGGAGAGTTCGCTATTGTTGAAACGTGCTGAACTAGTAACTAGTACCTCACCTCCTCCTCCTCTTCTTCCACAAATCCAGAGTGTGATTGACTTGCATTCAGAAAAACCTACTTCTTGGCATTATCGGTGCGGTCTCGTTGTTGTTTATTATTCGGAAAGTGGGTGTTATTCGGTGGACCCTAATTTCAAGTTATTCAAAACCTGTCGTACCTTACCTACACGGTTCTAGTGTGTAACTTGAGATTTTTGTTATACTTGTTGAAAGTTTTTACCTTCCGATTAGCCTTCTAGGTATGTTCAACAACTGTTTGGATTCAATCTCTGGTTAGTCTCATGGGAAAATTAAATTTCTAATTTTGAAAATTTGTTTTGTTGACCTTAATTTAATAGGGTTATACGGACTATTTTAAGGAAGGCTGCTGCTGTACCTGCATTTTATATTTAGGGCAGGTTAAATTGCAGATAAGAGATTTTTGATTTTATAAAGTGTGCAAATTGTTTGATTGTAATTGTAATGGTTTTCTCTGCGAGATAAATTTTTAGTGGATAATTTCATAAGATGCATGCATTTAACTAATCGAAACAGTATCAGTAAAAACTTTACTTCACATCTATACCTGGGCTCGAGGTAGGTTCACTCTGAAAAATAATGATGTAATGCTAGGTCAAAATTAAAACCAATTGAGGATTATTTTCATTAACACTAGAGCACACGCGCGGGGACATATATGTCCTCCAGTGTTTTATTTTGTTGCTTATTATGACGTGCGGCTGAACTCCTAGATAAGCTTAATTTTATAACCAATGTTATGCAATAAGTAACTTCCCAGCTGGAAAAATGATTTAGACAAGATTTACTGCCAACATTACCTGGAAGGCATTAGTAATGACTACATGAACATACCTTACGTTGACATGGTTTAGGAATTCAGGCGGAATGTATTGATGCGTTGTATTTTTGAGCATGTTATGTATGTACCTTTCAGGGAATTCTTAGAGTAGGCAGAGGTAATCCATTCATGTTGTATATACCTTACATAAGTTGATGAATAACGGAAATCAAGTATGTATGTTGGGTGCTTATGTGGTAAGTATGCATGGTCAGCTATGAGATCCAAATGGTGAATCTCGAAGCCTATCCAGACTTGAATACGGGTATATCTTAACTTTCACGTGGTCCCCTCTGACAGCGCCCATGAGGATTCTATTACCTGTATAGGCCAAGTACAATTCTATTAGACGTTGCTAATAAGATCTAGGCCCGAACGGTGTTACCAGTACCGTTAAAAAAAGGATATCTTGCATGACGATAGACACTGAGAGTATTCATGGTCCATTGATCATGCTTTGCGAAAGCTATACCAAATGGGTACCCCGACATTGGGAAACTTGGTACCACGGGGTTAGACGAGCCCTGGATAATAGAATTTATCCACCTCAACTTGGGATGGCTCCTTTATGGGAGCATCGTGGTGGCTGTGGTTAAGGGAGCCGTGATCCTAGATCGGCAGAGATTGGATAGGTCTCGCTTCTACCAGTAAGTTGATGTCATGTCATGCTCTATTGGCAGACTAGTACTCATTGTTACGACATGAAGCCGTTGATTGTCGATAACAATCCGAGCATGAACAATGCCGTCAGATTAAGCCATACTGGGAAAGTGCCCAAGTAAAACCACGAGGATCTTTCTGTATATACCTTACGTTGAATACACCTGGTTTAGCAAGACAGGCGTAATGTGTTAATGCATCCTATTTTTGAGCATGCTATGTACCTTTCAGGGACTACTTAGAGAAGTCAGAGGTACTGAAAAGATACATTCATTCATGTTGTTATCGAAAAGAGATACAAATTTGTGCGCAGATATTTGCACAGGCTAGTTCGAAGGAGTGCGTGCAGGTCGAAAATGAGTCATATAGTTTCATTGTTTTTCTAAGAACAATGAAGGAAGGAAAAGTGCGTGCAGGTGGAAAATATTTCGATTGGTGCATTATTTTAGAAAAAGTAGATTATTTTCATTTAAGTGCGAGATTCGAATAAGTGAAAAAGTATTTATTTTCTAGATCTTTCTGAGAAAGCAGGAAAAGTTCTTCCCCTTACCTCTCAGTGAAAACAGGAAAAGTGCTCCATCTTCCTAAGAGTAGGTATGTATTAAATGGTTCTTTCCAACCTTCCGAAAAATTCATGCTCAATGGTTCCGTTCACTTTTCTGAAATGCAGAATGAATGCTTCCACTGAATTTAAAAGGACTACTTTTTCACCTTCCAAAAGAATTTAAAAATAATGGTTTTTTCGATTTCCAAAGAATTAATAAAGAATGCTTCCTTTCACCTTCCAAAGAATTGCTAAGGAAAGCTTCCTTTCACGTTCACGTTTGTGTATGACACACAGGTAAGGTGCGGAAGTGACCACCTTATATACTCTCCCATCGATGGTTATCAATGCTTTAAAAGAAATGAATTGGGTATGAGAGTGTTTTGCTTCCAGACCTTTCACAGAATGTTTTCGGTATGCATCCGAAATGCTTCCATTTCCCGATGGATTGCTATCTCTTGATGTGCTTGTACGCCTGTGTAAATTTCAGTTTAGTGGTATTCGGGCACAAATAGCCCCACGCGTGTGCAAAATTTGCAAAAGGTAAAAAATATTGTTAATATGTTTTTCTAAATGCTTTTATTTTTTAGTTTAATAAAAAAAAACAGTTGCTTACAATGCGATGCCACTTTTATCTCTGCTGTGGGTAATTAAACGCAAAGATCCATGAGAAAAAGGAATTCTTCCTTTTTCGCTACAAATGTACAAAATCTACCTACCTTCACTAATTTCTTAAAACTATAAACACACCAAATTGTACTGCTAGAGACATGCAAAATAGAGATATTTACAGGAGCTGACCATACGAGAACTACTAGATTATTTATGGGCTACCACTAGGGACCTCACAGCGTCATGCCTGGGGGTGGGGTATAGGAGCAGCAGCCCCAGGCGAATATTAATGAAGAACTGCAAATATTTGCATAGAATATTAACAGATGGGGAGAGCATATATATTTATAGCATTGATCTGTGTGACGAAATTATGAATCTGGCTCCGATCTTGCCTGCTGATCAATCCCCAATTGAAGTTTTGAATTTCATTGTAAAAAATGATACTCTGTCGATTATACCCAAAGTTGTCATTGCCTTGCGGATACCGGAATAAGAAGATTCCTTTTCTCATAGATCTCAGAATTTGTTTACCCACAGCGGCTGATCATCAAGTAGTTATATGACTCGAGTTTGTTTCCCTTTTAATAAGGCTTTTCGAATTTCAAGGATATTTATATTGATATTTTTCGTTTATGTTCTACTTAGTATAAAAGAAAGGTTTGAAAATTTATATTATTTAATTTTAAATAACTGCAAAAAAGTTTCTCTTTTATAAATTATTAAGATTAACACTCTTTTAGTGTCCAGTCTGTGTGTATTGGTAATATTTGTATGTAAAACAGTCTGAGGATTATTGTGTTGCTATATTTCACTGGCCACCTGAAACTAAAAGAAAAATCTTTATGAGTGCAACGACTTAATGAGGATCCTAACTACTGTCACACCCACAATCACATCTAATATTGCTATACCGGACAAATGCGGATTAAAATCGGATTGGAGATCAGGCTTTCGTGAGTTTCTCCCAGATGTGCCTGGACTTGGATATTCCCTATTTGCTTGTGTACTTACCAACCGCTGCCAATTGCCGTGGCGTGAGTTAGACGAACACTGACCCCAATCTATTTTCCCATTAGTATAATTACATCACACATTGACACATTCATAACAAAAACTAATTCTACTATGAATAACATATTTAATTGATATTATTTACTACATCCCACCTTTTAAAAACTCTCAATATGGAGCTAATAAATCACGCACTACCCAATAATTTCCGCCCGAAATTTGTGCATATCCCTCAAGAACTGATCTCTATCCAAAGATGTGGAGTATTTCTCCGATCCTCAGGCATCAGATCCTGACTCTCTATCGCTGATTTTATGATAGAGTTATTAAGCCGTTTCAAGAAAAACGTCTGGTTCAAGAGTGTTTTTTAATCACCGCTCTGTTGCCAATACTGTTTTATACAGTAGACGGAAGGGTACCTTACCTTTTTCATCTATCAGTTATTGAACTATTATAATATAAAGAAAAGGGTTTCCTAATAACTGCAAATATAAACAACTGAGTAATTTGAGTTATTCACATACATACTTATTGCGTATATGTAACTTGGGCACAGAGCTGGGCACATAGCAAAGAAAAAGTACTTAAGTATGAGTACAAGTACTGAATGCCTGAGTACTTCTAACTAAATACTAAGACTATAGAAAGTACAGAGTCCTTTTTGAAGTACTTTTTCAGAATCTTTGTACCTACGTTGGCAGTAATGTAATGAAGTTTATAGAGTTTAGTTAGTATTAATAAATAAATACCTTTTGAAAACTTTAGGGAATCGCTCTTCGAACACTTCTGCAGATAAATTTCTTATCTATTCATATAGAACCATCTGAAAATAACTCTTCCAGTTGGTCACCAAAGTAAATAAAAATGCTGCCGAAACATTTTCTGCAAGAAGAAATGAATGCTACGCTCATACGAACTGTTAGAGGCCCTATCACCGGTTGTCGCATCCAATAATGCATAAAAATTCTAAGGAAAAAGTTTTCAGTAAATTTTTAAGAAAAATTTCTGGTCTTCCCTACATCAGGTCGAGGCATCGTTGATTTTATATTGGAGCGGGGCATTGTTTACCCTTGGTTACGTCATCAAATCGAGGCATCGTCGACAATAAAATTCGAGTGAGGCATTACTGGTTTTTGTTCTACTTTCCCAGTCTTGTTTACATGTGATTAGTTTGTATAGGATTCTGCTTTAACGCGCGGGTGTGGCACATGCTTTGACAGTTCCTTGCGTGCTTTAAAACTCAACAATAAAGGAGTTGCGCAAGAGATTGTGTTTGGTTTTCTATTTTTTTATATGTAGGTACCACTGACTTATAACAATGGACTGAGCGTATTGTCATTTTCCTATAGGAAAGCATGGCACAAGTTTTATAGTTCTCTCTTTCGACCTATGGCAGATTTGGAGCTACCAACACAAAATATTGAATTCTGGAACGTTTGCTTTTGCCATTTGATGTTTTTATGTTGGCTACAGATGCAATCACCGCAGAAGGAATAAGGTAAAGATAGTGTTTACCATGCTCCGTCTCTCTTGCCCATAAGCAGGATTCAGTTAAGAATAACTTTTGAAAATTAAAGCCGGAATGAGTTTAATTCCTTATAAGCGATTAAAATATCACTTGGGCACAAGAAAATATATTTTTTTAATTAAATTCGATTTACGGGTGTAAAATTTCATCTTATTGGTTGAGTTTTACATGTTTTTTATGTAATCGTTTTAAAGGGTACTCTAACGGTGATATACAGAAACACAATATTTTTTGTGCCACATGAAATAGCAAATCGCTCAGTCCATTGTTATAAGTCAGTGGTAGGTACTTAATAGACTCAGAAATACTTAAGTACGAATCTTTCTACTTAAGTACAAATCTTTCTACTTAAGTACAAAACTAAGTCTTAAGTAAATAGAAGCAAGTACTTATGTCTAAGTAATAAGTAGGGCATTTCAGAAGTATTAAGTAATAAGTCTTATGTAATGATAATGTACTTTAAATAGTACTTAAGTACGTGCTCTTGAGAAATACGGTGAGATGAACAGATGGTCGGACGGACATGCAAAAATCAAAATAACGTTTAATTTTATGCCCGGCTGTCTAATCCATTTTCCTCTAACATCATTATTTCTAGGTGTTATGAACGGAATGACAAACTTAGTAGTATACCCATTAGATTTCATCTAAGGTATAAAAAGGCGAATCATAGAAACAAGTGCGCACAAAAGAAAAAGAAGTCAAACGCTGGGGAAATCTTGTCGATAACACCAGATGTTCTTGAAAAGAGGAATATAAGGTATATAGAAAGTGTAGCCTTTGAGAAGGTAAGGAACCAAGCTATAAATTTCTAGAAGACTATTTTCCTGTATGGATAATAACTAGGCTCTATAGTATATATAAAGTCAATGTTTGGCACTTTTCCATAAGTATTAGTATAGAACATATTTTAGAAAACGGACTCCTCACGCACACATATAGGTTTCTGTTTCATAGCTATTCTTGATGCTTTTGGCTCAATCTTCAAACCTATGTGAAGTTGTAATTCACTCCATTGGGCCATCCCAGACGAGTATTCTTGATGCAGTATGCAAACCGGTTTTTTAGGGAAGAAGTGAAAAGACGTATCGAGATATCTCTTTGCGTCTTTTCACCTCATCCCTAAAAATTCGGTTTGCATACTGCATCAAGAATACTCGTCTGGTATGGCCCATTGTCTGATTAGCATCGCTTTTGACTAGTTCTGGTTCACTCTTTTCTGGTAATTCTTTTCTAATTTTCTAGCGTATAATATAAAACAGTATCATTCATGAATTCATCGAAAATTAAAAAATATTAATTTCCGGAAAATAAAATCCCAAAAAACTAAATTCCGGAAAAAATTTCAAATAATACAAAATCTCGGAATATGAAAGAATTTGATTTGTTTGAATTTAACATCAGCTTTAAGCATTTTTCGGGGATTCCAGTATTTCCCGAGGCACTTTTTGTTCTGAGAATTTTATTTACACTATTTTTGGAATTTTATAGTCCGAGATTTTATTCTATTTCAAAAAATTCGAAGAAATTTGTGTTTTGAATTTGATTTTACTAGATTTCGTATTTTAAGAATAAAAAAATTTCATACCATTTGCTTGCAGAATTCAACCGAAAATGTTATTTTCTGAATTATCAGTTTTGTAAACGTTACGTTTATTGACGAGCTTCCACCATTTTTTTATATGCAGTTCACATACCTATGTACTTATAGTCTGAAAACACTGACATATAATAAGAATGGACTGAGCCATCCTAACTAATTCCTATAGTTAAAAATGGGACAAATTTTTGCTAAAATCTATTTGTCTCTTTCAAACTCAAAATGTACACTGAACTGTAACCAATTTTGGAAACAGTACGGCTGTATTAATTGGAATGCATTGGAATTGACATAAAAATTCAGACAAATATATTGTTTTTATACGTCTATCTCTTACAAGCTCAAGGAAATTCGACAAAAAATCTGCAGAGGAGCACATTTTTCAGTAATATTACAAATGAGTTTTTGGGTTAATTAAAACAAGTTTAACTTTCTAAATAATTTTAATTTAATGCAATACTATTTTATAACATCTTTAGTGTTTCCAATCGACAAATAATAATAAATTATGAATCGCTGTGCAGTTGTACGCAATAAAGGGTTTTCACAGCCTGTTCAATATTTGTGCCATTTTTGAAGCAAGAACGCTCAGTTCATTCTTATTATATGTCAGTGCTGCAAGCAAAGACTTTATAATACAAAGATGTTACAGGCATATGGTGTATAGCCTGTCCATAGACCTCAATTTTCTAAAATAGAATTGAATATCTGAACCTCCACAGAGTTTCACTCCCAACAAATATTCTTACAGAAGCGCTCAATTTTTTCTTAGATATTTACTGGATGCTTCAAACACCTGTTGTCGGTCAAATGAATAAAAATTCTGAAGAAAAAATATCCAATAAATTTCAAGGTAAAAATTGATGCCCTCTCTACATCAGGTGGAGACATCGTTGATTTTATATTGGAGCGAGGCATTGCTATCGGTCTCTAATAATGCATACAAATTCTAAAGAAAATATTTCCAGTAAATTTCTGAGGAAAAATTGAGGCTTTCTCTACATCAGGTCCAAGGCTGTGGTGGTCATTATTAGTGGCGGCCGTGTACAGTTGAGAGAAATTTTAATAATTTCTCAACAGAGGTGGAATCTCGACGTAGATTCCACATTATTTTTCACTGAGGCTCAACTACACAATGTGCCTGCATGCATGCAAAATATCTTTGTATTATAGAATCTTTGCTGCAAGGCTGCAAGCCTTCTAACCCATCACTCTGCTGAGATTCAAATGAATATATTTTGACATTTTTAATTAATTTTATATCATCTAGGAGCGAAATTGTAGCTAGCTCATCATCCCACCATACTTTCATATGACTTCACCATATTTTCGTATGACTTATCATTTTGGAATTGGAATTGTTGTCACTTTTGTCGAAATAGCTTTACACCTGCTGGTTATGCAGTTCTTCTACAGAGTACTCTGCAATGCTTATATCTTTTTGTACTTAAGTGCATTTTTGTTTTTAACCAACATATTGAATTTTTACTACGACGATAGTCTTCACTCCTTTTGTATAGGCATTTTGTAATTCAACGCTGCATTCAAAATTTGTCATCTAGGCCTTCTTTTCACTTCACATGTCCCCAAAATGATATTTTATAGAGCCTGATTTTTGTTTGGATTAGTCCTTCCATTTAGTGTCCTATGTATTTTCTTTTATTCTAGCTATTTTATTGCAAACTGGAGCATTTCTCTTATTATTTTTCTCTAGTATCTCCTAATTCAATTTCTGTTGACTTTAGTTCATACCACTGCTCTAAGTCCATTATTATAAGAGCAATTAGCATTTGTATACATCAAAAGAACCATGTTACTTGTGATTTTGTATATAGTTTGCCTCTCTACATGTTTTCCTAATGGTATCTTTTCTACATAGTCTTCTACTTCAAGTACGTTCCTAAATATTTTATAGAATCCCATTTTTTTATGTTTAGTCCTTCCAATTCTATTGTATGTGACTAAGCAGTAGCTTGCGATAGTGGAAAGATCTGAACATTTCGGATCCGGATTATCCGTAAATCCAAATTTGACGGACCGAATCCGAATTATTTAGGACAATGCGGATAGGAAATTAGCCGGATAATTTCAGCTCTAGTCTTGCGTCTACAGATTCGCCTGGAGTCGCAAAATAATATTCAATTCTCTAAAATCGTGTCTTTGTTAGCAGAGTCAATGAAATATAGAAATATTCCTCATGAAAAAACTCATGATTTTGAGTTTCGCAACTTTGGATTTTAATGAATGCAAAATATTTTTTTTTTTAATCATTAGAACAAAAGAGACAATTTCTTATTTACAATTAAAAATATCATCAAAACTATACCAAAAAATCATTAATTTCATCACTTGCGTCCATTTACTTATCTCTCTGCGCATAGTGAAGTCATATTATGCATTCAAAACGAACTAAATACCTCACCACAAAGTCCTATTTAACATTTCTAATTATATACGGACAGACAGACAGACATACATACATACATACGAGTATCTCTTAAAAGCATTTGACTTTTAAAGTATCTTCGTTAAAATATTAAATATCAAAAACGTTTAATAACCTCCGCGCGACTACTAATCGATATACAAATTGTGCTCGCATCATAGTTAAAAACCTGTTCGCGCATGCTTTGTGTCTTTTTATAAGATTCCCGCGCGCATGAATAAATGGTGGACTTCTTCGTCATTGCTATTTGACCCCGTGCAAATGAATATTCACGTTTTAATAATAGTTGAAATAGGTAAAATTAAAAGGCTGAGTGCAGTTATATACAGACAGCAGTAGCAGTAACCATTGGTAACATTGTGTACCTATCTGCTCTGCAGCATCCACAGCATCCAGCAACTTTTCATAGTTAATATGCAATGAAATATGCCTGTAGAGTGCGTGGTTGTTTTCAGAGAGCTGATCACATGCAGCAGAATTGACAAAATAATCAACTTTTAAGCGATTGATCATAGATGACATCTACCGCTAGGTATGCAAATCACTAAATGACTGCGCGCGCTGATAAAAATATAAAAAGTTTTTTTTTCAATTTTCATTTATAGATGAAAAGAGTCATTTCTCTTGGGGGCTCCAAGCTCAAAAATGACACAAAATAAACAACTCGAATTTCCATTTCAATGAAACTGAAGAAGAATTGTTTTGTAAAGAAGCAAAAAAAAATCACTTTTGACACTGGATAGATTCATATCGCGCCGCCTTAAAAATCGATTTTTTTTGGGTAAAAAATCGAGACTAGACTGAGAGGTCCGTCCATCCACACACAACTATTATTATCTCTGCGCCCCGTTAGACAGACCGATTGACCAGCCAGCAGCAGCTGGTCTAAACAGGAATGAGAAAAACAAGAATAAAACTAAAAACAGCTCTTGTCACTAACATGAGAGTAGTGTTTTGACGTTAAAGTTAACCACACCATTAGACAGAGTACAAGTTGGGATCCCGAAAAAATGGGAACAGGCCCTGTATAACAATTACAAAGAGAAAAAATTCCCGAAATTCCATAAGTTTTCTTTTTTTTTTATTATTTATTTATTTTATTTTGAGTCGGTCATCATCCAAAAAGGTGTCAATTCCATAAAAGCTAAAGGTTTGTGCCCGCACGATAAGAGAATTTAAAAAAGAGTGAATGAATCTATATAAAACCTCGAAAGACATCATCGGAGACGACAGAGAAGGGCACCTCTGAAGTGGACCTCATTAATCGAAACGAGAAATCAATTTGCTAAATTTGCATAAAAAAGAAATTTTAGATAAAATTGGTGGTAATCGGTTTTAAGCTCCTATTTAGAGTTGTTTCTTGGCCGTTTACTTGTTTCTGTCTTTCCAGATCTTTGTCGGGGATTTTTATGTTTATTCGGGTGTAAGGTTTTATGGCACACACACAGTATGCAAGCATAATGTATGTTGGATTGAATGTTATTGACCAATTGACCAGTAGCATAGCAGTGTTGTTAGAGGTGATGTGATCTTTTTATGAAGTTTTTTTTTTTTTTTGCAACTATTTACATACAACATTGGCATTGAGGTGAGTACCACAAATTTGGTAGATGAATAACCCCTACTTACTTTAGTATAACTATAATATTGGAAAAGAAATTAGACGACTATGCACAAAGTAAACTGAGAAGTGAATTCTTAGTGGGATTGTTGATAATTTTAGTCATCCACAAACAAAACAAAGGGAAATGGCTAAGTTGAAAAATCAAATTCTGGGCCAACTTTGAGGAATAGTTCTGCATGGTGAGTTTGAGATATTTCACGAGGTAAAGGGATACTAACTCTGCTAATAAGTTCTACAGTCAAATACCAGCTGAGTACTTACATATTTCGCATTTGCGGTACAATTAACTGTCACGGGGCCATAATGCTTACCTCAAGGATGCAGGTCTGCGATTTATAGGTGTTTGGTTCGCTTAGTGGAAACGAAACTATTTTTGAGTAGGTAAAACTGCATTCTTTAAACTCTACTAGAGTTACAGTTAGTGCTTCGAAGGTAAGAAGCCTTTCTACTTAAGATGTGGAATATAATTTTGTCTTCTATGCCACAGCTACATATTGAAGTGTCATGTCTTCCCATTGTAGGTAGGTGTATTTGTTTAGCTCGCAGTCTCCCATCAGTAGCTTCCCAGAAAATCATCCTACGAATGATCGGGGAGCGCTCTTTTGGGATGACAGGAGTGCTCGATATTAGTTTCATTCAACCTGGTTCATAGAGCAGGAGGTGATAGTAGTCACCTAGATGAAGAAGAAATTATATGGCAGAGGGCAGGGGGTCCACATCAACTGTTTGGGAGATACAGGGTGATTAAGAAAGTTCGCTAGTCTTTCACAAAACACTCTGTATCTTAAAAAGTACATGGTTATGAGCTAATAACTCTTTAACGACTACAGATAGCATATGGGGTGTAATAGGTCAAAATAAAGGGAATAGTCCACAATTTACAGTTTTTATAAAAATGATTTTGAAATTATGTTAACCACGTTTTTGTAAAAAAAACAATTTCAAAGTCAAAAAACTGGTAAGAAAATCCGAAATTCTTATTTTAGACCACCAGAACTCGATAGAGAAGAGGAGTACGGGGCTGACTGAGCGATACAGGGTATTTTTTGAAAGACTAGCATAATTTTTTAATCACCCTGTATCTCCCAAACGTTTGATGTGGCCCCTGCCCCCTGCCATACAATTTTTTCTTCGTCTAGGTGAGTACTATCACCTCCTGCTCTGTGGACCACCTAGGCCCTGTATATATATTATTAAGCCAGGCTCAGGGGATACAAAGCACAGCATGGTATGAAGAAGGAGGAAAGGATTAGGGGACTTGTCATTGAACTCCGAAAAATGATCAAAACTGCAGCTGTCATTTTTAGCTCAGAATGTTTATAAAATGTGGAATTTTGGAGCATCGTTTATTTTGAAAATTATTTTCAAAAATTCAGATTAACTGATTTAGCCATTTCTCAGCCTTTTATTAATATTATTATTATTTTTTACAATAAGTACAGGACGCGTAGGTCTGAACTGCAAATTATTATACATATATAAAAATGAGATACTGATGCACATAAAATATGTGACACATGAATTGCGCATAATTCAATTCTATCTCACTTCCTTATCTCCTCTGAACCAGAATTGCTCGTTTTGTACTTCTTTTAGAAGAATACTGAAATTGAACCAAATCTTTGTGCTCCTTTATTGCTTCTAAAAGGAGAACTCCTCATTTTTCTTGCTGCGTAGGTTGCTTAATTTTGTCTATTTTTGGTATAGGACCATCTTGGACTGTCGATAGTCTTGTCTCATTATTCATCTTATTTTATGCTCATTTTTGGCCAATATGTTTCGACTGTTTAAAGTTAGTGACTGCGACTCCAATGCAGGATGGTTCAGGATACACTTATTAAATGATGATGTTTGCTCATTTATTTCCTATCACCCCACTGTGTCCTGAAATCTAGCTGACAATAATTGGAATTGCGAGTCGAAATTTCATTTAAGGACTGTCCAAGAAAAAAATTTAGGAAGTAAATAATAGAAACACATGCGTTTTTAACAAAAATTTATTGTAATAAATAAGGCGTTTCGTATCAGCAGGAACCAATACTCATCAGTACGGCTAGACGTCAGCCGTCTACGGTAGGCTGGAACTAGCTGTAAGTACTGATGAGTATTGATTCATGCTGATATGAAACGCCTTTTTTATTGCTATCTGCGTCAGCAGCAGGCTACGCAGTAAATTAATTAGTTAGCAATTTTTTTAAATTGATAATATTTTCGTAAAAGTTTTCAGGACTTTTACTCTTAAAAATTTATTGTTGTGGCTTTATACAGTATTTAATATAATTTCATTATTATTATGATGAAAGCTACACATTTTCGCTAAATTTCCAAGCTTCAGAGTTAAGTCCTGATATTAGCTTTATATGTACATGATCGTCTGTGATTATATCGGAAGCCATCCTATATTTCCTTTGGATATTATTGATGTTAGCGGCTTGCTTTTTGGTCCTCTTAAGTTTATGTTTAATAGGTGCCATATTTTTCGATAGGTCTACGATCCGAACAGTTTGGTTGATTTGGTGGACGACGAGTTTTCTGTATAAAATTCTAAAAGCCGTTTGCTATAATAGCAAGTAACCAAATTAGGCCAAAATAATACAGGATAATCGTGTGTTCTAATAAATGGCAGTATTCGTTTTTCACATTTCACTCATTCAGGTAAATATCTATATTTATGTTCCGTGTTGTTGCAAAAGTCTCAGATTTCAAACCACAATCGCATATGGTCTGCCAAACTAAATATTTATTCGGAAATTTCGTTCACTGATGAACTTTAAACTTCAGATATACATCGCCCCGATTTCCAGCAGCATAAAATTCTTAACGTGGTAGCTGACGAAAATTGACTTTGCAATCAATTTCGTCGTCCATAACACAGTGAGAAAATTTCACTAAAAATAAAATTTTTCATACAATTTTCGAGACCTCATTTTCGCTATTGCTTCCTTTTCTACAGATCTGTCGGCAGCTTTCTGAACTTTAAGAATTCTCAATCCTCCTTTAGTTTGCATTCTTTGCACAGCTGACCGCGAAGTTCCTATTTTATCAGCATATCCCTGACAGAAATGGTAGAATTCCTTTTGACAACAGCGGTGACTTTCTCCTGAATGTTCTTGTTTTCTGATCCTCATTTTCATCCTGATCCAGGCTTTCTTTGAACACTGGAAAAACCTGAAAAATAGTTTGAATTATTATTTTTGGAATATCGAGGGTTTTAATCAACTTTCAGAATGACTTAAGATGTGTTTGTGTGCGTAAGAGAACTTTGACATGTGTGCGTAGGAGAAAAGAAAATGTGGGTTTTTTTTCTGGACAGTCTTAGAACCACACCAATATTATGAACTCTATTTGCGTATTTTCCATTTCCATTGAAATCATGGGAAGAAATATTGTCATAAGTCCAACTGCGTAGACGAATGTATTTCCCAGAAACCAAGGGAATATTTTATGGAAACCAAAGAGGACAATTTTCAATTTAAAGATAATTGTCGAAGCTTATATTTAGGAATAGATAAGACAAATTTCCACATCACCATGACCGTCAGCATAAATGTTGAAATCATGAATTTTCTATGCAGATTGATTAAACAAATTTTAGAGGACCGGAAATCGATCCTTGTGGTATACCAAAAAACAAAGGAAATAAATCGGAGCATTTTTCAGAGTGAAGTGCGCCCTATTAGAATTATTTTAGTAAGGCCATAGAATAATAAAATTTTCTGGTGTAGTATTGTCGATTATCAATTGGAAATCTTGGAAAATTTTTCTTAGTTCTTCTTATTATATCACCCGCAAATTCTTTTGGAAAATATCATGTAAAATGGCGTGCATAGTAGGGATAGTAGCACTTACTTTTAATAATTTTAACAAACATTTTACGCCAACACATTCAAATTTGTATACAAACTACCACCTCACCAGCATTAGTTCTTCCCCCTTAAATGTAATTTTTTCGACAGCAGGCTGTAACCTTTGCTTTTTGCCATGTATATTATGATGAATTTATTAAAGCCGTTTACTTGGTCAAATCAAATGTTAGCAATAGCCTGTCTTATATAGCGCATGCACTGTTCCTATTCAGACTTCCATCCAGTTAGCATCCTGTGATTTTTGTTTTCTACACTATTAAAAGTATTGGAGAAGCCCTATAGAAGTCAAGACGCGTGTCATAATATTAATCCCCCCTCCCCTCTTATCAAGACCCGAGTGAACGCCCATTGTAAGGCTTAAACACAATTACGATGGCAAGCGGCAGACTATTGACGGCGGGTGAACCCGACGGGCAACGGCAACTGCAGATTCCTATGTAATACACGCTCCACAAAACGTTCCCGGAGAAAATTGTTCCTATTATTGCAATAGTCTGCCACTTGCCGTCTTCCATCGCAATTGTGTTTAAGCCTTTAATCTGAAGACCCACGATAGTACCAAAACACGCTTCATAGTGCCCGTTTCTGTAAAATGTGTCAATAAGAAATCCCGCCAAGTGCGAGCAGCACAAATTGTGACGGGTGGCTAGGGCTCGCGAGTTCCTTGAGCGATTTGAATTGGAAGGTGAGGATTGATGGTGATGAAACATGGGTGGTTCATTACGCCCCTGAGACAAAACGACAGTCATCACAATGGCGGCACACTGGTTCCCCATCTTCCAAAAAAATTCAGAACCCCAATTTCGGGCAAAAAAATCGTGGCAAGCGTATTTTGGGATCGAAACGGGATCATTTTCTTCAAATTTTTGCCTCAGGGATAGACGATTTTTGCAGCGCGGTACTGTGAGATCCAAAAAAAGCTCAAGAGAGCAATTCAAAATAAGCGGAGAGGAATGTTGACGAAGGAAGTGTGTTTGTTGCACGACCCCCGCCCCACGCTCAAGGTCAACAACACTAAAGCACTTTTGAACTCATTTGGTTGGGACATTTTAAACCACCCAGCGTACTCCCCTGACTTGGCGCCTTCAGATTTTCATCTTTTCACCTTCCTGGAGACTTACATGGGTGAAAAAAATATTTTCAACTGAGAGGAGGTGAAACAAGAGGTCTTGAAGCGGACGAAAGAGATGCTGGGAGAGTTCTATGAGGAGAGCATCAAATAGCTTGTATCACGGATTAAAACCTGCTTAGAACGGGAAGGCGACTACGTGGAAAAATAAATAACATATAAACCTGCAATATCATGTAATGTTTTTTTTTTAATTGAAAAACTTTCTGAACATTCCTCGTTTGTCTGGCGTAAGTCAAACTATTTAAGACTGTGAAGATCATTTCCTAGCGTATACTTTATGATCCTGTCAATAGCTTGTAAAGCACTTTTAAGAGGAACCGAAGTAAACTAATGAGTCTGAACGTGACAGGCCGACATGAACGGTAATATGACACAGCAACAAGCAGACATATGGTCAAACACAAATTTAGTATTAACCATTTTTTATACCTATATATCCTACAAGATCTTAAAAAAAAACAAAAACTTTAAAAAACAGCTCGATTCTGTATAATTGTAGTTTGTAGCAGCTTGTTTTGAAAGATCTCCAGTAAATTTCCACAGAACCCTATGGATCTGCTCACACACAATATATAAAAAAAAAACACAAACCTAATTACAAACTTCTTCCATATTCACTAACTACTTTTAACTAAACACAAGACGCATCCCGACTTTAAAAAACAAAAAAAAAAAACAAATGTCAAAGAAACCAAAAATAATACAAAAATTTTCTTGGTACAGAGATTATCTCATCAAGATTAGGAATAGACGAAAAGTTTTTACCTTTTCACTTTATGTACCAACTCTTGTTAATCCCTAGACTCAGACGCAGTACACACTATACACAGTAGAGGAAATAACAAAATCCCAGGTAGAAATATGAAAAAAAATCCATATTCTTCCTTTTAGTCAAACAAAGTAACAAAGTTGCCAGAATTTAGCAGCTAATTTAAATTTCTGCAACATTCCTTTCATAAACCTCAGGCTAACAAGTACAACAACAATATGAAGTAAAACTAGATATTACAGATATAAATCCACCAAAAGAACCGACTTGGTCTGGTCTGGTCTTCTTTGTCCTATCTGTCTGTCTGTCTACAAACACTTTTGCTTGAAAGGACAAATTTGTCACCACAGTGGTCCGAAAATTGTATGCTGAGGACACATCATTCAACATAACCTCAAAGTATACTATGATGATGATGATGATGATGACGAACAACTCCCCGGTGTACTTAATAATATCTTTTTGTTGTATCTATATGTATGTATGTATTTCTAAGTACTTATGTATGTAGCAAAAATGTCGAAGGACTTATTACCACAATTTTAGTGGTAAAAGTATTTTCACGACTCGGTGAGTTTCTTTTGTTCGGCGTTATGAACGTCGTCCTCATTCTTTCTTTTCTCTGTTGCCCTGATTACAGCCAAAAAAGAGAAGCGGTTCAGGATAAAAGAACAAATTAAAATCGCATCTGTCAAATTTTTAAAGATGTTTTTTTTTTGTTCCTTTTTTTTCCTTTTTGAGAATCCGGAAAAATGACTGAGATTTTGAGAGCTCCTAAAAATTAAAACAAACGTAAGACCACCCATCGATGAGCTTCTTATACACTTTCTGGCCTCCCACTTGGAAGCTAAGTGCTCTTGATCATTTCAGGTGATCGTTCGCATTTATACTCCAGACTTGATCGATATCATAACTAAATTGGATTCAATGTTGGCATAAAGACATCGATATGTGGCTATATATATATATAGGGAGAGAGATGATATAGATGCAAAGATACGACCGTCATCTCATTAATATGAAGGATTCAATCTGTCTCAAACAAATTGATCAGATGAATAAAGGATAAACAGTCAAAACAGTCGTACATGCCAAAATTCACTCTATATTAATGCGAATTTGTTTTTTTGTGTTTTGTATTTTTTTTTCATACTTTATTTATTAACTTGATTTTTTTTTTCTTACAATTTCAGGACGACGATAAAAAATAAAAGCTTTCACAGTGGCGTTACACTCTGCGGAGGCCCTTATGGCTGCAGGATTTTTAAAATCTGGCGATATGGGTCCTCACCCGCACAGCTATGGTGGTCCCCATCCACATCATGGTGTTCCACATGGACCTTTACCACCTGGTATGCCAATGCCAGGACTTGGACCCTTTGGGATACCGCATGGTTTGGAAGCTGTTGGGTTCCCCCAAGGTATGTGGGGTAAATATTCAAAATTTTTCTATTCATCTATAAATATTACATGCGCATGTACTTGAAAATATTCAATTAAAGTGCATTTCATGCTCGTGAGGTTTGCTTTAATACGATGTGAACGGCACTTGATTTTACTTATGTTTTTATTTTGTAAATAACTTGTATTTAGATAAGTAAAGTAGTTTAATGTAATTACTAAATTTTTGACTTGTATGGAATTTGACAGATAAATTACTACTTTTGACATCATGAAAACTTGACATTCTCACTGACACTGACTGACTGACTGGAGTAAAGAAAATATTTCCAAGTTCTTTTCAGCAACTTTGGTGTTTTGATGCGTGTAAAATTTGTTGATTGATGACACTTTCATTTATAACGATACACACCTATAACTTTGATAATCAGGTTTGATGAATTTCAAGTTATCGTTTGTCTAATATTTCATGCCAGAATATTTTTGTGGTTTATTTGAAATTTTTGTTTAACTTTACGAATTAAATTTGATTTTTATTTTTTTTAAGTTGTCTCATTACACTACATTATCCGGTTGGAAGGACCAAGTTTATTCTAATGCGCATATACATCTACAAAAACATATGTATTGAGTTGATGAATAGAGTTAGCACTTTCTTTATTATTTCGATTCATTTAAAAAGATTTTATAGTATACCTATGCCTACTTTTAATTGATTTTTAATTTTTTGTGATTTTTTTCTACACAACTTTCCGTACGAAATTTTATGGTCCGAATTAATAGGAATTAAAAAAGACATTTGTGTACGTGCGTGCGTTCAGGAGGGCTGGGGGGGGGGAGGAGGAGAAGGAGAGGAAAACATATGTATGAACCGATAAAATATTCCGAAAACATCGTTAGCATCCAAATTAATAATTGGGTGAAAAATTCGTAAGAAAAGCAGGTTGAAGAAAATTTTCATTATGAATTTTTTGTTACCCGAAAACCTATAGTTAGTCGTACAATTTACGGAATTTTAGTATAGATTTGAAGTCCTAGTTATATTTGTATCCCAAAGTAACTCTACACTTCTTCGTTTTGTTTTTTCAACCCTACTTACCGATGAATGCTGTATATCTTTGGTGAGTACCCTAGGTTCTGAGTACTGGGGTCACACGCACACCAGATGTTTTGTTACAATCGTTAGACGACTGAAGTTTGGAGTATAGCTTGAGGAGTTGTTGATTGCTTGAGGTGCGGTTGATTGCCTCGGTCTTGGGTTTTTGGCTAGTGTCAGCTGTGTTGCTGTACAACCGGCTAATCGGGAAGATATTGTGATGATGTATGGCTTCAGGAGTCGTTAGTTAACTGCAGTTTGTGGGTTTAGTTTGATAAGTTGCTGATTGACTAGGTCTTGGGCTGGAAGGCGATCCTGGGCTATCACTGAAAAAAAAATAGCCTAAGTACCTCACTCAAGGAATATCCTAGATGGGGAACCAGTAGGTGGGTGGATGATGTCTGAGGTTCCCGCAACAGTGCCTCCAATTTAACTTAAAATTAGATAAATCTGATTGATAGAATATCGGGCAATGGTGGTTCCTGTGGGACCTATAGTTACCACGCATAGAGGAGGATCTCTATTACCTTCGGTTGATAGTTGTTTAGTACGTGATAGCAAACGCTGCCTTACTCTGTAAATATTGGGGAGGTCCGGCCGACCCTATGTCGATTTGACCAGAGCGTGTCGAGCAGAACTATCACACTAACGCCTGGTTGATCCAGCCGCCTGAGCTCTTGAGAGAAGCCAACAATATGTTTGGCTGTGTTACCGGGCACCATATGTGGTGCTGTTGTGTTCAGCTATGGGCTTCTAGTGCTACATCTGGTTGTCCACCAAACAGTAGTAGTATTGTTCTGCGATATTGCTTGAGCAATGTCTGCCTAAAAGGAAGTATCTGAAATGAGAAGAATGGCAGGACCACTAACGAGAACAGGCACGAACATAGGGTCACCATAGAAAAGACAGCAATCCAGGTTTTAAAAACAGTTGCTATTTTTTATTTTCTATAATTGTCTTTTTTTCATAACAGAATTCTCTCTACGTGATATAAGTCCGCTTCTTTACATATTAAGTCAAAAACCCACTTTCTTGGAAGCTGACTTTAATTCCTATGTTTTCATAAAAATGTTATGACAATCCAAGCCTACCTACGCTAAGCCAGATATTAGTAGATGGAAACTTCGAAAAATATGTTGCTCGATTTACACTGTGGTTGATCATGCGTTCAGAAATGTTCGTCCAGAACTGTCGCCACAAGCTAACCTTGGAAACACAGAGTAAGATATCAGTAGAATATTATAACATTCCAATAGTTCGTCTGATATCATCCAAATCTATTGAGCATTGATATTATTGGAGCAGTAGGATTAGCATCAGTATATAGACATTGGACAGTTAAAACATTTCTGGTGGCATATGCCCAACTAAATTACCAGTGCTGTTGAGAGTTTTGGGCAAATAGTGTTGGCAAACATTATAAATATAGCAGATGTTGTCGTAGGAGTGGAAAGATCTTAAAGGAAGCTCTGATTTAATTGGTATATGGGTGGTTTTAGAACTTGAGCGGGTATTAAGGCTGGAGTCCCTGAAGATACATCTTTGGTGTTGGGGTAGCACTAAAAACAGAGAAGCATGCTACACTTTGTTAGGCTTTTGATATATGCCACACTGACCTGTGAGAGTATTAAGCAACAAAATCATCTTTTCCGAAACTCAGGTAACAATTAAAACTATTATTATTATTATATATTATATATATTATATATATATATATTATATATTATTATTATAGGTAGATCCAATTAAATCATGCTAACGTCTATTTGGCTCTGAGCCAATATGTGAATTATCTCTATGTATACATTGAATAAATAACTAATAAGGAAACGGCATATCGGGTGAAAACGTAAGCATCTCGGCGAAATGCATTAGTGTGCTCTGTTTGTATTCGTTTCGTCATGGCAGTAGTGGAATCGTGCAATTTTGAAGGGGAACATTTTTTATAATCCAAATTCCTATGTAAAATAAAAAAATTTTGAGCTCCCACTTATTTTCAGGCAATATTTCTTGGCGTTGCCTTTGTATGACTGGAATAATTTATCTACCAATGACAATTCAAATGTAAACAAATAAACCGGCATTGGTAAAAAATTAAATCTTTTGCCATGGCTGTTTATTTTTACAGATATTTCACTTTTATTTTGTTTAAAACAATATAATTAATTAGTAAAGCTATTAAGCTTACTTGAAGAATGCTTTTCCACGCCAATAACGCCGTTTGTTCCTGCAGCACAGCACAGCGCACTTCATTATACTAATTTAGGACTCCGGAGTCTCTATTACACAAAATGTCGTTCACAAAAGAAATATTCCGCACTTATTTCACACTACTATTACGTAAAAAACACGTTTAATTCTTTATTTTTCACAATATCGCGAATTCAAATCATTGAACTTATTTTCAAAATAATGAAATGTCAGAATATTGAACTGACACAAAATATGAACGACGCCCTCTTGTCATTTCTCCCCCCCCCCCCCCCACGACCTGAGGTCAGACTGTCATTGAAATGCTTAAACACGTACACTGTACTCGCACGATTCCTTATTAGTTATTTATTCAATGTATGTATATAGCCAAACTCAATCATACATTTGATAGGCATAACGTGTTCTTAAGGCAATCAGCTCCAAGCCAAGTGCTTCATAATGAAACAGATCTCAGACTTTTAAAGTTGGTCTCATTATACATATATCACACCGTCAACTGGAGAAGCACCCTGTCACTATTGGCGTCCTTGATAATGCTACCTGTGTAGTAGGACAATAAGTCTATTTTACGAGTTTTGTGTGACTATTCGGCCAGAAATATAAGTAGACTGGGAACCTTCAGTAAGCCTCGGCTAGACCTTGGTAATCCGATGAATAGCCCGCTTAGCGTGCTTCAAAACCTGATCAAGACGACCAGCTTGCTTGAGAGAGATAAGATAGAATTCGTAAAAGAGGCCGCAGTGCCGTAGTACTTGCTCATCTTCTTCTTCTCTAATTAAACTTCCAGCGAAGCCAAGCCACACTACCATTGTGTTACCATACCATAAGCCAGGAAAGCCTTTACGGAAGACTGGCCTCAGCCAAGCCCTCTAGAATTATTACGACCTTGAGAGAGGGGAGAGGACAAGGAAGCCAGCCCTTAGTGCTCCAAATAACACATAATAACAACTTTGGAAGCTAATCCTTTACAAGTAATGTATGATCATCCAATGCAGAGGATGATGTATGGTATTTTTGCATATTTTTCAACTTTGTGACCTACTGGGTATAGGTCGCAAGTTTTTAGTACAAATGCATTCCCAATTTAAAATTGTTGTTCTCAATTCAAACATTTTACCCTTCTCCCTTACATCATGAAACTTACTGAATCATTTTTAAAGAGAGTTTAGATGATTCTCTTTGCAAATAAAATTCATGTTATTGGTAATACCGTCGGCATTTCTCAAATTCCACGACCATTATCTCGCATTATCACATTTTATACGCCTAATATTATTACACCTATCGCCTATATAGTACCAAAACATTTATAAAATACACAAAAAATAGGTTCATCGATCTCTCTGAAATATGAATCACTGCCTTCATTCAAGAAGGATCGGCAATATCAAATGATCCATCGGCTCCATCAAAAAGGTTCATATTATAGTCAAAAATATAGAGAAAAACACCTAAACACTGTTCGTTGAAGTGTCAAAGGAATGCTTTTGAGATGACAAAAACAATTTCGTCAAGTACTCACCTAAAATATAAAAAAAAAAACTTAAGAAAATAACCAAATCAGTGAAGCATTCATTAACAAAAAAAAAAAAAAAAAAAAAAACACTCCAATTTTATTGTAACAAGCTCTATATACGCAACGATAGATGCTACTAAAACAACTCTAATGGAAATTGGGTCTGCCTCGTCGGCCGCACGATACCTGTCCCATCTAACCTCAGGTAAAAATATTAAAAACCACTGTTCACACAGGCTGTCATATCCGAAAACATCTCTTCTTTCTGTTAATAGCATCCAGCTGACATCCATCACGACTCCTCGATGAGACCCCTTCATTCTATCCATATGCGCATGCGCGTACTTACATAGCGCGAGTATCACGAAAAGTCTTTCCCATCAGGTTCAAATTCGGGACTATGTTAAAAACTTTAATCTGATCAATTTTCAGCTACTAGTATTTCTCATAATCCCATGTTCGAATCGCGGCGGCACAGCGAATCGGTCACATCAAAACCTTGCGTATATGCCCCGAATAATCGAACCTATAGAATTTGACAAATTTACTACAGACTCAAAAACCCAAACGTAAGGTAAGGTATCCATCCAGGAAAAAAAATCATTAGAAATATGTCAAAACGTGTCTTTAAGAATTTCTGGGCCTAATGAAGGACGCAGATAAAACTAATGTACTTATGTAATTCTTGAATTATTTATCTCGGGCACTCTTGGGTATGTGTCTCCTTTAACGGTCTGTCCCCTCGCATCTCTTCTTGTCTCTTGTATTTACCTATACATAATTAAGGTCTCCTCTGTCCAACCTAACTTTCTTTCCATTTGACATTGACTTGGGGCATCATCCATGGTAGGAACAATCTGGTCGACGTCTTCCATTACTCATTATGTCAGAGTCGATAAAGTTGCATACAATTTAGCGCTGTCAATTCTTGTCACCCTGTTAATTGAGTTATTCGAGATGAGGTTTTATGTGTTCAGGGTACCTACCTCCTCCACCGTGCTCTGGCCTTGATGTTTTTGCTATGGATTTCAGCTCGAAAGTTTCACTTTAATGACATTTTGTTGTAATGGAATATTTCATAAGAAAGCTTTATTTTGTAGATAGATAGGTGAGTTGGAGGTATGTCGTCCATGTTCATCGCAGTATATTCCAAAAACAAACAACAAATCCGCGTCATTATTTCGAATTTAATTAGTTTTAAGCTCTCGACAGTTGTTTTTGTTGTGTTGTGTCGACATTTTTTTGTTATTCATGAGATCGATATGTTTCTTTTTATCTATTTTGATTTTTGGCCCTTCTCTCAATTGACACAAAATGACAGATAATAAGTAATATTACAAAAAATACCAAAATTTACCTCTCTTCTAGTCTCTGAGCTTTAATCTTGTTACATTATTTTTGATGGAGGGTACATCATATATTTCCAACGGAATTTCTTAATAACTCAGCAATGCTTGCTTTTTGTCCATTTTTAAGCTACACTAAAGGCAAGGGCAAAAGTGCAATAAAAATTTGAAATAAAGTCTAATAAGAATGAGTTAAAATAAAAATTAGAAACTAAATTACAGTAGAGTTTCGAAAAGAAGGGAATACAAAAAAATAATATAAAAAACACTAGCTGCTACCATATAGAACTAATCGTGGGCGCGTTTAGGCATAGACCAAAGCAGTCAAAATTACTGATTTTCCTGCGTGTAATTACAACCTATACCGAAGTGGTTTTAACTTTTACATGGTTGTGATCAAACGCTTCCGTTTCTTCCAAACTGGTTTGGTCTTCACCTAAGTGTGCCCCTTGTGAGAAAGACCAGTTTTCGAAATGTATTCCCGCCACTTTCAGCGTCAGCCCTATCATCTCGAAAGCTACCTTCAATTGAAATATTTTTTTAAGAAAGAATCGGGTATTGATTGGAATTATAGCGATCAAGGGTATTCTCACTTTACTGTACAATAGTTAAAATAGTGGCACTGTCTAAATGTTCCATTCGTGTGTTGAAGCTCGCTCAATAAATTGAATTAACAGATATAAAAATGATTTTAAACGTCGAGAACGTCGCGCCGTCTAACTGAACAAATTGTGTTTTATTTTCATTCAATCAGATTCAGGGCTACATTTCGTTTTAAATAGGAACAGCGCCATCTATAAGTTGGAAGCTGAAGCATGATAAAAGTTCAATTAAATGTTCAACTTCTTGGTTTTGATTGACAAGGTCTTCATTTTAATATTTGGAGTAGGGGGCAAAGTTTTGTTAGGGACATGCATCCACATTTGCTGTAGGTTCTTTGGTAGGTAACTACTCTATGAAACTGCTTGAAACAGGAAGCTGCGACGGCTTGGAATCCTGCTTGAAGTATCTAACTGTGCTGTCTTGAGTGCTAGCTTGAAATACTATTTCGCGCCGACGGCTTGACCTGGCTAGCGGTCAACCATTCGCGCTATAAGCAACTAGCTTGAGACCTATCAGCTTTCAAACCTGAAATATCTATTATTTGAAAATATCATGTCGGCTTAATGGCGACTTGGCATCCACAAAGGGGAGATACACTTCTTCAGTTTGGGCTGTCCATGACAACCTGAACGGATGCTATTTCGTTCAGAAGGTTGGAGTGCTTGGACCATGTCGATGTTATGTCGATTTGGTGGCTGTATTGAGACCCCTGACGGTACTCGTGCTGACTACAGGACTCGCTTCTTCAAATCAAGTCGACCCTATGTTATTTGACAGCTTTAACAAAGAGCAACGGAAACGCTGGTATTGTCTACAGAATTTGTTTCCCCGGTATCAAGTTAGCCCGATTATGGCAAACCTATAAAAATCGACATGGACTCTGGAACAAAGTTTATCTAAAAGAAAAGAAACTCTGTTCCATCGTTACGGGTATCCTTCGGAGAAACTAAGCTGTTATTTTAAACTTTTTTTTTCTTCTAAAATTCACCCTTGTTAGTGTTACTAATTTACAAGTTGACATCAAACTGATTTGTTTTTTTGTTTTTTTACAATAGTAAAAGCTAAGCCTTTCGACGTTCAGCAAAGTGTTCGTAATCGCGAATTTCGAAATTATTGTCAAGGTTTACAAAGTGGTTGATCAAGTATTCGGAAATGTACGACCCGGCATAAACGCGTCGCCACAAACCTACTATTATGATTTACATATTTATCTCGAAGAAACTACATAATTGACCACGATAAAAACTATTTTATATTAGTGTTCACAGGCTTGGGGGTACATGTCAGAGTAACAAACAACCATACGAACAGAATTTCTAATTTCTAATATTAAATAGTAATAAAATACTGCGACCTCTGAGATCTTCTGTAACATTATCAGTAAGCCACCCGGCCCATTCGACATGTTCTTGAAGGCCAGTTGCAGTTGCACCCAACATGTTCGGCAGTTCGTCATCCTCATCTCGACCTCACTCATCTTTTTATATGGCATCCGAGTGAGTATGGGCCCATTATAAGCCTTAGCTCTGTTCTGCTGAGCGTAAGAAATATTCTTGTCCTCTGTTGTGAGTACGTAATGAATTTCTTCGTTTACTTACCTCCGCCCCCAGTTCACCAATTTAAAGCATTAAACAAGACAGCAATCCTCATAAGAGCCTGACTTATGTTAAAAAAAAATGGCGGCGTTTTGGGTGGCCAAAAAAACTAGCTGAAAGCAAATAAATTCAGATTTCACTCTCTACTTTACAAGGAGGTACCCAATTTCGTAGCCCTGATTATCTAGATGTTATGTATATTTATTCTCTGCGCATATTTTTGTTAATGGTTTCGCGAGCGTAGAATCATATGACGTGGGTCTCTGCCTGTTGACAATAGGAGGTGAGACCTCTAGTACCTCCTTTAACAGGTCGATAGTTTGGTCCTACTCTGCCTTTAGTTTTTACACTCCATTTAAAAAATCTTGTTTTAAAGGCTAAGTCACTAGAATAACCTTGCTGACAATCCTCTAAGATGAACTTGAATGACAGTGATTCGGCATAACATCTATACAGGGTTAACCAGCAGGTCTTTTAAAAATTGCTCAAAGATTTTCAGGTGACCATCCAGTACCAAATTACCTGTGTTGAGGACAATTTTCCTCTGTACTCTAATTGCACTGTGTGTAACCTCCTTTTTACCATATATGAAGTGTAGAACGGTTCAATATAGCCTCTAAAGTTGCAGTCAAGCAAGTACGCATGATATAAATTACTCCTAAGCATGCAAGCCTGTGGCAACGCGACTGTATCGGCTCGATCATTTCCAAACTCTTGTCTAACCAACGTGTAAACCAGGTAACGCAATAAAATTAATATATATAATATTAAATCTGTACATATTCAGATGAACAAAGGCCCAGCAATTTATATATGCAATTCAACTTTATTTTAATGCTTTGGTAGAGCAAAATAAATTCTATTTCAGTCGATACTCCAATCCAGGTCTTACAGTATGGACGAGTGTCCCTTACTGATGCTATCTTACGGGCTGCAGTCAACTCAATAAATCACTAGTGGATTATCTACTGCTTTACCCGTCTAGATCAAATAGTACGGATGAGTGTTCCTTGTTGAAGCTATCTTACGTACTGATAAGAGCATTCACTCAACTGTGGCCAAAGAGGACGGCCTAACAACGTATAGTTGCCCACACAAGGTTAACCAATTCAAACACAGTGACCTTGCAATATCGCCACTCTTCCTGAAAGATCCGCAATACCATATAATCAGTTGAACATCAATGCTCGTCCGGGTTGTCATTGGGACAAACTGGAATGAAAACCATGCTCTATCGTGTTAAATGGACTTATGGCACACGACCAAATACATATAAATGATTCACTTTTGTTATAGGTAAAGAAGCCATTGTCTTCTCGCCTCATCACTGCTTTGACGTGTTAAGTACTAATCTATATACAACTATTCCCGAGCCGCGCTAACATTACGTTGACCAAAGTTAAACCAGTCCTGCGGGTATTCGACTTTGCCTGTGTTAGGACACTGCCAGAGACGTCATTATTTAACGACCATTTTTTTTTACCCTCAGACTCAAGACAGCAGTACAAGTGTCAGCCACTATCTGCTCTGAGCTGCTTTTCAACGTATTAGCAAACGACCTACCATTGCATTAACATCTTGTCAGCCAAGACACCTAATCCACACTTCCAGGATTGGTCATCCTATGAAAGTGATTAGCTGTGTTATCCATTTCAACAACAAGAAACGTATACCAGATTAAAGAACATTAAAGACACATCGTAACATCATCACTTGTAAGAGGTGTCCACCTCGACAGTTAACTAAGGTGGCAATTTTCCTCACGAAACCAGCCATCACTGAAAGTCATTGTAGTTTTTGTAATCTGTATTTTATTTAGTTTTTGAACACCTATCGAGTGAAGCATTTTGTAAGCATGGGTCTTATGATGGGAATATTTTACTACAGAGTCATTTTGGTTTTGACTCCCCAAATTCTGCCGAAAGCCTGGTCTATGACTCTTTTTAAATGAGAATTAATTAATTATTACAAAATTAGTTCGCTATACAAGCTAATATCTAGAGAGATTTGACCTCCTTTGAAAATTTCATTACTAGTCCCTCAAGATAAGTACCATAAAGCTTCCTTCCTATCATCTGGCACCAGTTCTAGACTACATTATACCGGGGACAGACTTGTGTTTCAAATTGGGATATTCATATTGCAATTATGTCATATTGCAATAATATAATTTCAGAGACACACTTGCGTTTTAACGATACTGAGAATTAATTAGAGAACTTACACTTGATTTGTCATTTGACTTAAGAAAGTTCCGCGCACATACAAAATGAAATTATTTCTCTATATGGAAAATAAAAGCAAAATAGACTCTTCAGAGCTTGAGGCCCAAAATACATTCACGGCCACAAGCCACAGGCCACTGGATTCAAGCCTCTGAACCAATGTAAATTAATTGTCAAAGTTACATTCGCTGCCACAGTCCACAAGCCACGCTGTGGCTGTGGCCAAGTTTGAGCAAATCTCAAATTTTGTGGCTCGTGGCCCCGGTACTACCAACATTGAAGTATAAAAATGGTAGGTTATTCAATATGGCGGGGGATTTGTAATTAATTGGAATTTTATTTATCAGTTAGGAAAGTTGTTTACCTGTGTGTATTAATTCATATTGTTTTGTAATAATTCTGCAAAAAACTAAAATGGAAGAAAAATTTATTAATTACGTGAAAATACATACATTTATGCATAATCAGAAGAATGGCGTCTTGTGGCCAGTGGCCGTGAATGTTACTTAGTTGACTTCAGCAGTGGGCACAAACCTCAAGTGGCTTGTGGCCCGTGGCCTGAGGCCGTGAATGTCTTTTGGGCCTGACACTTGAGAAGTTTCAAATATTAATTGTCAGAAAAAGTTACAGCCAACATTGCAGTATAAAATTCGGTTATAAAAGGTTCGTGTATTAAATGATTAATGGTTTATAACTAAGGTCAGATTGCAATAAACCCTCAATACCGCGTAATTTTTCGCAGTTTCAATATTGAGTTCCAATGTTCTACATACTGAGTGTACACTGTAGTACAGAGCTGTTTCTCAGTATATAGAGACACATTTGCGGTTTGGTGCAAACTGCAATATTGAAATCACAAGTCTGTCTCCGGTATTAACTAGAGCGGAGACTACTCAATTATATTTGTAAGTAATTAGTATCAGATGTGAGTATTTAGAGATCATATCAAAGGGAATAGAGCCCACCCTGAGGAAAACCTTGACGGTTACCACTGTTGACGATTCATCTTCTTGGTTAGTTGCGATTCTCTGACTGCTAACCATTGCTTATATCCATTCTACCAATATTGGTTGAACTCCTCTTTTGATAGCAGCATTCTGTATGAATTCAAAACAAAATACTCCTTCGACATTTTATAATTGACATATTGCTGTCTGTCTTTCTTCCAACGTCTTTTTTAGACCCAAACCAGTGGCGCACGACTTTCTTTCAAACTGGGGGTACCGAGATTTAACTTTTTTTTTTTCAACCAAACAATCATCAAAAAAGTTCTTGCAACTAACTAAACTAGCTTACATTGGTCGTCTCTATTGTCAAAACATCTGCCATGTTTCCCTTTCTTGGATAACAAAGCATGTTTCAATAACCCAAAGATGAAATGGCGTTTGTCTACGGGAATATATACCCTTTTTGTTACATTTTCACTGGCAGTTGAAAGAAAGGGTGTATAGTACATACATGGATATACATACCTACATATATATACTGTCGCTAACCTATACTCTTCAAAATCCATCAATCTCTGCATCAAAGTAGGTAACAATAATAACATGAAAAATCCCTTGAATTTTCCTTTTGTATTCAGTTTTTATGAGAAAAAAAAATTTAATGTTCCTCCACCACCCCAAATTCAATAGCATGCAGAAAATTTATCGTGTAGGGGTTGTTGATGCTGTCGTAGGTATATATGTAATTTGCACACAGTTCTTTTCCGACACATTTCTAACCATAGAAAACCCGAA